>OX104128.1:19385-619385 GCA_944470555.2 Heterobilharzia americana | reverse complement strand
TGACGTTCAGGATAGAAATCCAATCAGCAACCTTGTGAAAATTAGTATAGTTGGCAATGGGCTACACCTTATTGTATGACGGCTAATGGTACTATCTGACCCCCTGAATCTCAGTAGATGGAGTTGGATTCGAGCTTGTTACCCATCATTCGAAAATCAGGTGCCCCAGACCAATGACCCACAGTTCTACTACTGTAGAAACAAAATGTGATGTTGAACTGAAGTCGACTGGAGTTTTTATGAATGTGTATCCCAGTAGCTAGTGATTTTATTGGATGTAAGTAATGCATTTAATTTTAAATGCTTTAGGTCTCATTGTTCAGCCGTTGAATACATTTGTTCTCTTCCTGCCACATAACTGTGAGCTATGGCTGTTATAAGCAGAAGACGTGAAGAGGTTACAGAGTTCTCATCATAAGTGTCTTTATAACATTGCTCGCGTTTCGAGGAATCAATGTGTGAGAAATGTTAAGGTCGGGCGAGTCGATTGATGAGATTGTGAACCTTCTTGGGAGACATATGGCTTGGATATGTACTGCATATGCCGACCCACTATCTTCCTTGGTCGCTCATGCCATTTTGTGGGGAGTTGGATTAGATTGGAAGGGAGGGTTCAGGGTGACCAGATCTAGATGTGGCACCGGTCTGAGAAATCCCTAACAGTTAGTCAGAGCTGTATGGAGCGATCTGGACTGCATGGCCACGGTCCACGAGATAATAAGAATCAGTGCTTGATAACTGTTTATGATACTGCTGAAAATCCGTGGCAGTGGCGCAGATGCATTTACTTTTTAACGTTTTCTAATGCTTCCATATTTGCACTAAACTTTATCCTCAAATTCTTTATTCTCCCGCACAAATTTGCCTCTTTTGACATCAGTCTTTTTCTATCCACCCATTCTTTGTGTACTATTGTGAAGTGTGGCAACTTGAGCTGATGCACCTCCTGCGCGAAGTTCTGCGTTGATTTTATCTGTCTATCTGATCTCTTCTTACCCTACAAATTGTGTAGTTGTTATGTTAAACAATTTGTCTAATTTCAATTCTTCAACTTGTTTTCAAAGTGTACTATAGAGATATATATATGCTCGATTCAAAAGTGTGTGTGTGTTACGGGGTGAGAGTCGATCGATTTCAGGGAAATTCTCACTAATGACTTGCCTAGAGAGGAGCCTCTAGAAATTCTAGTTGGAATCCTTGACTTTCTAGGTCAAGTGAGCCTGGTGGGAGGATAAAGACTCACCGATTTTATTGGATAATTGTGAAAGGCAAGAATAAGGTTTAAAAGTAGTAATCGTGTTATTTCTTGTTCAATTTGATAATGGTAGTCGATAAAACTGCCCTTATGGTGGAGAATTGCACTTTTTTTTTTCCTAATACCGTGAAGCGTTAGTTCAAGTATGTATGTCAGAGTTTTCAGGCATTAGGTAACGGGTTGAAGACTACTCAAATGTCTCCATCTGACTGGAGGGAATAATAACACCAGGCTTAATCATGAAACAGACGTCGTCAAGTGGTAATTAAATCGATAATTACTTGCTGATTTGGGACCGTACTTACTGTTTCTTGGTATTGAACTCTTAGAATGATCTACTTGTACGTTCAAGTCGATCTTGATGCAACTTTTAAAAACCCTCTACACTTACGTAACACTTTGATTCACGACGTATTACGTGGTATTAGCAATCCCAGTTAAAGTAGATTTTAAATGGGAAAAGGTCATAAATGATTAGAATAGAACATGGAGTCGATCCACTAAGTCTTTGGTTGTTGGTCTGTGTGAAAAATGTAAACTTCGCGGTTGGATGCCATATGACAAACGAAATCGATAGTTGAAGATTCTAGATGATATCAATATTATCTTCGTTTGGAACGTCATACAATATTTTGTTGTTTGTTTCACTCTCTCCTCTTTTGATTTTCTTCTAATATCTTTTTAAGACTTGGTTATATAGACAATTCGAACTGTTGAGCAGTTATACCAGGTCCTATGTTGATATTGACCGACTAACTGTCTGCTATGTTAATGAATTAATAGTTCCAACAAATTCAGAATTGTATAAGACAGTATTTAGTGATTACTATAGATGTAGTATAGACTGACGCCTCCTGGCTGTGGAAGATTCTTTTGTGGTGTGCGTAATCAAACTGAATATTGACTAGCTGTCTTGTCAAGTGATATTTTGAGAGCTATAATTATACTTATGAATAGAAAGAGTACACCCAGAGGAGTTGAAAAACTTTGGTTTCAAGCCACTGGTGCACATGATCTTTATTATGTAGAACGAACGAATAGAGTTTGAAACCATATTCTTTACTGGTAACCATGGGAATGTAGCACCTCACATTGCTCCACTGCCTTGTGAGTGAGACTTTAAGTCAAATGTTCATAACGTGGTTCATCTCACCAACCACCTTCTATAGTCTAGGCGTTTGGGCAGTATCATATCCTATATATAATTAATGGATCAGTGTTAAGCACAGATGTGCTAGTATCTGTATATACCTCACGACTCCCTGAATGGGGTCCCAACTTAGTGGCTTGAGTTGATAATGGATATGTCTCAAAAGTCGAAAACAGTCGTGACCATGCTTGATTCCATCATTCAAAAGCAAGACGAAAGTTATGACTGTTTTTTAGACGACCGCTTCTCTGATAACCCACTCTTGTCACCACTTTCTCCCCGTTTTCTATGTCTTCATAATGTCGCTTTGTATACCACATCTCTTGGTGGGTATGTTATATCAAGATTGTGTTCTAATTATAATGATTAACAATAAGTGTAAATTTGTGTTTTCGGTTACTATGACAACATTGCCTCAGACACCAATAGTGGTATGAGACATTCCAATTCCATTCTCCTTCGACTGTAAACAAGATTGTGTCTAGTTTCAAGTATTTACAGATAACTGAACTATTCGAAACCTAATCAACAACCACATGAAATAAACAGTGACCCACACCTATTATTGTATTAGGGTTAATGCTGATATGTAGTTTCTTGTATCTCGGTAGGTGGGGCAGTTGTTCGAACCTGTGATCCATCGTTTGAAAATCAACTGATTCTACCAATAAGTTACCATTTCACATCCTTACTACTTATTTCTGATTGGTTCATTTCAACAACATATTGTTAGTAGTGGTTAGGTTTCATACCTTCATCTTTGTTGAAAATTGTATCTCTAATCCACAACTCTGTAGATTTGATAAAGGTCAATCTGAGTGAAGATTCATTTGAAAGATGATGACGTTTCATATTCACCACTTTTTGTCTTTCTAAATAACAAATAACTAACTAACTAACTTGAAGAGAACCAATAATGTTGACGAAAGCTTTAATTCTTAGAGGAATTCGAAGAGTAACCGCTTTCATGTTGTCCACTCCTCAGTGCTGACCGAATTCTATGAATCATTTTATAATCTCGTCACTTGTGGTGGAGCTGTAGCTCATTGGTTTAAGGAGATGATATTCAACCAGTGGGTCATGAGTTCAAACACCGCTTCACCTATCGACTTTTGGGCGGTCAGGCACAATCTGTGTGGCTTATTGCCTAGTGTGCGAATGTCAACAAGATTGGTGAGTGCATTTCAATTGTAATCTGGTCACTAAGCTAGGAGACTCATTGTCACGGTGCACTTTGATTGATGTTAGACGTTTGCCTAGAGTCAGTAGGAAGCAATAACCTAGATTTCTCACTTATTGGCACTCGTCAGCAAGGCATATCTGCAACCTTGAGGGAACTCTTATCCTCTCAAAGATTCGATACCACATTACCACTGAGCTATTCAGACCGTGATGGACATTGAGTCAGTAAATTACGAGTTGTTAAGCTGTCACTCTCTTAGTTAAGCTATTGAATGTAATTTCTAGTCGAGTTTCCGCAGCATATTTCCGACCACCAGGAGTTTAGCCTTTCCCTGTCTTGTGAATTAACTCACAACTGCTTTCATCTCATTACAACAGCTTATCAACCGTGTCTTGTTTCAGCCAAGTCCTTCAGAACTATAAAACTACCTAGTTATTAAATAAACAAACAGTCGAGAATAGTTGTTATGCTTTTAAAAAATACATGTATTTGTTTATATCTGATAGTGGAAGAAAATGTGAATCTCAGCACTGTTTGAATTGGTAACGTTCTAGTTCGCTAATCTTCTAAGCCCCCTTGGTCTTATCTAGGTATTTATTTCTCTGCAATCAGTAAGTAGTTTACTGAAGTGAGTAATTTTAGAAGCTAACAGTACAAGTTTCTCTGACTCTAAGATTTCTTTTGAATTATTATTATTATCATCATAGTGGAAAGTTGAGTCTCTTCTCAACTTTCAGTCAATAAGCCTCAGGTTCGAACCGCCACTCCATCTATTTCCACCTGGTCAGTCAGGTAGCAGTATACACCGTTATAGCATAAGTATGGCTCATAGGTTGGTATACAAACTTCTATCAAGTTGAGTTGTATAATACAATTTGTTGTGTTATCATTATTATTTGAGTCTAACTAACAAAGAAACTTCAGCGAATTCAATGGCTTTTTTGACCTTTTAACTTATCGATTTACAGTTACCATTGGCTAGTGACTTCCTTGTTTATATAGGTGGTATGATATTATGTTTGATCACATCTTGACTGTATATTTGGTAGTGATCACTTTCAAATTTCATAATCCTACTGCATAAAGAAGGTGACTCAATCATCTAGTGAATCAAACTCTCTATCATGTGAATAGATGAATAATTGGTACTAGTTTCATCGAGATGGTAGTGTATTCTACTGAAACAACATAGAATTACATAGAATGCCCTTCCTTAATTCCTCTAGTATGTACGTCTAACTATAAATCAGATTCTTTCTAATTGAATGGCTGATGTTCACCTTCGTGTTATTGAATCAAGTAGGGTGAAACGTAGTGTTCAGTGATCGAAAGTAGAGAGAGTTAAATTGTCTCTGTTCAATTCGTGAGCATGACCAATGACCAGTAATTGGAAGGTTCCTCTGTTTTTCATTCTGTTTATAAATATAAGGTTTTTTATTTGGACTTTTTTTTCTTCTATCACTGTTGGTATACTGTTAGGCTAGAGTTTACTTATTTGTAAGTACATTAAGTCAATATTGATTAATTGCACTTTTAATTCTATCCTTAGCGTTAACTAGGATTCTTATGCATGAAATCACACAATGGTATACTGTATCAAAAATACTGTCTGGAACAAAGTTATTGTTGTTATTATTAAAATGTTGAAAATCCCTACGAAAAAAGGATTTTATTTGGTATTGTATATACTTCTCCCTTACTCCCACCCCCCACCTAAAAGTATATTCAATTAGTAAACAGAATTTTTATTATTACTTTATTTGTCCCTTGGGTTCCTAGTGGAACATAGGGCTTCAGTAGCACGTCGCCATTTCACTCTCTTATCTGCAGTCTTCTAAAACTAGTTTCACGACTGCCCACAAGGTTTCATTTCTTCCTCACATGATCTCCTTCATATCATCCTCGTCTCAGACGCCCAACTCGTCGTTTCCTTCTTTGGATTCCACTCGAGGACCTGACTGACTTTACGGGTGATGTCCCAAAATGATCTCAGTGTATACCCGATCCATCTCTACTTTCTTCTGCTTATTTGTTGGATGATAGGTTCTTGGTTGGTTCGTTGTCAGCCGGATTGAGTTCCTTGTTGTTTATTCTTTCTGGCCATTTGATCTTCAAGATCGAATATAGGTGGCAACTGTTGATGAATGTGTGTAGTTTGATGGGAATGCTGTTCGTAACGCGCCAAGTCTTTCAACCATATAGAGTAAACAGAATGAAGCATTGATATTGTAGCTCGTAAATCTCCGTCGTTGTCTGGGGTGAATTCATTAGCCAGTATTGGCAAATAAGATTCTGTACAGATGCCTCGATACTACCGATATTTTTCAATTTTGATAATAATGATGAGTAGTGATTGATAGTGGAATTCAAGAAGCGCATTTGTTTCTATTTGAGACTTATGAGTTGGAGATTTCCAAGCTGTAACATAAATAACTATACTGTACACGTCACACAAGAAATGGCTGTTGTCACTCAGTAGTCTAATGGGAAAATCATTTGAAAATTAATCATCCTATTTCAAGGTATACTAACCAATCCGAGTCAGTTGGTTAGATTCAGTTAGTCTGCACAATTCGTTCTGTTAATTGAATTTGTCCGGATGCACCGCTGATTAGCTTGGAGCCAAGCAAGCAAAAACTACTATCCATTGTATATATCACTCTGAGTAGAGAAGAGACAACTGAACGTCAACTGACTGAAATTCTTTAAGGAAAGCGTAATGAATTAATCAGCAGTTCGAAGTCATAAGAAGGATTAAGTTAAGACCTTGTAAATTAAATATTCTTCATCTCTACGAAGTACTAAAAACCCTTAAACGTGACTTTTCATTACGTCTAATCCTGGATATGTCTAACTCACCTTATTATTCAATTGCTATATCGATCCGTCAACTTCTAGAAGTCATAAGAAGATGCATTCAATGTTATTGATTTTATTATTCACAAATGTTCCGCTGATTAAATCAGTTTGTTTCATTATAAGATAAAATTGACTGAATTCCAGTTCAACATTGATATACCGATGAAATTTTTAAAAGAAACTACTCTTAAGAAGCACCTATGATGTAGAATTTAGCTTAAATAATACCTTCTACCACCGGTAAGACGCGGTGGCAACTGGATCACAATTTGACCCACTGGTAGCATATATATTTATGTCCAAACTGAGTAAAAACAGTTTGCATTCTTCATAAGATCTTTCAATGATTCATTCATTCTTTATAACAACAACTATGATTTGCAGAAAGTACTCCAATTTCTCAATGAATGTCACTCCTCTATCGACTTCCCAATGTAAATAGAATCATACTCAAAAATGCTATTCTTGATGGGTTGTAGAGATGATAGGAGGCTTATAAGATCCATTTATCGAAAATCCATATGGAATAAACAAATGACATGAACTTTTACAGATGAGTTATCATCAGTCGGAAAATAAAGTTGTTAGACAGTTTAGAAGACGAAATTCAATTTTTCAGATCGACGGTTATCAGAAATGGATGCTCAGAAAGATACACAGATAAAAATCTACATCGAAATACTACTGTCAGTTTTCAGTTACTGTAGTGCAGAATGTAAATATCAATTCATCTGCTCCTGTGGAACTAAGTACGTCGACGCCATCACCTTCCAACATGATTTAATAAAGATCAACATAAATAAATTAGCAACTCCATAATAGAACATTTGGTTAACGGTGGACACAACTTCAGAAGATTCGTTTGCACTAGTCTACAAAGTATAACGTAATCTTAATAATGTCTTAGTGGGAACAACATCGCTCACTGGTAGACAGGTACATCCAGCTGATGAGTCCTAAATAAGATGAAAAGCGCACCCTGGATTCAACTGCTAGCTACTATCCATCATTCATATAAAATTGAAACAACCAATATCGGGACATCCGCGTTGGAGTCCATATGTCAGTCAGTACAAACCGATCAAATTCAGTTCAATCAACGACGGGAGATCATAAGTAACAACATTAAAACTATACCCATTACACAAGAAGTAGCTATCGTGACTCATTGGCCTAGTAAGCAGTGCTCTGATGTCTGAAGTGGTTAGGCCCGAGTTCGACTGCTAGTGGGAACAACATCGTTCACTGAGAGGCAGGCAAATCCAGCTGACGAGCTCTAAATAGTAGGAAACGCGCGTCCTGGATTCCACTGCTAGCTACTATCTATCATGAATACAACGTAGTCTTCCACGGAGTATGAGGAAACATTTACTTGGAATCGCTAAGGCTCTCAGAATATCAACAATCGAAACTGGAACTGTACATCCAAGATGCAACTTTGCCATTCTCTGGCCTTATTCACTTCTTAATTCTAACTAGTCTTTTTACAAAGACAGTTGTCGCTTAACTCATTTCATTCCCTTGCTCATTGACAACTGTCTACTCACTTTGCTACGTAATCTCCATCCTATACTATTTTCATGACCACATGATGCTAATAGTTGTTGATGAACAAATATTGACTTTTTGATGCACATGAACCGCATTTAGATGCCGTTGTACAGCTGTAGACGAGGATGATATGGGAAATATACTTGTTCACGCTAAAGTATTTAATCTTTAATGATCTAGTTAGCGAAATCCACAGACTGATTTGAGCAGTTTCTAGCTACTGATATTGTTCAGCAATATATTTAAGGTGAATGATGTCGATGTCTTGTCCTTATTTGCTGTGTGTTGACAACAGTTTATCTGTCAAGTAGACGATATTATAGCCGCTGCGCTAAGTGATGCAAAACGACAGTACGCTGTACTTTCATCCGAAGCTCACTGTCGATTGCCTTCAACCAAATAACATCCATCCAGAGTGCACCATGATGGATAGCCATATCGCAAAATGATCAACAGGATTTCGTCAGCGCTCACGACTAGAAAAAATGGAACTTATTGCTCACCGGTGACGAATAATTGTATCTAATCTAGTCCTTCAGGAGGTCAGTCATGGCTCGAATAGCTCACTGGTAGCATCGCTGACTACAACATTGGCTGATATGGATTCGAATCTCACATGGGATATTAGTTCCTTCTAGGTTGTTGATGAGCGCCAACAAGCACGAAACCTAGATCAGGCTTCTTACTGGTACTCATCTGAAAACAACTTTGGTATAAGATGTGAGTCGATGGGTAGGAGGCCCTAAGGAACCCTGGTTTCTTCATGTTTGCAGGTATCTGTTGATGAGTGTCAACAAGTGCATCCTGGCTACTGATTCCTTATACCAAAACATCTCACCGCCGTTTCCGTTGAATATAAACTTAGTGCATGCAAAGATAACTGACAGTGTTTCTTGATAAATATAGTCGTTGATATAAAAAAACACTTCTTCCTTAGTACGATTTACAATGTGAAACGATTTTCATCCCCTTCAAATCAAATCGCAGTAGATATTCTCTGTTTTCAACGGATTTCTGGCATTTTATGCAGTTTAAGTAACGATAATTAGGCTTTCCATTGAACATAAGGGAATGGTATACCATTTGTCGACTATAATTTCATGGCAACACTCCATTTCTTATTTCATAATACTGATTACGGTGGTACAAATATCATTTTTTTTTAATAGGCAGACAAAACCAACGTACATGCTTGTACACAAGTACATCAGAGTACAAGCTGCCACACTTCACAATAGTATACCAAGAATAAATGGATATGAAGTGCTGGCATGAAAGAACACAAAGGTGTAAGAGAGGAGAAACAACTTGAAGATGAAGGTTGGTAAAAAATATCCAAGCTTTGGAAGACCTCAAGGATTGTATACGTCCGTGACACTGTGACCAATTTTCAGCCATGTCACGGAGAGTCCTCAATCACTGATTCTTATCTCTACACGGCTCCCGCCAGCAGTCAGCGACTTCATTGATGGGAGCCACGTTTTAGTTTGGCTACTCTAAACTCTTCTGTAACCTAATTCAACTCCTCCTAACATTGTATGTTGAGTTAGGTGGCGTCTCGGCATGCATCAAACATGTCCAATCCGTCTCAGTCGATGAAGGTTCACAACTGCAATGACTGACTTGACTTGTCTTTTTTACCTAGTACACTTCGCCTAATCTCTAGATTGCTAACTTGTTTTAGTGGTATTATGTCATGTTATTTTTTATTATTATTTGTCCCTTGGGTTCCTAGTGGGACATACGGCTTCAGTAGCACGTCTCCATTCCACTCTCTCCTCTGCAATCTTTTGGACCTGGCTCCACGACAGCCCAGAAGCTCTCATCTCCTCCTCGCACGATCTCCTCCATGTCACCCTCGTGGTTTCGGATGCCCAACTCGCCGTTCCTCATCTGGGTTCCACTCGAGGGCGTGGCCTGACACGTGATGTCCTCAGTCGGCATTCTCAGTGTTTGCCCAATCCAGTCCATCTCCACTTCCTTCTGCATATTTGTTGAGTGATAGGTTGTTGGTTGGTTCATTGCCAGTCGGCCAGAGTTCCTTGTTGCTTATTCTTATTATTCTGGCCATCTGATCTTCAGTAACGAGCCAGCATAGGGGGCAGTTGTTGGTGAATGTCTGTAGTTTGTTGGAAATGCCTTTCGTAACGCGCCATGTCTCTGAACCATATAGGAGCACCGACTTGACGTTGGTGTTGAAAATCTGGATGTTGTTCACGCTTTATGCTGAGTGGAGTGGAGTGCAGTAGATCTCCACACTGGTTTCAGGCTAATGAACGCCTGTTTTGTTTTTCCGATCCTGGCTTTGACGTTCTTGTCTATGCCACCTGTAGTTGAAACAGTGCTGCGTAGATAGCTGAAGGAGGCTACTTCCTTTCGGTTTCTCCCGTTGATGGTGATTGGAGCGTGTTGTTGATGGTGGTGGTGTTGGTTGGGTATCTTCACCACCTCTGTCGTCTCTATTATGTCGCGTTAGCAAATGATTAAACGAACTCTATTCTAATATTATCTCGCAGATGTTTCATTAATATGAGTGTGAAACTTGGTCACTATGGTAGAATGTAATCCATAATATTATTTTTAGTCCCTTGGGTTCCTAATGGAAATAGGGCTTCAGTAGCACGTCTCCATTCCACTCTCTTCTCTGAAATCTTTGAACCTGGCTCTACGACAGCCCAGAAGCTCTCATTTCCTCCTCGCACGATCTCCTCCATGTCACCCTCGCCTCGACCCCCAACTCGTCGCTTCCCATGGGGATTCCACTGGAGCAACTGGCCTGACGTGTGATGTCCCCAGTCGGCTTTCTCAGTGTATGCCCAATCCATCTCCACTTCCTTCCAGTGCATATTTGTTGGGTGATAGTTTCTTGGTTGGTTCGTTCCCAGAGTCCTTGTTGCTTATTCTAATTATTCTGGCTATCTGATCTTCAGTATCGAGCCAGCGTAGGGGGGAAGTTGTTGATGAATGTCTGTAGTTTATTGGAAATCCCTTTCGTAACGCGCCATGTCTCTGAACCATACAGAAGCACTGACTTGACGTTGGTGTTGAAAATCCGTATCTTGTTCCGCATGCTGAGTGCAGATCTCCACACTGGTTTCAGGCTAATGAACGCCTGTCTTGCTTTGCCGATTCTGACTTTGACATCCTCGTCTGTGCCGCCACCTGTAGTTGAAACAGTGCTTCGTAGATAGGTGAAGGAGGTTACTTCCTTTCTGCCGTTTCTCCGTTCATGGTGATTGGAGTTTGTTGTTGTTGTTGGTTGGGTATCTTCATCACCTCTGTCTTCTCTATATTCACTTGAAGTCCCGTCTTCGCTGCTCTGCCTCTTCTATCAACTTGTTAGTTTTTGCCTGTAGATCTTCAAGTTTGTGTGACATCGGGCACAAGTCATCACTGGCGAAATCCAAGTCTTCTAGGTTCTTTTCCGCAGTCCAGCCAGCGTATCCCTCTCTTCTCGCTGCCCACTGTTTGCTGCATGATCCAGTCTAGTCGGCCACAATTAGAAATATCATAAGGGATAGTAGGCAACCTTGTTTCACTCCTCTCTTCACTTCAAAAGCATCACTGAGCTTCCCATTGTGAATTACTTGGCATGTGGCGTCTTCATATAGTTGTTGAATGAGGTTGATAAAGGTTTGTAGTATTCCGTAGTGTTGAAGCAGCTGACTGCCAAATTACTTGTCGGTCGACGCTGTCAAAGGCCTTTTCAAAGTCGATGAAGTTGAGGTCGAGAGTTGACTGGACTGCCATTTTATACTCTGTTCTATGATGATGCGTAGAGTGGCGTTGCAATTCGGTCCGCATATGATTTGTACTTCCTGAATCCAGTGAGCCTGTTCCGGTCATAGTTTTGAATCCAGTGCATCCTTTAGTCTCTCCAGGATGATGCGACTTAATATTTTGCTTGAGGTGGGTGAACAGGAGCGTGATCCCGCGCTAGTACTTCCAAAGACTGACGTCTTCCTTCTTCGCGAGTTTGACAAGATAGCCCTTCTTTAAATGAATAGACAGGTACCTTTCCTTCCTTCCTCGCAAACCTTCTGCAATAGTGGTGTGGTATGAGCATGTCCACTGTTGTCTCTGCGTCTGTTTTCAGTGCTTCTGGAGGGATCTCATCTGGTCCTGCTGATTTCCCGCATTTCAGTAGCCTTATGGCATTCAGGACTTCGTCCTTGGTCGGAGGGCTTGTGTTCACTGGTATTCCTGTGGCTGTGCTTCAGGTGGTATTTCTGGACGAAGTGCAGGTGGTGGTGGTGGTCGATTCAAGAGCTTCTTGAAGTGATCAACCCATCGTTTCCTTTGTTTTTCTCCTTTGGTAATTAAATTTCCTTCTTCATCTTTTATTGGTTCCACGTGTGTTGATCTCTTCCCAGATAGTAACCTGGTTATTTGATACAATGTTGTCAGGTCTGTGTCTCTACTACCTGCAGCCTGTTCTGCTTCACTTACCAGTGTGTTGTGGAAGTGTCTTTTGTCTTTGCGTGCACTCTTCTTCACTTCTTTGTCCGGTGTTTTGTTTTATACATTGTACTCAGATCCTCTTCTCGTTGTGCATGCTTGCACTGGTTTATCTTCTGCTTCACCATCCTCCTCTCCTCTACCAGCTTCCATGTGTCCATCGAGATCCATTCCTTGTCTTCTTTCTTCTTCCTTCCTAATACGGCTGTGCAGGTTTCTTTCAACATCTCTTTCAAAGAGTTCCAGTGTTCTTCCACACAAGTTTCTTCAGGGATGTTGCTCGATATCTCCCATTTTGTCTTGATGGCTGGCTGCCTTGAAGATTTCCTTTGTAGTTTCATCCTTCAGTTTCCGAGTGTTGTACTTGAACTGTGGTCGTCTATCACCAGCTTCCTTGAAGGCTTTTAACTTGATTTGGAAGGTTCCTTGCACTAGATGGTGAGTGGTGTGAACCTACATCTGCTCCTCTTCTTGACCTTGTGTCAAGTAGGCTGTTTGCGCCTCCACTTTCTTGAGATTGAGATAAAGTCGATTTGATTTTTAGTGTGTCCTGATGTCTGGTAAAATCAAATCCATGTCTCTTTGTGGATATCCTTGTGCTTGAACACACTGCCTGACTCCAATCACCAAATCGTTGAATGCATAGAAGTGTGCAAACAATTCTCCATTCTCATTCATTTTACCGAGTGCTTCTCGACCCATGGTAAGTTCTCTTCCTGTGTTTTCCGCTCCGAGTATGGCATTCATGTGGCCTATTGGAATTGTGATGTCGCCAACTGTGGTGGGGTTATGTCCAGTGTTGATTGAAGTTGTCTGTAGAATCTCTCCTTCTTCTCTTCATCTGCATTACTTGTAGATGCGTAACATTGTACGATTGTGACTTTCCTTCCTTTTGAGTTGAATCCTGCTGTTATGATCCTGGAGGGGACTGATTCCCGCTGCATGAGAGTGAGCCTTCGACGCTCTTGGGAGGGGACATCATGATAGGTACTCTAAAACTCAGTGTGCTTGTGGTTGTCGTCTGGGCGACAATATCGGAGTTAGATTATTGATTCTCCAGTTGACAGTTTGGAGAGACCACTCCCATTCCATGTGCTTTCGCAAATTCCTAACACTTCAATGTGATACCTTCTCATCTCGTTTGCAATCTGGGCTGCCTTGCTGGGTTCAAACATTGTGCGGACATTCCATGTCCCCACGTTTACTTTCGCTTCCATCAAGAGAAGACACATCGGCCAATTGGCTTCCCGAAGGCTTTCACCAACTGGCGTCATTTCGTCTTTCCGATTCCAGCGAGGAATAATTTTGTTTTCATTTTTTATATTTTGTTTGTGCTTTGAAGTTTGTTCAGTGGTTAGATTTATTTTCCGGGGTGGGGTTGCTAGCCGTATGCCTAACCTTCCTTGTTTACCCGGGCTTAGGACCGGCTAGTAACTAGTGAACTAGTTAACCAGGCGAGGTTAATTCCATATTAGATTGTTTTATTTGATATATATCGCCCAGTGAGATAGTATTATCTACTTGATGATGAAGTTTCGTTCATGAATTATTCCTCATATATAAATCAATGTAATCACACTACTTTCGACATCTGATTTTTATAAACCTGTCACTTCATATTCTTTGTTTTTTACTGGTACACTGAATGAAGCCATTTCTGGGTGAATATAAATGGTCTAATTTAATGCCTAAAGCTAATAATCCTATCAGGATTTACGGAACTATGAAGGCTCATGGACCAGGTTATTCTATTAGATCCGTACTTCAGAAATACCCCCAACATGTGAACTGTCAAAGTAATTAGTATCAATATTATGTCCTACTAGAAACCTTTCAACTTCTTGACTAGTCAGTTCTTACCAATTACAATTAAGACTCAATGACCTTTATATAGAAGAGGATGAAAAAAATGGTTATTTTCGAAGTAACTAGTCTCTATACTAAAATACCAATCAATATGGCACTCTAGGCAGTCAGAAAGCAACTAAATATTGACTCAAACTTATTTACAGAACTAAGAAATCAGTTGTCGAAATTATATAAGGTGTACAGTTGTGCCTGACCTCCACAGTCTTCAAGTTTCAGGAGAAAATATACAGATAAACACAAGGAGTATCAAAGGGATAACCATTATCCCCAACCGTAGCAGATATATTTATGGATAGTTGGAAAGACATGGCTTTACAAATGTTTAGTCCTGAACCAAAACTATGGTGACGATATGTGGATGACACATTTACTGTGTTGAAATTGGAACATATCGAGAATTTACTCACACATATAAACTCTGTAGTAGACATAATCCAATTCACTTACGAGCAGGTAGAAAATGAACAAAGAGAATTACGTATGTTGAATTGCGGAATAAAACGAACGATAGATAGAGGTTTGCATATTATCATGTACAAGAATCCGACACAGTGTGTAACAGGTATCTAAACTTCAGGTCATCACATCCACTATCATTTAAGGCAGGTTTAGTCAAATGTCTAAATGACAGAGCTAAAACTAGTCCCCGTAAGGGATTGAAACACATTGACGAGATTTGTACCGTATAAGGAAGGTACACCAGAAGCTTTACTTAGGGTTCTCAACAAGGCCGGAATTAGGGTGACATCTAAACCCATAAACTCACTAAGAAATAAGCTTTGTCGGGTTGCTTTAGGATCTGATAGAACCAATTCAGCAAAATACTCTAATCTATCAAATTCCATGCAGTAACTTTAAGGTCAAGTACATAGGTCAAACTAGCCGGTCAGGGTCAGTTAGATTGTCGAAACATGGGAATTCAGCTAAATATTAAATAACAGGTCTCAATAGGATGAATATTCTTTTTTAAAAACACTGGACTATTGCAATGCATGCAGCAACATACACAAGCATACAATAGAGTAGGACAAAACCGCTGTACTTAAGTCCAATAAAGCTAGGTGGAGAGAGAGACTGCTTACTGAATCTTTGTTTACCTAATCAACATCTAATACATGCAACAATAGGAATGACTTAGCACCTGTTCCTGGTATATGGAGAATCTTACTACGCATATCACAAAGGGGAAGATGAAATTAGGACTATGTAAAGGATATTTCAAAGTTGTGTAGTGATCCTGATGTGACTATGGACAGTAAATTATGTCCGAAACGTAATCCAGTAAACAATACTGTTCCTTCACTTTGTGGTATATCTAACAAATGTATGAAAATGGGATTTCAGTGGTTTTATTCCATCCCTATTGTGTGATTGTATGTGTTAATGCATACGTTGTAATGGCCATGTGGTTTTTGTGGATCACTGATCTTATGGGGGGTCTGTTATTGTGGATTTGACTAAATTCCTATGTTCTGCTAATCTAACTGACCCTGGCTGGCTACTTTGACATAGCATATCTACCTGATCACGCAGTCATAAAATGGAATTAGATAGATAGATAGACAGATAGAACCAATTGAGCAAAATAATCTAATCTATCAAATTCCATGTAATGACTACGAGGTCAGGTACATAGGTCAAACTGGCCAGTCGACGTCAGTTAGATTAGTGGAGCATAGGATTTCATCGAAATCTACAAATAGGATCAATAGCAGAGAAAACACCTTGCTTATTGCAATGCATACATTAACACACACAATCACATAATAAGGGTTGGATAAAACCACTGTACTTAAGTCTAATATGGTTGGGTGGAGAGAGAGAGAGAGACTGCTTACTGAATCTTTGTTCATCGAATCAACACCCCACCCAACACATGTAGTAGGAATGATGCAACGCTTAAACTAGAGATATGGAAAATTTTACTACCAATATAAAGAAAAAAATATCAAGTGACAGGTTTATAAAAATTGTTTGTTGAAAATGATGTGATCATCTTGACATGATTATGAGCAATGATAATTTATGCTCGTAACTTCATTATCAAGTAGATAATCCTGTATCACTGTGCGATATATATGTCAGACAAACCAATGTGATATACAGTTATATCTTCCAGAAATACCTTGAAATACTTGGCGTATAAAATCCTAGTGAGAATAAATTTTATCCTGTCTGAACACCTAAAATTCAATTCACATTCGGTTATAATCATATTGAAACATGAGTTTTTTTAAAAATGTTTATCTAACAAAGTGTTTTTTTTTATCAAAAAATATTCCTACAGACTGCACTAACTAATCCATTTGATCTTTATAAAAATGGATAGTTTCTATGACGATACAAATGGAGATCAATTTCTCATGGAGTTGGATCTAAGCGATCTCAAATCAATGATAAATAATACTCAACAACTTATGCTATCCAATGATGTATTAATCACTGATAATCAGAGACTATCAGATACACCATTATCAATACCATCTGATCATTTTTCTGATTTCCCTTATCCTCAACCGTATAAACAACAATTAGAATTAATGCAAACAGTGTATAGAACACTTGAAACAAATTGTTGTGGTATATTTGAAAGTCCAACTGGTACTGGTAAATCACTTAGTCTGTTAACAGCATCACTTCGTTGGCTTGTAGATTATAATGAGAAACAGATGAAACAATTACATAATCTTCAGTGTCAAATGAAGTCAGTCAACAATTCGAATACTACTACTACTACTACTACTACTACTACTAATAGTAATAATAATAATAATAATAATGAGAATAAAGAAAATAGTGGTGTTGACTATGATTGGATAAGAGAATTTGAAGTAAATCGTTTATTAAAACGCCAAATTGAACCACAAATTGAAGATCTTTTAATGTATCAGTCTAGTTTACAATTGATTGAGAAAATTAAAATGTCTAAAACCTTCTATTCATCTCCTCTATCATCTTTAAAACCTTTTTACTCTTCAACTCAGACTAGAATTGATGATCATAATGAAGTTGTTGATATTGAAAAAGTGGAAGAGATTATAAAGGCTACACATGAAAGTAACAATGATGATGATGATTTATTCTTGTGTAAACCTGATGAAGAAGAACTTCAATTATTTAAAACTTTTAATGAATATGACATCAGTGAAATTGATATTGAAGGTAACTACAAAAATAAACAGCCAACAGATAGTGGATTATTACAGATTATCTACTGTAGTCGAACACATTCACAACTTAATCAAATTGCTAAAGAATTTAATAAATGTAAAACATTATCTAATAAAGTTACAATGATTCAATTATCATCAAGGCATTTATTATGTATAAATCAACAAATTTATCAATTGAAACATTCAGATTTAATTAATATTGGTTGCCTTGAATTGAATCGTGATCAAGGTCAAAGTAAAAAGTTTAAATGTCCAATGCGTAATATATCAATTGTCAATAATTTAACTAATCATTTATTAATTGGTAATTCAGCTTTAGATATAACTAATATGATACGAGATAAACACATGAATAATACTGATAATACAATGAAGAAGGCTAAGTTGAATGAATCCAATATAAGTGAAACAGAAGATAATATTGCCTTACTTTCACATATCGGTTGTCCATATTATGCTAATCGTAAAGGTATACCATTAGCTCAATTAATTTTAATACCATATTCATTATTATTACAGCCAATAAGTCGTTTAACATCTGGTTTAAAATTGAAAAATTCAATTATTATTATTGATGAAGCACATAATCTCTTAGAAGCAATGGCATCTTCAATGTCAGTTAATTTATTGTTAATGAATGATTTAAACAAATTAGAAGAATTGTTCAATAATTATTTAACATATTATCGTTCACGTCTTTCAACACGCTTAGCTTTAAGATTACGTCAGATGAAGTATTTTATACAAAAATTAAAAGTGTACTTAGATAAAATACTTGAAAATATTCAATTATCAATATCTTCTAGAGTATTTACGTCTACATCTTCTAATATTCTTATTAAAACAGTGAATAAATTATTCTCTGAAACAAATTTAGATAATGTAAATATCAGTGAATTAATTGAATGCTTAGAATATCAACATTTCATTATGAAGTTAATCGGTTTTTCGAAATGGATGAAATTGAATTCAAGTGAAACTATTTCAACTTTAAAATCTACTCAGTTATCATCATCATCATCATCATCACAATTGTCTAGTCTATTAGCTAGTATGAAACGAAAATGTGCTGAGAATAAAAACGAAATAGATGATGTAAATCAGGTAAGTGAGATAATAGTTCAATTTAGTATTGATCACTGAAACTGTAATCAACTGAAGAACCATTATTAACTTGAAAGCAATGAACAGATGTTTTATCCTAGTATGGAACTCCTCAGTAGTATGCACTCACTACCCTTCCAGTGAGTTAACTCAGTACCTTGAGATCTCGTAGTGAACGCGTCAATCATCCAGCTAGTGTCAGAGTTCAGTGGTCCAAACTTTCCTACTTTTCTTAATTCGTTATCTAGTCCAACTATCCACCAAGGTCTTCAATTGGCATCCGCTTCACTTCTGACTAGTTGACCTCATAGGTTTTAGTTTCTCATTATAACTTAAGGATATCCATCTCGTAGCATTTCAGTAATAATTACTAGACATCAATGTATGCAGTGATGCGTACTGTTGAGAAGTCCCTTACTGGGACGAAACGGCTGTCTAATGCTCCTCAGTTTTCAATGGTTCTTCAACTGATTTCAGTCCGTGATGAATACTACCGTATTATAACCAAAGCCTCCATACACATCAAAATAAATAAGGTAGTATCATCATCATTGTGGAATCGCTTTGTTCGAATTGAGAATCGGAAGAGTAGCTGGATATCCTCCTTTATTACTTGCTACGAAGTATCACAAGATTTGATCTTGTTCGTCTTTAGGGCGGATAAAAGTCCTGAATTCATTTTATCGGCGAAATTATTTGGCTGGCTGCTAAACTTCAATATTAATCATGACCTGCAGACTGTTCACTTTGTTTTCAATGTCAGATGATAAATCATCGTCATCAACACAGGACCAGGCATTACTACGTAACGGTCCGAGTTGCCCGCCACACCTCATATCAGTACACCAAGTAACAAGCCAGTGAGGTACAAGATGAAGTTAAGAAAATTCAGTCAAAAGAAATACAAAGTACGAGAAGAAAGAAAGGGTGAATGAGAAAGTGGTGAGATTTTGTGTGGTGTCGTTAAGATGATAATAATGTGTGTGGGGATACATCTGCGCCACTCACATCGGTTCTCAGCCATGCCATCACCTAGAGTCTCCAACTACTGTTGGTTTTACTTGTCCCGTGGACCCCAACCACCTAGTCTGCATCGCCCTACATGGCTCAAACCAACAGTCAAAGACTTCGTGCATTCGTGCCATGTTTTAGTCTGGCCAACTCGGGCCTTTTTTCAGGCTAGACCTACTTCAGCCAACATTGTGTGACGAGGCAGATGGCGACAGATGATGTGTTTTCTCTTAAAAATTAATTTATAGGAAATGTAATCAAGATTAGATCGAATAATATTACAAATATTGGGCATCGACTAAGAATTTAGTATTCGATGTAGGTTTTATTTGTTAGATTCACAGACTGGGCAAAATCTATAGTGATTAAAGTCGACATCTGACGCCATCGGCCCAACAATCCAGAGACTTTTGGTTCGAGTCCTGTCGCTAAGCAGATTTCCATTTCACCTTCAAACATAACCTAATATCAAAAAAATTTATCTTGGCAACGTTTACACTTAACAAGTATCAAAACGTGAGTTTTAGAAAACTAAGAAAGTAAACAGAGTAGTATCGATGTTTTTGTTCATAGTAATAAAAGTATTCATGATTCTCGACTTTAATTTTATAATGGCTTACATGATTCAGTAACCTAGTAGATTACGCTTTAGTGCTTGAAACGATTGGCACTGGCTTCAAGTCTCTCTTCAGACCTTTCCTGGTCTTTCCATTACTTACTAATTTCTGAAGGAATCTTCCACCTAACTTCCTATATTAGGAAGCTGAAAGTATCTGACATAACTCAGCCTCTCCTCTTGTGTTTTTTATGAACTCTTGTATGTTGCCTTTTCTCCTCTCTTGTTCTTTTTTATTCTTTCTTGGGTTGCTGAAAAAAGACTATGCTTTACTGAATAGAACTTTGAAGATTGTCGACGGAACTAGCGGTGTACCTCTAAACCTCTTAATTGAAACTGTTGTGAAGAAACATGTTAACTCATGTAAATATCTAGCAGAAATTATTTTATCAGGTGACTAGCGTCCTCTTCACTCAAAGATCTCAGCGTGTCGGTTATCTGGTAGGACACGTAGAACATATGTAAGACTTTATAACGTGTTTACCTCGTCTTCTGTGTGATGAAGAAAGTATTAGAAAGGAACTAACTAATCAACTTCTGCTTTTGAAAGCAAACTAACTGAAGATGAGCATGTTACTATTGTACGTGTTATGAATCTAATTGCCAATGTGATTGTCTATCTAAACTGACTGTGCATTTTGAAGAAAGTTGTAGATAAAGTGAATATTCCTATCTTTTCTTTTATGGGATTTCCACTTATTTCATTTCGCTGTGTATTCATGTACACTTCTTCTGTCCAGCTGATACTATATGACACGCTGAAAATTCTCAGCTGATACTATATGACACGCTGAAAATTCTCAAATATAACCAAACGCCCCTTCTGGATTCCACTAATCAAATTATACCAAAATGAAACTTTAAGCAATATCGAGGCATTCGTTTAAATAAGCCAACATCTCAGCAGAGACCGATCAAATTTAGTCCTGTATCATAAAAAACAGGAAATTATAGGCTCTATAAGTAATGTGAACTTTATTATTTTAGTCAGATGGTATGCGTTAGTTTATGTACAGTACCTGATGGATTGAATAATTGAAATTTGTTATTCCTTTCTGCTAGACAAAATTTTTAAATCTTTGTGTTTCTAATGACCGACTTAAGGAATGTATTATTACCTGATCTTGATGTTGCGATCTCTGTTATTGATCTTAGCTTCAATTATTGCCTTCCGATTTTAATGTGAGTATTTGAACTTACTGCCACTTACGTTACACCAACTAGGTAGGGGACTCGGCCGATGAGATTGTGAACCTTCAGCGATTGAGATGGCTTGAGCATTTACCCCGCATCCCAAACCACTGCCTACCACAATATCCAATGCTATGAGAAACTGTATTAGGTTAGAAGAAGACTCAGGATGGCTGAAACAGGACATAGCGTCAGTCCATGAAGTATCTGACTGTTGCTCTGAGGCGTCTAGAGAGGTGTAAACTACTGCTTGGGTGGAGTCACTGAGAAGATAAGAATCAGAGGTCACAAACTCCAGGTGACATGACTCAGAATCTTTGGGAATGGCACAGATGTATTCACTTTTTGACGTCTTCTAAAACTTGAGTGTGGAGAATATTTGTAGCTCAGGTCTTGGTTGTATTGTGTTCTCTGAACTGGGTTGTTTAATCGTGGAGCTTTCATCGTCCTTCTAGGCAGCAACATCATCAGCACTAACTTCAGTATGAAGTGTCTTGACTAACCTTCATCTTTAAATATTCCCCCCCCCGCTCCATACACTTTTTTATACTTCGATACGCTAGTGTATAGAGTTTAACAATTTAAGACGATATGTAATTATATCAGGTTGGATTTATTTAACTATTGTCTCTTTGTTTATTTTTCTTTTTGTTTCCTTAAGGTTCGTGTTTCAAATAAACGCTATAAATTAGAAAATGAAAAATCTGAAGGAATTGGTTCTAGTTTATTTAAATTTCATAGTTTTCTTCAAGCTTTAGCATCTTGCGAAGAAGATGCACGTATAGTTATTGAGCCAGTTAAAAACTCGACGAAATTGGATAATTCATCAGCTGCTCAGTCTACTTTATTATCTTCACCAGAAAAGGATATTCAGGATTTATGCTTACGCGTAATATTTTTAAATCCTGGTAGATATTTAAAAGGTGAGTTGAAATTATTATATCTGACTTCAACTTTATCCGTAATTATACGTGGTTAAACTAAACTTTGGTGATGGCCAATCATGTTCGAGTATGAAGTGACCAATCAGGATGAAGAATTCGAAGGACAATGTAATGAAACCATGTCATGAGACCATACCATTTCTTTTGTAAGATCTCATGATCTTGTCCAATGTTTTAAAAAATTTCAAAGATGACTCCACATATTTTCAATATTGTTTGTGTACACTCCAGTTGTCAGATCAACGAAGTACTTTTTGTAAACTGTAACTTGATGAGGGTTAACCTATCTTGGATAACGGTATGCAAGACATCCAAGCATCTGTGTATGTTGTAGTACTCAGTTACACCGATTTTTCAATAACTGGTAGGATAGATTCTTCTGATCAATCCCTTATCTACTGATAATGTCCCTTCCTCGTATTTTGATCGTAGATACCAAGAATTTGTGATTTTTCAAAGCATCCGTTTGTAGTTTACCCACTCCTTTTTAATTCTCTTTCCTTGATTTTAGTTACATTTGGTACGTTAGGTACACAGTTCGCTGTATTAACACATTCAACACTTTGATTCCTCGAAAGCAATCCAACTCTGCAAATAGTCGACAACGCAATTCATAAACATCTCATGCAGCGTCAACAACATAACAACAACGTAAGGGAATGACGTTGATATATATCATCTGAAACCTGATTGATCATTCAAAGGGAATGCGTCAGTAAAGTTTAGTTCTACCCTATACTTTAGAGTTTCTTTTTTCACATTCAATGCTTTTATATTATGTAGATATTAGCAATCCCACTGAGAGCTAGAAAATACATTAAGCAAAAGGTCATACCTACGTGTACCTGTATGAGGATTGTTATACCGTTCAAACGTCAGTAGTTAGGGCGAGTTTCGAAATTGTGACTCAACTGGTTGAAGATTGAGTTTCTACGATTGTCAGTATCTTAAAAACCCCATCCTGATGGTCTACATTTCCCTGTACATTAAGAGATTTTATGAATTAGTGATATATTCTGATATGATTCCCTTTAACGTACTTTTTTTTAACTTAACCCCACTTCATTCTATATTAATCTTCTAGAGAGATATGAGTTTACTGTATTTATCTTAATCTGTCTTCAGTTACTACTTAACTTGGAGTATTTCGTTTACAACTGAGATAAAAAAATAACGCTTCACTCCATGATCATTGTGACTTTTCGCATCCAATGTACACTTCTCTTGTGTCTTCATTCTGTGGTAGATAGTGACTGAATTGTATGAATATACGCCACCTAACATCGGTTGGTGCGATTTTATAACCTTATCATTTGTCTATCATAAATTAAACGTCTTATTCCTAGCCTTCACAATGCTTGTTTACTAAAAGGATTCATTAGATGTTGCGTAACTGTGTTAGTTATTTACAGCAAGTATGATGAACTTTGCAACGACGGTAATTTGCAGTATATCAGTAAGTTTCTAAAACTATGGTATGAATACATTTTCATGTTACTCAACTAGACTATCCATCAAATTATCAAGTTTTTGATGGAACAGGGTTCGATCTCACGACACATTGATTAAAAATAAGGTACCCAGCCTTAACTCCCGATAAAGTTATCCTAATTCAAATGATTTTAACCTTACTTACAAATAGTAATGGTGGATAATAGTCAGCAATGGAATCCGGGATGCTCATTTCGTCCTTTTTGACACTCGTCAGCTGGATATACCTGCTTCCCAGTTAGTGATGTTGTTCCCAATGAGATTCGGACTCTGGAGCGATCGCTTCAAACGCGAGAGCGTTATCCACTACACCACCGAGCCACGATAGCCACTTCTTTTGGAGTGTAGTTTTAGTATAGTTGTTTCTATATCATACCGTCGTTGATTGGACCGAATTGATCGGTCCCTATTGGCATACAGGCTCCTGTACGGATGCCTCGATATTACCTGTGCTCTAGTGATAGTAATGATGGATAGTGGCTAGCAGTGGCTGACGAGTCCCAAATAGGACGAAATGCACATCCTGGACTCCACTGTTATCTACTATTCATGATTACCGTCACTAGAGCACAGGTAATATCGAGGCAAACGTACAGGAGCCTGTATGCCAATAGAGACCGATCAATTCGGTCCAATCAACGACGGTATGATATAGAAACAATTATACTTTTACTTACAAATGTTTTAAAAAACATCTTAAATAAACGATCCTGTATTAGGTAATGAAATAAAATGTTAACTTACTTTCCTCTCAATTACTCTTCTCTAATTGATATTCATCAATGCTTACTATATACATATACTGTTAATAGTGCTGAACATCTACCTGCAGTCTTTGTTTTCGATAATGATTTCAAGTTGATTGAAGAGGACTCAAGTTGGTATTCATCATGAAATGGTATCATTTGGATGAACATTGGGAACTTGGAAGCATTGGATAGGTGGTTCGTTCTAGTATAAGACTCCTAATGATGAGGACAGTTACTCAACAATGACATTGAGTGGCGTTTGCGCTATAACGTGAGCTAACAGAAGTTGGAAATATGGACGATTGGATTCTGACCCAGTGGCTCAATGTTAATGTGCTGTCCATGGAACCTGAAGGTCGCTGGTTAGATCCCTGGTGGAGTCGTGGGTGCGCACTGCTGAGGAGACCTATACTAGGACGAAACAGGTGTCCAGTGCTCCCAGGTTCCCTTTGTTCCTCCAACTGATGTCAGTCTACGATGAATGACAACTTGAAATGATGATAAGAACCAAGAAAGCAGCATGAAAATGTAGACACTCCGATAATCAAAATGGCTCAAAAGCTTGTGAAAATAAAAGTTACGTAATAGTGAAGGACGAGGTAATTCCATTTTAGTCTGTTTGTTAGAAATATCACACAGTGAAACAGTAGCATTTACTGGATAACGTTTCGGACACAATTTGTTGTCCATATTCATATCAGGTAACTCCACAACTTCAAGACAGACTTTATATATTCCTAATTCTCTCTCCTTCTCTGTGATGACAAGGGTAGTAGAATTTTCCATATATCTGGGACAGGTGTAGAATCATTTCGATTGTATGTGTTTGGTGTTGATTCGATAAACAAAGATTCGGTTATCAATCTCCCCCTCGATAAATCAAAATGGGTTGTCAACGGAATCTTTGTTTATCGAATCAACACCAAACACATACAATCGAAATGATTCTACACCTGTCCCAGATATATGGAAAATTCTACTACCCTTGTCATCACAGAGAAGGAGAGAAAACTAGGAATATATGAAGACTGTCTCGAAGTTGTGGAGTTACCTGATATGAATATGGACAACAAATTGTGTCCGAAACGTTATCCAGTAAATGCTACTGTTTCACTGTGTGATATTTCTAATAAACAGACTAAAATGGAATTACAATCGACCACAGTGCCCATGTTTTACTCTTATATTAAGGACGAGGTAAGTGGATAAACAAAGCCTAGACAAATATAATAAGTATACGAAAAGGGGAAGAGAATAAGAAAAGGGGTAGGGAAAACAACAACAACTGAATGATAAAGTTATTCATGAAGTATTCCCCGACCAAAGGAGAGATAAGGGATGTACAAATTTCTTATGGATACAAAGACTAGGATTATTAGCTTGCATTCCCACAGCTTCTGTGTAAAAGACGAGTTTGAATACTTTTCGAAAGATGAGATGGTATGCGATGTATAGTCCTGAAATCTTATCCGCCGAGTGACCACTATCAACGAGGTGAGATAAAACTGAGCTTCTGATGGATTCTACCTGCCCGTTTCCTAGCCATGAAGGTAGATGCTCAGCAACACGTTTGTTAAGTTGTCTAGTAGTACATCCTATGCAGCTTTCTCCACAGCAGCAGCTAAACGTGACACTTTCGACAACTTTCATCTTAGTACATTCTCATTTGATGTGTTGATATGACGTTATGGCAAGTTGAATCGTTAAGCGGTAATGTCAGATCTTATTTTGACACTCAAAGTGTTCAGAGGATGCAGAGTCTTCTGAACACTTTGTGTCTGAATTTAAGAATGTTTGAGATGCGGTTCTCATCACCGAAGTGCAAATTATTGCTCCACAATTGGTCTTCAACGGCGCCCCACCGCGGCTAACAATAGACAATGTAATGATTGAGTGTGTCGACCACTTCACTTTCCTGGGAAATAGGATCAGCCCTGCCCTAGTGGCTCAGTGACCGATGAAATCTCTGCACGGATACAAAAGGCTCTGCCGGCTTTCACCAATTTACGCCACCTATGTCGCCGTCGTGATATCCGATTATCTATTAAGGGTCGCGTGTGCTGCTTAGCAGTCCCTTCTGTTCTATTGTATAACTGGTAAACATGGCGATTGAAGGTGGAATACATGAGAAGACTGGCTTCAGGTGTTTGACCACCATTGCCTTCATAGTATAGGGCGTTTTCTGTGGTGTCACAAGGTGAGTAATGCAGAAGTTAGGTGTAGAGTTTTGGGGAGTAGAGGTAAATCAGTTGACGAGGTTATGAAGCTTTATCAACTGAGATGGTTGAGACACATATTTCGTATGCCTAGTCATCGATTGCCTTGTCACACAATGTTGGTCGAAGTGGGTTCATGCTGGAAAAAGGCCCGAGGTGGCCAGAGTAAAACACAGCACCAATGTATGAAGTGTTTGAGTGTTGGTTTGAGCCAATGTGCGGGGGCGATGCAGACTAGGTGGTTGGGGTGTATGGGACAAGAGGAACTAGTGGTTGGAGACTCTAGGTGGTCGGATGGCTCAGAACTGGTGTCAGTGGTGCAGATGTATCCCCACACACATTATCCTCATCTTGACGACGCTATACCGAATCTCACCATTTTGTCATTCATCCTTTCTTCCTTCTCATACTTTGTATTTCTTTTGACTGAATTTTCTTAACTTCATCTTGCACACCTCACTGGCTTGTTACTTGATGTACTGATATGAGGTGTGGCAGGCAACTCGGACTGTTATGCAGTAATGCCTGGTCCTAGGTTGATATTGATGATGATGATTTGTCTGTTTGTTATATGCCTAATTGTATTAGAGAACAGCAGTTCATTGAAAAAGGTTGAGATTTCATCAGTCTCTTTCTATAGTGGAACTTTATAAGAGATAAATCATATCGAATTTCTACTCTACAACAAATAAACTTGATATTTTATTCACGTTTTTCCAATCATTCACGAACATATATATATAAGAAAGAGAGAGAGAGAGTGCATTCCTATGATGATAATTTTTATCAACAGAATTTAATTTTTTTCAGAGAAAATTGTTTCTCAATTTATTATTTCTCTATTATGTGCACATGTACACACGTACACGTGAAATAAATGACGTATACTCTATGATATTGTACTTATTTTCAATGAATTTCAATTGTTCAATTATAAATGGGTGTAGTCATCTTTTTTTTATTTGTTTTGTTTTGCCACTATCAACTTTCCACTTCTTCAATTATACCGACATAATAATAGAATAACAGTTTATTTCCATAAACTTTATTTCTCTCTTTATCATTGAAAAAGTTTAAAGAAAAAAAACACAGTGATATCTCGAAAATTTCATATAGAAATTGGAAACATTATTTTTTAGGTACATTTCTGTCTTCAAAGAGTTATCTTTTGAGTAATTCATGCATGGTAATCATCAAATACTTCATTGATTGTTTTTTGACCTTGAAAAGGTCGTTTTTATTCATACGGATAGGTTAGCACTGAGTGACTGATTTATCTCTCCTAGTCCTCAGTGCTTAGCATTGGTCAATGCGTGGAACTATGGCTCGTTGGTTTAAGCTTTTGACTTTCAGCCTAAGAGTCACGGGTTCGAACACCACACCACCTACCAGGTAGTATTGTTTATGGCGTTGCTGATAAGAATGGATATAAGTAGTATATGTTGAGAGTGCAGCAGAAATCATAAGGAATTACCAACAATGGGAAACACCAGAGACAGTGCGGGCGTTTTAAGAGTGAAGCAAGATAGAAGCAGAAGTAGAAATGAAGCACATGCAAATGACTGTCTTATTGATGACCACTGTACATTATGTCAATAATGAACAGTCCTTCCTTCGTCTCTGTCTCCTCGTTTCCTTCAGTATCACTAGCTGTCATACAATAGGTGTGGTCTACTGCATGAGTGGATTTTGATTCGACTGATCATAGCCTCTCCGTCAAACTATCAAAATGATAAGCAGCGAGGATTGGGCAGGTACATCAGTTATGCACTAGTAACCAATACATGTGTTTTCCAGCGGCTCAGTCATGACACGAACGGCATAATGGTCAAGTCTGTGACTTAAGTTTTGACTGATACTTGTTCCATTCATCTAGGAAACACCAGTTTTCTCATGGTTCCAGACGTACCCCATTGATACGTGACAGCAACCATGTAGCTAAGATTAAGAAAGGCGTCCTGGTCGTTTGCTGTATATCTTAATGTGACATAAAGTGGCATATCATTACACAAAGCAAAGCGAATCATTGTGACGAAATCTCAATCGTGTGCTGAAGTTTACAAAAAGTCAATCTCCTAACTGGCTGGAATGCTCATACTATACACAAACTGTAATGTATCTGTCTATAAACCTACCTCATGATTAATAATCAAACAAGAAAATCGATCAAAGTTGTGTATTACTATGCTCGTTCTTTATTTTGTACTGTGTTTTTGTTGGTCTTAATGGTGAAACTAAACTAATTAAGGGTCTATTTGTTAAATATTCATTGTTTATTCAGTGATTAGGTTAGGCTGCGTCAAAACGACCATGTGCATTTTGACTATGCTACATTTCCTAGTTGTGTATACCTAAGCAATCCTTCCACGTTTTATGTTTGCCATGTTACGGGTCACCTTTTGTTCAATAACTTAGTACGCTTCTTCCCTTTTACGAGTTTAAATGAAGCAAGAAGAACAGTAGTGGTAGAAATTGCTTTATGTATTTCGGGGATTGGAATTTGCCAACTAGCGCCGTCTGTGGCGCCAACTGGTGAGATAGCCTACTGTCTATCAAAGAACGAGTATCCTCCACTGCGGTCCGTTCTGTTATGTTATACGACTATGGGACATGAAAGCTGAAAAAAAAGACAGTAAGCGGTTACAGGCTTTTGATCATAGGTCTCTTCCTAGCATCTGTCGCGTTTAGTGAAATCACAGTGTAAGTGATGTCGACGAAAGGCGAAAACCAGTAGGCAAGACGGTCAACTCAATTGATAAGATTGTCAACTTTCTTCAGAAATTGAGATGGCTTAGATATGTACTGCGCATGTCAAGTTACTGTCTACCTTGATGAAGTTTCAGGGTGGACGTACCAAGACGTGGCATCAGTCAATAAAGTCCATGTCTGTTGATCTGAGTCGTGTGATGAGATGTAGATCAGTGGTTGAAAATTCCTAATGACATGGCTGAAAATCGGTCACAGTGGGACAGATGTATTCACTCCTTGGCCATCTTCTATAGCTTGAATATTCGTACTAACCTCCATCTTCAAATTGTTTATTCTCTCACAAAACTGTATCTACTTTGATATAACTCTCATTTAATCCACATGTTCGTTGTGTACTACTGTGAAGAATGGGAACTTGAGCTGATCCACCTGTGTGCGAGGTACAAAGTTGTTTTTGTCTGGATTCGCCTCAGCTGCTTTATAACCTACAGAATATAGTGTTTATGATGAAAATACTGTTATACAATGTACTTTCATCAATCAACAATAATGTTTACCAATTTACATGTATATACTAAAACACATACACTAGAAGAAGAAGGAAAAAGGTTCTTCTTCGCATTTTTGAACATATCCCGAAGAATTTGAGTCTTAATAATTCATAGGGGTTAAACTTCGCAATCGCTCATCATTTACTTGATAATGGATATAAAGTCGTTCAAAGCGATCACCATTTTGTAGTTTGATGACTCAGTTGCTATTCAAAGACTTCAACGTGATCTATATATTCAGAAAGATACTGTTGTCAATCTTGCTTTACTTTGGTAATTTTTATCTCCTAAATTTGTAAATACAAAGTTTCATGACTCAACTGTTCTTTTCTCGGTCTATTTTTCAATCTTTTTCAAAACCTACTCTCACTTTCTGAATTCTACATTTAGTTTTTTACTCAATATAGTGGAAACCTGTTAACCTTTTAATATAGGTGTAAAACTTGAGCACTGTGGCAGAATTTAATTCCGTATATTAAATTTGTTTATTTGATTTATAACACACAGTGATCTAGTGATCTTGATGACCATGTTTCGAGCATAAATGATCATTGCTCATAATCATCACATCAATGTAATCAATCACACAGAACTTTCGATATCTGGTTTTTATAGTTATGTCACCCCATATTGTTTGTTCTATTGGTAGAAAACTTTTCCATATCTCTGGTATGGACATGTTGCATCATTTCTATTACATGTGTTGGGTGGGGTGTTGACTCGATGAACAAAGATTCAGTAATTAATCCCTCTCTCTCTCCACCTAGTTATATTTGACTAAGGTACATTGGCTTTATCCCACCCACTCCATTGTGTGGTTGTATGTTAATGCATGCAAAGCAATAGCTGAGTTGTTTTCTAGATTATTGATGTTATTTAGGTCTGTCATTCTATATTTAGCTAGATTCCTATGTTCGGCTACTCTAACTGACCCCGACCGACTAGTTTGACGTATGTGCCTAACCTCGCAGTCATTACATGGAATTTGATAGATTACATTATTTTGCTTAATTGGTTCTATCAGTTCCTTAAGCCAGCCGATAAAGTTTATCTCTGATTGAGTTTGTAAGTTTAAATGCCACCCTAATTCCAGCTCTGTTGAGGATTCTACGTAAAGTTTCTGAGGTAATCTCCTTTTATTACGGTTACTCAAACACGACATGATTTTTACCAATTCTAGTATAACACTGTGCATCCCCCCCCCTCTTGTTTTGTTTTTGCTATCTTCTGTAAGATATTCATTCTATCATAGTATAAATAGTCAATTCGTTGAGTAGTCTTAGCAACTTCATCAACTTTCATATTAAATGAAATATTCTTGTCGATTATGTGAAATTACGTTGTTCAACGTTATATTCTATATGCTGTAAAGCAGCTGAGGCGAATCCAGACAGAAAGAGACAAAAACATCTTTGTACCTCGCACACAGGTGGATCAGCTCAAGTTCCCATCCTTCACAGTAATACACAACGAACATGTGGATTAAATGAGAGTTATATCAAAGTAGATACAGTTTTGTGAGAGAATAAACAATTTGAAGATGAAGGTTAGTGCGAATATTCAAGCTGTAGAAGATGGCCAAGGAGTGAATACATCTGTCCCATTGTGACCGATTTTCAGCCATATCATTAGGAATTTTCAACCACTGATCTACATCTCATCACACGACTCAGATCAACAGACATGGACTTCATCGACTGATGCATAGTAATTCTCCTAGTATTGTTCTTCTTGTTTTATTCAGCTATCCAGTGTATATGTAATAGAGGTGGTGCAACATAAATCTTCATCGACCAATGCGTTTCTCTCCAAGACTATTTGACCCTGATTTGATGGATTGACTCAGTTGTTTTATTGAAATGAAAGAAAATTGGAATGTAACTACTGTTTCATATAATGTATAGTGTTTATTTCAGTTGATTATAGAAATATTGTTCATTGTCTTAGACACCTGACTTTCAATCAATGGGTTCTAAGTTGAAACCCAGTTCCACCTATTTTGACTCGGATAGCGGGATTTTTTCATAAGCCCGTAAGGTAACGAGCGAACTTCAAAGCTGAGTACACTCACGCTCATTTATCTTGTCTGAGTCCCCGGGACAGTGTAGTTTCCTATTCACCTCAAAAGTATACATGTTTGACTGGTGAGAGGTTTTTTCCCAGTGTAATAAAATCGTCTCTCTAAACCATCAGATACTTATGAATTATTGTATGACTAAACTGACTGTTTCAAACACTCAATCTCTATTCGATGAGTTCCCAGTTCAAACCCTACCGTATTTAATTCAGCTTACGCAACCGAGTAGTATCGAAAATCGCCATATATTAATTTTCACTTGTAGCCTAGTATATAAACATCTATACTTGGTTGAATTGTGTAACTTTAGCAGTACTGCTCGAAGAGATGCTCATAGATGAACGCAGTGTTGTGTATAGAGATCCGTTCCGAGTATTCGTTAGATATATGGATAGTTTCTTCCAATCGGATATTCGTAAATTACGAGATGTTACATTTTAAGGAACCACCAGTTTATCTGCATTATTTCGAATTGAAATATATGTGGATAGTCGTTTCTCGATTAATTCTATTTTGTTCGCCAATAGATTGATCAATTTATAAATTGTATAATTTATCATACATATTATTGGGCTTATATATATTTGCCTAGTCAGGCATAAACGGGAGTCAGTCATTAGTCCCATAGTTTAAGATTATCGTAAGTCTTACGAAACATTGATTTCCTTTTACTATGACAAAACCTCACTATTTACGAATATCTTGCTAGAAGAAATGATCGTTGTCATTGAGTTCATAATTCCTAGACAACTGATTATTTAGATACCTATTCTTCCAGTATGCATAAAATTAATGCGAAATAATTTTTGAATAGCTCTTATGATGGATTGAAAGCAGTTGGAGAAGCATTTCAAACAATATTAGACGGTTACTTTATACAACTCGAAATGGGTCATCAAACACAGAAATGAAGTTTAGAATTGAGATAGGACAATAAATTACCAATGCTTCCGAGTGAACTTTTGCTGATACAACTTCATCATCATCAATATCAACATAGGACCAGGCATTACTGCGTCTGAGGAAACTTGAGTGCTGATCGAGTTGTGAGAGCGGTTGACACTTCCTGGTCGCCCATACTGTGGAAGGCTATTTCTTCTTAAGGTACCTGAAAGAGATTCATGTGACCGCAAAGCCCATCGGACATCTGCTTGAGACCTGTCACACGTAGCCTTTTGAGTATGATTATTTTGAACTTTAGTATTTTCGGGGCCGGATGGTTGAAAGGAAACGACAAATGAACCAACACCACCGGCCCAGCAGACCGTGGGGTATGATGGAGTGTGTTGTTTTGGGGGCCGACCTTTTCTAACCCCCCCCCCTTCCACTGAGAAGGCAGCATCAGCATGGCACTGCTGGTCATCCAAGGGAAACACCTTATGCTGCCACACCCCACCCAGCTAGCATCAGTACAACTTCGCCCTCAGACCCCCATCACAGTGTAGTAGTTTACATCACAACGGTAACTGCTTTTCGTCTAACCACTATCCAACAGACCTTTGACGTATGGTAGGACCTCAAGGGAACAAGTGTTCTACCAGCATAGCTCGTTGGGTCATTGTGATATGCAAGCCTGACCACCACGTCAAGGTAGCAGCTATCGGTCGGGGCTGTTACAACTTAAACGTATGTTGTGCATACTAAGCTTCTACCTACCTCGATGTACACTGTTAACCGAATTAGGATTGGGTTAAATGAAGGCTAAAGAAGGTGAGACTAAAAAGGGGAACCATTCCATACAGTCTGTGACTTTTGGACATGAAGAACAGGTGGATTGAATGAGAGTGATGTCAAAGTGGACATAGTTGTGTAAGAGAATCAACAATCCGAAGATGAAGGTTAGTGCGAATATATATGCTTTGGAAGACGTCAGAGAGCAAATACATCTACTCCTCTGTCACTGAATTTCGGCCATGTCATCAAGATCTTTCAACCACTGATTCTTATAGTCTTGCGGACCACAGTCACTCTTTACTTTGTACCACAACTCAAACCAGCAGTCATGGAATTCATCGACTGATGCCACGTCTCGATTTAGCTAGCGTGAGACGTTTTCCAACTTGATTGAATTCCCCCTGGTCCAGCTTGGCGCTTGGAGATATGATATGTGAAGTACATATCCATCTCAAAAACCTGTGGCCATTTCATCTATTTTTCCTTCAGCCGTCATGTCTCAATGAAAGAACAGACTGCAGCACAATGTCTACTTATTATCCTCATCTTAGTCGTCATGCTAAATTTAGTATTTTCTTATTCCTCCTCCCTTTCTTTTTATAACTTTTGATCGATTCTTTTTAATTTCAAGTTGGTATTCATCATGAACGGACATCAGCTGGAAAACCACTGGAAACCTTGAAGCACTTACTAGCTGTTTCGTCATAGTATGGGATTCCTCGGCAGTGCGCACCGATGGCCGGTCGAGGGATCAAATACATCACACTCAGGTTTTGTTGCCAGGATGTCAGCACTTAACCGCTTACCGACGCCGAACGCTAGCTATATTTCTCGACGTGAAGGCGGCGGCGTTCGATTCCGTTGATCGAAAAGTCTTATGGCGATGTCTTCCACTGAAAGGCGTACCGAGTAAGTACATCACCTTATTGAAGGCTCTCTACTCGAACACTTGTGGGCGTGTCAGAGCCTATGGTGAGATGTTCAGGGAGCTATGCTCATCGAGTGATGTCCGTCAAGGGTGCCCACTGTCTTCATTCCTATTGGAATTTTATCTTAGATATTCATATGGAGGTCTCCCTCTCGTCACCTGACTAAACAGAAGTTGACCTAATCGCGAGAAAATTTTCGTTAGACCTAGAATATGCAGATGACATAATCCTGTAAGGTGAAGACTTTGACAAGATGCAGAGTCTTCTGAACACTTTGAGTGGGTATTTGAGAATGTTTGAGATGCGGTTCTCATCACCGAAATGCAAATTATTGCTCCACAATTGGTCTTCAACCGTGCCCCACCGCGGCTAACAATAGACAATGTAATGATTGAGTGTGTCGACCACTTCACTTTCCTGGGAAATAGGATCAGCCCTGCCCTAGTGGCTCAGTGACCGATGAAATCTCTGAACGTATACAAAAGGCTCTGCCGGCTTTCACCAATTTACACCACCTATGTCGCCGTCGTGATATCTGGTTATCTATTAAGGGTCGCGTGTACTGCACAGCAGTCCCCTCTGTTCTATTGTATAACTGGTAAACATGGCGATTGAAGGTGGAATACATGAGAAGACTGGCTTCAGGTGTTTGACCACCATTGCCTTCATAGTATAGGGCGTGTTCTGTGGTGTCGCAAGGTGAGTAATGCAGAAGTTAGGTGTAGAGTTTTGGGGAGTAGAGGTAAATCAGTTGACGAGGTTATGAAGCTTTATCGACTGAGATGGTTGAGACATATATTACGTATGCCTAGTCACCGATTGCCTCGTCACACAATGTTGGTCGAAGTGGGTTCATGCTGGAAAAAGGCCCGAGGTGGCCAGAGTAAAACACAGCACCAATGTATGAAGTGTTTGAGTGTTGGTTTGAGCCATGTGTGGTGATGCAGACTAGGCGGTTGGGGTGTATGGGATAAGAGGAACTAGTGGTTGGAGACTCTAGTTGATGGCATGGCTGAGAACCGATGTGAGTGGTGCAGATTTATCCCCACATACATTATTGTCATCTTGACGACGCTATACCGAATCTCACCATTTTGTCACTCCTCTTTCCTTTCTTCTCGTACTTTGTATTTCTTTTGACTGAATTTTCTTAACTTCATCTTGCACTTCACTGGCTTGTTACTTGATGTACTGATATGAGGTGTGGCAGGCAACTCGGACTGTTATGCAGTAATGCCTGGTCCTATGTTGATTTGGATCGATGGACTACTTGGTCAGAGTTCACTGGTTCACAGTTTCTTCCTTATGTTAACTCACGATATAGCCTGGTCACCATCGAATTTCATTGATGAGTGTTTATCCTCAGTTTCGACTTTCTTTTATCTATATGTTTCATCTTAGTGCATTCTCGCATGATATTCTCATATAGGGTGTAACAACTGAGACCGTTACATGGTAATGCTTGGTCTTGTGTGTAGATGTTTGATGATGATGTTGGCTACTCAGCTGGGAGTCCTCAAAGCAATTTAATTTAGTGGTTTGAGATTATTGGTATTATGCCCCACATATATATACGTCTGTTTTTCATCTATGTATTCTGGAATATTCCCCACTAAACAGGGATTTATTTGTCCTGTCTTATTTCATTCACTTACGTGACATTCATCATATTCTTTCACTGTTTTATTTGCATTCTAGTATGAAGTGTGACAACTTCAAGTATTGAACTTTTACTACATATCCTATGTTCTTCTGTTTATCCTACCATCTACTCACAGGTTTTCATTAGTTGTGCATCTAGTTATAGCTCAATTATTGAATACCTCTATGGTGGATGGAAAAAAATTTTAATCATATTAACAATGCAGTTTTATCGTTTCCATTTGAATTATGGCTTTAAAATCTTATCTATTTATTTTAACAGAATTGGTACAAGAAGCCAAATCTGTGCTACTAGTTGGCGGTACAATGCAACCATTTGATGAAGCCATTGAACAAATTTTTATTCCTGCCGGAAAACTATCCAATCAAATTGTTACATTTACATGTGATCATGTTATTGATGCTAAAACACAATTATGCGTTTATCCATTAGGTGAGAGCTGTCAAAGCTATGGTAATGTATTACCATTAGATTTCACGTATCAGGTTAGTTCAGGCTTTCACTTTTTCATTGTGAGGTTTCTGTGGAAGAATTTTAATAACGAAACAGTAGTACTTTGTTTTTCCTTCTATAGATGTTGTTTGACTTGTTCTCAGAACATGGATTACTTGAACATAAGAAAGTTGCTGGATGAATGGGGTGCTCTGTTCTCCTACAATTCATGATTACCATTTAATTTCGGTGTTACTTGTTGAATGTCGATCGGCAATAAGCCCTGCTTGACCTAGGTTTTGTGCTTGTTAGTTCTCATCAGTACCAGTGGCTCAGCAACCATGAAATAACTAGTATTCTCTCGATGGTTCGAACCCGCTCAAGTTAAAGGCTTTTTAACTGAGTTGCTAAGGCTGCAGCTGACCAACTTTAAGGTTGGATTATACTCCTAGATTGGTCGCCAAACGATTGCAGAGACACCTTGTTTATGAGTGCCGACAAGCAGAAGAACTAACTCCGAAGCTTCTTGATGTTTGTATTCTAATATCCAACACCGGAATAGAGTGCTGTGTACGACTCGACTGATATTCGACTAACTAAATGACGTAGACCATGGAGTTGTATGATACTTGTAATTCCCAGTTTCTAAACAGGGTTGGATTGTTTTCCCTCTGTTGGCAGTGGGCTCCTATGCAGATACCTCCTTACTCTTCAATATTCATCATGTTATATCCATCTTGGTAACTAGCAGTGAAATCCAGGATGAGCGCTTTTTCACATTTGGAACTTGTCAGCTGGATTTACTTGCACTTGGAATCGAACCTAATGCTCTAGTATGCATGACACTTTGGCGTTTAAAGTGTTGATTACTGGGTTCGTATGTCATAGGGAATAACATCATGCATCAATATTTTACTAAATATACGGTTTCAGACGTAAAATTACTTATTATTATTATTATTATTATTTGACCCTTGAGTTCCTAGTGGAACACAGGGCTCAGTTGCACGTTTCCATTTCATTCCCTTCTCTACAGTCTTTTGAACCTGACTCCATCACTACCCGCAAGCTCTCATTTCTTCTTCACACCATCTCCATGTCACGCTTGGCTCAGACACCCAACTCGTCGTTTCCCCTTTGGCTTCCACCACTCGACGGCCTGACCTGGCGCATGATGTCCCCAATCCGCCTTCTCAGTGTATGCCCAATCCAATCCAATCCATCTCCACTTCCTTCTTCTGCATATTTGTTGGACGATGGGTTGTTGGTTGGTTCGTCGCCAGCCAGCCAGCCACAGTTCCTTGTTTATCCTTATTATTCTGGCTATCCATCTGATCTTCAGTGTCAGTATCGAGTGAGCGTAGGCGGCAGCTGTTGATGTGACGTATGTGTACAGTTTGTTGGAAATGCTTACCTTAACGCGCCGAGTTTCTGAACCATCACATAGAATCACTGACTTAGTTGACTGAATTAGTGTTGAAAATCTGGATGTTGTTCACCCTTTATGCTGAGTGGAGTAGAGTGGAGTGCGGTAGATTTCACACTGATTATTTCAAAATAATGAAGGCCTATCTTGGTGTCTTTTCGATCCTAGCTTTGACGTCCTCATCTGTGCCACTACCGCCGCCTGTGGTTGAAGCTACGTTGCCTTGTCTAGGTAGGTGAAAGAGACTACTTCCTTTAGGTTTCTCCCGCTAATGGTGATTGGTGCTTGTTGTTGTTGGTTGGGTATCTTCATCCCCTCTGTCTTCTCTATATTCACCTGAAGTCCCGTCTTCGCTGCTCTGCCTCTTCTGTCAACTTGTTAGTTTTCGCCTGTAGATCTTCAAGTTTGTGTGACATCGGGCACAAGTCATCACTGGCGAAATCCAAGTCTTCTAGGTTCTTTTCCGCAGTCCAGCCAGCGTATCCCCCTCTTCTCGCTGCCCACTGTTTGCTGCATGATCCAGTCTAGTCAGCCACAATCAGGAATATCATGAGGGATAGTAGGCAACCTTGTTTCACTCCTCTCTTCACTTCAAAAGCATCACTGAGCTTCCCATTGTGAATTACTTGGCATGTGGCGTCTTCATATAGTTGTTGAATGAGGTTGAAAAGGTTTATGGCACTGAAAGCGTAGTGTTGAAGCAACTGCCTGCTAAATTAGTTCTCGGTCGACGCTGTCGAATGCCGGCCTTTTCAAAGTCGATGAAGTTGAGGTCGAGAGTTGACTGGACTGCCATTCTATACTCTGTTCTATGATGATGCATAGAGTGGCGTTGCAATTCGGTTCGCATATGATTTGTACTTCCTGAATCCAGTCAGCCTGTTCCGGTCGTAGTTTTGAATCCAGTGCATCCTTTAGTCTGTCCAGGATGATGCGACTTAATATTTTGCTTGAGGTGGGTGAACAGGAGCGTGATCCCGCGCTAGTTCTTGCAAAGACTTACGTCTTCCTTCTTCGCGAGTTTGACAAGATAGCCCTTCTTTAAATGAATAGACAGGTACCTTCTCTTCCTTCCACACCTTCTGCAATAGTGGTGTGGTATGAGCATGTCCACTGTTGTCTCTGCGTCTGTTTTCAGTGCTTCTGGAGGGATCTCATCTGGTCCTGCTGCTTTCCCGCATTTCAGTAGCCTTATGGCATTCAGGACTTCGTCCTTGGTCGGAGGGCTTGTGTTCACTGGTATTCCTGTGGCTGTGCTTCAGGTGGTATTTCTGGACGAAGTGCAGGTGGTGGTCGATTCAAGAGCTTCTTGAAGTGGTCATCCCATCGTTTCCTTTGTTTCTCTTCTTTGGTAATTATATTTCCTTCATCATCTTTTATTGGTTCCACGTGTGTTGATCTCTTCCCAGATAGTAACCTGGTTATTTGATACAATGTTGTCAGGTCTGTGTCTCTACTACCTGCAGCCTGTTCTGCTTCACTTACCAGTGTGTTGTGGAAGTGTCTTTTGTCTTTGCGTGCACTCTTCTTCACTTCTTTGTCCAGTGTTTTGTTTTATACATTGTACTCAGATCCTCTTCTCGTTGTGCATGCTTGCACTGGTTTATCTTCTGCTTCACCATCCTCCTCTCCTCTACCAGCTTCCATGTGTCCATCGAGATCCATTCCTTATCTTCTTTCTTCTTCCTTCCTAATACGGCTGTGCAGGTTTCTCTCAACATCTCTTTCAAAGAGTTCCAGTGTTCTTCCACACAGGTTTCTTCAGGGATGTTGCTCGATATCTCCCATTTTGTCTTGATGGCTGGCTGCCGTGAAGATGTCCTTTGTAGTTTTGTCCTTCATTTTCCGGGTGTTGAACTTCAACGGTGGTCTATCACCAATTTCTTGAAGGCTTTTAACATGATTTGGAAGGTTCCTTGCACTAGATGGTGAGTGGTGTGAACCTACATCTGCTCCTCTTCTTGACCTTGTGTCAAGTAGGCTGTTTGCGCCTCCACTTTCTTGAGATTGAGATAAAGTCGATTTGATTTTTAGTGTGTCCTGATGTCTGGTAAAATCAAATCCATGTCTCTTTGTGGATATCCTTGTGCTTGAACACACTGCCTGACTCCAATCACCAAATCGTTGAATGCATAGAAGTGTGCAAACAATTCTCCATTCTCATTCATTTTACCGAGTGCTTCTCGACCCATGGTAAGTTCTCTTCCTGTGTTTTCCGCTCCGAGTATGGCATTCATGTGGCCTATTAGAATTGTGATGTCGCCAACTGTGGTGGGGTTATGTCCAGTGTTGATTGAAGTTGTCTGTAGAATCTCTCCTTCTTCTCTTCATCTGCATTATTTGTAGGTGCATAGTGTAGCATTGTATGATTGTGACCTTCCTTCCTTTTGAGTTGAACCTTGCTGTCATGATCCTGATCGTTGAGGAGATTGGTTCCCACTGCATGAGAGTGAGCCTTCGATGCTGTTAGGGACATCATGATAGCCACTCTAAAACTCGTGGTTGTCATCTGGGTGACGATATCGGAGTTAGATTATTGATTCTCCAGTTGACAGTTTGGAGAGACCACTCCCATTCCATGTGCTTTCGTAAATTCCTAACACTTCAGTGTGATACCTTCTCATCTCGTTTGCAATCTTGGCAGTCTTGCTGGGTTGAAACATGGTGCAGACATTCCATGTCCCCACGTTTGCTTTCGCTTTCATCGAGAGAGATAAGACACATCGGCCACTTGGCTTCCTGAAGGCTTTCACCAACTGGCGTCCTTTCGTCTCTCCGATTCCAGCGAAGAATAGTTTTGTTTATATTTTTTATATTTTGTTTGTGCTTTGAAGTTTGCTTAGCGGTTGGATTGGTTTTACGGTGTAGGGTTGCTAGCCGTATGCCCAACCTTCCCTGTTTACCCGGGCTTAGGACCGGCTAGTTAACCATGCTTTAGTTGCCTAATATCCATCTAGAACACACGTGGAACAATTTCTGTTAGTCTTCTTAATCTGCTAGAAGTTTGAAAGGCTGTTTCAAACAAGACTAAGTAACAGTATGCAACAGTTACCCACCAAAGGTTTTACGCAGTGAGGCCAAATTATTATTCCATGTAGTAATGGAGGTACTTGCTAGTGTGTGGAAATTTGAGATAGTGCAATCAGACTAGTCTGTATTGCTTATTATTTCAGTTTATAACAGAAGAAAAGTCTTGCATATTACTGAGGTGACTTAGTCGTATTTTGCCCATTCTGAGCTATCTTCTACCTCGAAGTGCAATGTTAGTCAAACTAGAACTAAGTAGGAAGAAAGTTAAGGGGGACCAGCGTATCATATGGTACCAATCAACGATGTCTTTAACTGTTGGTCTGAGACGTTCAAGATACTTAAAACTACCTTTATTAGTTCCGAACGGGATAGGAGTCAATAGTTTGAGGATGCCCTGTTATACGGGTAAATATCAGTCATAACGACACAGATGTACACAGTCTTTTTCATTTACGTAGTACTGAATATTTTTATTGACATTCATTCGTTTCTCATCTCTTCTCTTCTACACTTTTTTCAAACTTTTTATCGTTCTTTTTTGTATCCAGTTTTCTTTGTAATGCTGATGTAGAGTTTACCAACTTGAATTGATATACCTTTTTGTCTAACCTAATACAGGAGTTTCTTCAATTTAGTTTTTTTTTTGAATGAGCACTGTGTTGTTCTACGCATCTGACTACTCTGAAGTGGATTTTCTTCATATGAAGTATCATCAATTCCCTTATCAATATATCGTCCAACGATACTACTATCCATATATAAAGAGTAGTTAATGACCTGCCAGTAATGATTTTTTCATTAATTTTTTTCGTACAGTGCATTCAGCTTTGCTGTACAGTGATATGACCTATCGATTTCTAGCCCTGAACGCAACTTACTCTTGAATAGAAATGCTCTCAGCACCCTTGTACACATTGGTGCATTAGGCAATGAGTCACACCTACTGTATGAGGTCTAACGATACTACTACCTGGCTGCTAAAACCTCGACAGTTGGGTCTGGGCTCGAACCCATGGTCCCTCTAGTAAAAATAAGTGAGTCGACTTACAAGTAAACTCTAGGCTTCTATCAAATTGACTGTATCAAAATGAGCCTACAGTTGCTTGAATGAATGAATGAATCTTAGAAAAATCACCTAGATAGAAAAGGATCATTCAATGACTTTTCTTGAAGTTAGTGATACAGTAAATGTGAACCAGTAAGGTTGTAAAGGTAAGCTGACTGAAACATAGGCGGCATGCACCCTACTTAGTCAATGTCCATCGAGGTATGAGATGCTTATTTTCGTGCAATATCAGTAGTATATGAAACGTTTAATTAGAGTGAAACACAATATAACTGCCTGAAATTTTTTATTTCTATTCTGCACCGCGTTCAAAACTTATCGGTAAAAATTGCTATCTATATCTCATATCTACGAAAAATCAATTTACCTACTTAGAAGTTCACTGTGTCAAACGAGGTCATTAAAGATGATAGGCATGAAAACGCTTCTAGTATTGCGTCATCGTTGTCTTCGTAGAGTGACCGTCATTATTGCAGAGACTAGAAGTAGATTCTGAAGTAAAAGATGTAAATTATTCTATGAGACTGTATCGATTCATGGACTCACGTTGGTTTGGACATGTGTTATGTACATTCGGATTCCGTGTACCCGGTTGTGCAATTTTAACTGAAATCGGTTTAGGCTGGGAAAAGTTTCAAGTTGGCCAGACTAAACAGTAACGATCAGAGTCGGGGGTTACAGACTAGTCGATATGACTCAGAATTGATTTCAATGGCATAGATACATGCATACATTATCCCCATCTCAATTGTTATATCACATCTTCTTACTGATTTTCATCTCTCTTTCTATACCGTTTGATTTCACAATTGCGTTACTGCATTGTATCTTGTTATGTTGATGTCCAAAGTTCCATATTGATAATGACTGACTGACTTACTCTGATGGATAATTTTTGAAACGTCAGTACTCCTTCTCACCATAGATCTAAAATTTCTCTATAATGCAATAGCGAAATTTCTTATTTTTTCAACTGGATACCTATTTCAAAGATGCAAAGCGTACACGGGATGCCCCTAGATGATAGTCCTGCGATCAATCCTTTGCTTGAATTTTTGGTTCTCACTGCTGATGTATCACAAATTAGGACGAAGCATACGTTCAGTGCTCCTCGGGGTTCCAGGAGTTCTCCAATCGATATCAGTGTATGATGAATACCAACCTGAAATGATAATCTGCGTTTAGCATATTACTGTTGTGTATGCAATATGATTGAATATGATAGCCTGCTTATGTGTCGAAGATTGTTTTATAAATTAGGGTGGCCTACAGGTAGACTAGCTGTATTACTCCAACCTTGGTAAGTAAACAAAAGATACTCTTTTGTCTTTCTCTTTCATGAATGAAACTACCTGTATACAAATTAAAACTTGCTAAGTTAACTGAATACCAGTTGCTGTGTATGTATGTGCGCGAACTTTGTGTGCTACACTAATTTTTGATGGTTAAATTATTCACTTGTTTGTTTTTTCTCAGTTTACAGTCATACCGACTAGAAACAAATGAATTTATATGCATAATCAATGAATATCTCTTGTTCAACACTCTATTATATACCTGTAAATCTGAGAAATTTATTCTACTTAGGTCAAATTTACATTTCTGAATTGTGTCACTTGGATATACACATATGTATTTATATGATATGTACGTCTTGTGTTATTGTCCTGATATTTTACTACTGTAGAACAGTTATACAAATCAAAACTTCATAAACCACTAAAGTCATCTAAAGACTTGTTGAGAAGACCAATAAAACTATAACTTCTTTACAGTTGCTCTTTACTCTATTCTTTTGTGTGCTTATAAGCCATCGTACCAGTGATTCACGTGTTCAAATACCATTTCACCTACCCAAGTTTAAGCAACCAGATAATATGGTGAGCAATCACATTATATTTGTGGCTCATTGACTAACTACACCAATGTGCAAAAGGTTACTGAATGAATTTCGATGCTTATTTACAACGTGATTCACGTTTTAACTTATCTTTGTACTGTCCATTTACATCTCTATTCACCATAATCGTTTTAATCAATTCGACACTCTACTAGAATAGCTGTGTTTCAAGACTCTCTATGGAAAACGCAGAGAGAGGTGGGGGGGGGGGATAGAAGAATTCAAGTGATAGAGTCATTTATAGAGACAAAATAGAGACAATTGCTGTGATTAAATATATATAGAAGGAAGTTAGCACCATGCACCGACTATCTATTGATAAGAATCGATTGAATAATTCACAAATTACACGACTGCTACTTATATTTTACCACATTCAATGTTTTAGCTTCTTCACCAATTGTGATTGGGTATTTTCCCTTCTGATGCAAAGAAACTATGAATAATTATCAAGTGATCGAATTATTATATATCACGGACTGACATCAGTTGGAGAACCATTGACAGCTGTTTCGGCTTAGTATACGACTTCCCAGCAGTATGCTTCCATGACCCTGCCGAGGATGGAACTCTTGACCTTGATGTCAAGGTTGGGGCTCGCTGGTCCACAATTTCCTACGTTTGTCTATTTGCGATATGGCGCCACATATCCACTGAAGTCACCAGTTGGCGCCTACTTCGCCTCTGAATTGGTTGATTCCACAAGTCACAGCTTCTCATCAGAACTTCAGGATATTCATCTTGAAGCATCCCACTAACGAGCACTATAAATCTTGAATATTACTTTGAAATGAAATCCCCGTAAATTTATTTATGACCAGTTTTTTCTATCGAAAATATAGTTAGACAAGTAAAAACTCAAGGGAAGGGAGTTACTAAACAGTTCAGGAATTATGTAAGCCTGGAAATGATCAGAAAACATCCAAAGAATTGTCATCAAAACTCATTAGATAACAAGGAAGAGATTCTTTTTTATAAACAATGGTCGAATTTAAATTATCCGATTGCAATGTCTTTAAAAAAGTATAGTAAGCTTGACTTTTTCAAGAGGTATCTATTTGATGTCCAGTTCCCATCAGATGTCTGGATGTTACACTTGTAAGAATTCCACTCACTTGTTTCAAGCAGAAATTTCTTGGAACAGTTTGGTAAAATTGAATGGATTCCTTATTCTGGACTCTTTCTATGTACTTGCTTCTACAACTACATTGTGAATTGGTTAATATAGTTAGGGGGTGATATGAGAAAGCACGGTAAACCCAACCTTTGCTGATAAACAGCAGACTGTGAATCGTCTATTTTCATCCTGGAAATTCATTATTATTTCAAGTTACGTCATATCTTCTTTTCTATCTAATGAGTTTTGACGTTATCTGATTATTTATCTGGTTGCATAGTTCCTCATTTGTTTAGCAATTTCCTTCTCCGTAATTGTTGTCTGTTTGATTACGTTTCTATAGATCTTAAATTATTGATTTATTCATGTATGAGTTATCACTTATCTTGATTGAAAAATGTAATTTTACGTTGTATGCAGCTGATGAGTAACCGTAAAACTACATTGGTTGGTCACTGGAGGATAACCAACTCCTTGTTGTCTAGTCCTATGTGTTGACTGAATTCTATCGATCATCTTGTAAATGTGTCTATCACACTAGACAGCTCAGCATCGCGATTGGCAGGAAGCCCTGAACTTAGGTTTCACGCTTGTTGACACTCGTCAGCAAGGCGTTTCTGCAACCCCGATGGAACCGATGTCCTGTCTGAGGCTCAAACCCACGTCGCTCAGTGTTGTAGTCAGCGACCTTACTACCGCTGAGCTATTCGGATGGGACATCAGTTCCGTCAGGGTTGCAGATAGGCCTTGCTGACGAGTGCCCACAAGCACGAAGCCATAGCTTATTATTATCATTTGTCCTTGGGTTCCTAGTGGAATATACGGCTTCAGTTGCACATCTCCATTACCATCCCTTCTCTCCAGTCTTTTGAACCTGTCTTAACCACTTCCCACAAGCTTCATTTCTTCCTCACACCATCTCCTCCATGTCACGCTTGGCTCAGACGCCCAACTCGTCGTTTCCCCTTTGGATCCCACTCGAGGGCCTGGGTGGCCTAACGCGTGATGTCTCCGAATGGTTTTCTCACTGTATGCCCAATCCATCTCCACTCTTTTCTTCTGCATATCTTTTGGGCGATGGGTTCTTGATTTGTTCTTTGCTAGCCGGAGTGTGTTCCTTGTTGCTTATTCTCATTATTCTGGCCATCTGATCTTCAGTGTCAGTATCGAGTGAGCGCAGACGGCAGCTGTTGATGTATCTCTGTGGTTTGTTGGGAATGCTTTTCATAACGCGCCAAGTTTCTGAACCATCGCATAGAATCACTGAGTTGACATTGGTTGTTTAAAATCCGGATCTTGTTCTTTTTGCTGATTGCAGTTGATCTCCACACTGATTATTTCCGATTAATGAAGACCTGTCTTTCAGTCTTTCCGATCCTGGCTTTGACATCCTCATTTGTGCCGCCGCCGCCTGTAGTTGAAACGATGTTGCCTAGGAGGTAGGTGGGTGAAAGAGACAACTTACGTTAGATTTCTCCCGTAGATGATGATTGGTGCTTGTTGTTAATGCTGTTGTTTGGTTGGAAATCTTCATCACTTCTGTCTTCTCTACATTCACTTGAAGTTCCGCTTTCGCTGCCTCGCCTCTTCTGTCAAATTGTTGGTTCTTGCTTGTAGATCTGAGAGTTTTTGCGACATTAGACATAAATCCTCATCGGTGAAATCAAAATGTTCTAGGGTGTTTCATCGATCCAGCCAGCATATTGCCATCTTCTCGCCCCTCACAGTTTGTTGCACCATCCAGCCCAGTCCAGTTGGCCACAATCAGGACGATGATCGGTGATCGTAGGTAGCCTTGTCTTATTCATATCTTGGTAAGTCGATATTTGTTACTAAGATCCTCATTACTCGATTTGTTTTTCTTACTGAAAGCTCGGTAGAATAAATGCTTTTAATACCCGAATCCTTACAAATAAGTACATTCTCAATGGTCATTATCTCAAAGTTGAAACTTAGAAGTTTAGGAATTTTGTATCTATCCTCTTTTAGACACATTGATGTCTCACCATCTCCGTAAATCGTGTGGACTGCTGACTGACAGTTCAGTTTCGTGTTTATTTGTTAAAATTCTTCTTGCTGATCAGCAGGTTTATAGACTGGTCTTCGACGGTACCCCGAATAACAATAGAGAGTAAAGTGGTTGAGCGCGTTGAACACTTCATTTACCTGGGAGGTCGGATCAGTCCTAGTCCCCACTGGTCAGTGCCCAACGAAATCTCTGCTCAGATACAAAAGGCTTAATTGGCTTTTGCCAGCTTACGGCATCTGTGATGCCTCCGCGATATCCGACTGTACATTAAGGGTTGAGTGTGCTGTATTGCGGTCCACTTTGCTCTACTCTATGGCTGTGAAACATGGCCGTTGAAGGTAGAAGACACGAGAAGGCTTCAGATGTTCGACCACCGTTGCAGTCTTAGCTTAGGCCTTGTTTCATAGTGTCGCATGTAAGTAATGCAGATGTCAGGTGTAGAGTTTTAAGCAGGAGAGGTAAGTCATTTGATGCTGTTGTGAACCTTCATCGACTGAGACGACTAGCTTGGACATGTCTTACGTATGCCTAGCCTCCGTCTCCCTCGTTACACAATGTTGGCCGAAGTAGGTTCACGTTGAAAAAAGGCACGAGACGGCCAGACTAAAACATGGCATCAATGCATGAAGTCCTTGACTGTTCATTTTAGGCATGTTGGGTGATGCAGACTACCCGGTTAGGGTCCACGGGACACGAGAAACCATTGATTGCAGACTAACGTTAGGTGATATGGCTGAGTACCGATGTCAACCGCGCAGATGTATACACACATTACTCTCAAACTAACCGCTATGCTTAGTTTCATTATCTTCTCATTCTTCCTTCCTCTATTCTACTACTTTCCACTTCTACTTTCTTTGACCGATTTTCCTTCCCTCTTTATCTTCTATTTTATTGCTTTGTGTCACTTGATGTGGTGATATGAGATGTTTCAAGTTGGACTTTAACTCAATAATGCCTAGTCCTATGTTGATCTCGATGGCGATGATGATGAGGTGTGTAGACATTTTCAGACAATAAGTATAGGTTCTTGAAAAAATTGCTGTTAAATCCCCCAACCAACTGGTTGATTGAAAACGACTCATTTGACAGACGGTTTTCAGACTTTACAATATCTTACCAATGCTCATTAATTCACCTTTATCAGATTCAAGTGTTGATTGGAGAAGGATTGGTGATCTAAACTAACCGTTTCGGCAAATACAAATCAAAGTTTCGGGGTTGAACGAGTAACACGGTCGTTTAGTATTCACATCAATCTAACTTAGCCGATAGTTGTTAAAATGGACAGAAATTTAGCTGACTGGACAATTTTTCCGTGTAACCTTTATCAAAGGTCGTGTTATTGAAATTTTATTGGTCGTGTACTAACTAATGTTTGAGGAGACAACTGTTCTACACTAAACTTGGCATATATCAATCTAGAACTACATAAACAGTTACATTTTCTGTTAAATTGGATGATCAATTTGCAAATGATTTACAAATTGCACAGTTCACCTTAATATTTCTCACAGCTGAGTAGTTTTTTTTCAACTGCGCAACTGTAATGTTAACAAGGTTTCCATTGGAAACCACTCAGCTAAGATCACAAGATGGGATCCTTGACAAAAGTGTCATGAACTAACGAGAGGTACTACTACTTAAAAACTTGAATAGGTAGAAATCACTAAGTCTGATCTGTAGGTTTCGTCGGCCAGATCAGAATGATCTTAGCACTTTTATGTCAGAGATCACTGCTTGAGATCTCGATGAGTGATTTTCAGTATAAACCTTGTTGATACCACGGTTGGGCTCGTGAAAAAATGCTCATCTCTGATAAATGACAACGTGGATCGTGCAGTTTTCAAATTGATCATCCTATTTTAGGTATACCAGTCCATCCAAGTCAGCTAGTCAGATTCAGGCGACCTGAAGTAACTCGGCCCATGAGCTGAATTTGTCTGGGTACACTGCTAGTGAGCTTTGCCACAAACGAGGGAAACACCCTTCCGGTGTGTAGATCCTTCTTATCTGACTGACAAAATCTCCAGAACAACCTGATCGGTGTATAACTACTCAAGTTCAGTAGTAGTATATTTCGATATTCTCAGTTAGTTTTCGCCTTTTTCCCCGGGCAATAAATCTTGCCTTCTAGTCTTATCTTCTGTTTCATCCAATAGTGTTGTGCATCAAAGTGATGTGGATGTTTAACAATAGTTGCTAATTCTTAACCCATCAGTCAGGAGAAATCTCCAATCAAGTACTAGTCTGTTACTTTAGATATGTTAGTCAGCAGCTTATCCCATTTATATAATCCGATATGATTAGTAACAAGAGTTCATTAGGAAACAGGGATTGAATCAGTTTTGGTAGTATCTAACGCTTTAAAGCGCTTGTTAATAATATTGTCACCCTCCTGACTGATAGCTACTACCTTGACGTGTTGGTCGGGCTTGCATATGAAAATGACCAAGCGAGTTATGCTGGTTGAACCTTGTTCCTTTGAGGTCCCACCATGCCAGAAATGTCTGCTGGATAGTAGTGGAGTGAAAACCAGTTACTTTTGTAGTGTACTTTATTACACTATGATGAGGATCTAAGGGAGGAGTCTTACTGCTTCCAGCTGGATAGGTGTGACAGTAGTAAGATGCTTCTTTGGCATGACCATCAGTCTCATGCTGATGCTGCCCTCCTAACGGAAAGGAGGGGTTAGTAAAGGTCGGCCTCAATAAGAACACGCTCCACCTGCTCCATGGCTTTTCGGTGCTGGCGGTATGGATCCTTTCTAACAGTCGTTAGAATAACCAAACCTAAAAGCAACATTTCCGCAAAAGACTGCGTGTCACAGGCCTCAAGCAGATGTCCCATAGGCTCTGGGGTCATACTAATCTTTTTCTCTTTCACATTCCTCCCACCATCTGGATACTTGTGAAGTGTCAACCACTCACACGCTCCCAGTATTATACAAGACCTAATTAAGCATAACCTTTGCCAATCATTTTCATCCTCACTTCTCTGTGATGCTTCACTACAAATACAAAATCAATGAAACATTTTCTGCCGACTATATATCCAACAGACACTAATAATTTGGAGAGTGGATTTTCATTCGTCCATTTTTTTGTACATTATATCTTTTCCTTTCAGAAATTGTAACATTATTCTACTCTTAGTGTACAGGTGTGTGACATGACCGTTGAAAGTAAAAGTATCGCTTATGTATGGTCGTTTCATCGTGTGAGCAATGTTGAAGTTAGCCGAAAGTGACAATTTAACAGATGAAACTGTAACCCTTCATCGACTGAAGTGGCCTGAACATTTATTCTGCATGCCGGGTGAACAACTCCGTCAACATGCGATCTTAATCAAATTGGGATTGGTTAGAAAGAAAGCTAAAGGTAATCAGACCAAGACGTTGTATTAGTTCTTGAAGTCGCTGGCTGCTAGTGTGAGCCGCGTAACGAGGTGTAAAATGCTTATTTGAAATCTTTAGGATAGTTGGAATCAATGGTTAGTGACTCTTTGTGACATGGTTGGAAACCCGTTACAACAGCATAGATATATAGACTGCTTTTTCATTGTCTAGCCTTTATTTTATTGGTTCTCTATTGTCTTATAAACTTTTCAGATTCTCTGTCATTCATCTCCTCTTCACCCTTTTCATACTTCTGTATAGTGTATGGTAAATTAAACTAATGCATTTTTGTGTCACGTTCCACATTCATCCATCGGTCAAACTCTAAGGAATTGTAAACTGGTGAAGCTGTGGATTATAAGTCTCATCAACTACTTGTGAGTTCGCGTAGTCGTCTCCGGACCACAGTTAAGTTTGTAGGACGTCATAATAAGTTCCTTTTGCCTGCCCCAGGATTCGCTAGTGGAGTAGGGTTGATTTAGATCTGGTGACCCCAATGGCTAGAAGTGAAGCGCTTTAGATTCATCTTACTTGTGTGTGAACACTTTAGAAGTTCTTTCGTTTTACTCAGTGCCTCAAGTGTAAATGTTTTTTGATTTTATGAATAGAAAAAAACTATGAAAATATATTTCTCATATACATAACATTCATAGTGTTTTCTTTTACTGAAAATCTGTTGCACATGCGTAATGATTCACTTATTGTCTTAACTAATCAGCCTGTCGGTAAAGACTACAACTAAGACGGGAAACGTAGCCGCCTGAATATTGACTTAACACTTTGTTTCACATTAAAAAGTGGCTTGGACATGCGGTGTAAATGACGAGCCCCCGCCTACCTCGATGTGCCATACCAGGCTTGGAAGTTGGATTAGGTTGGAAGAGGACTCATAGTGGCCAGACTAAAACCAGGCACCAGTCTATAAAGCCCTGATTGTTGATTTGAGTCGTGTTGGGAGATGTAAACTGGGTGTTTGGGATCGCTGAAACGAAAAGAGTCAGTGCTTGAGGATTCTTGGTGAAATGGCTGAAAATTGGTAACAGTGATGCAGATGTATTACTCTTTGGCCATCTTCTAAAGCTTGAATATTCCCAGATTGTTTATTCTCTCACATAACTCTCTCTATTTTGATCTCACTCTCTCCCTGTGCACCTGTTCTTTGTGTACTTCTGTCAAGTATGGTAACTTGAACCATTGCACTTTTATGAAAGGTTCCACGTTGATTTTGTCAGCCAGTTCTGACTAGAATGAATCCATCAGCTATAACAAAATTGTCTGAAACTCTTAACGGTAAATTAGTGTATAGGATATATTTTTACTTGTGTAATCCCGGTGTAGTATATTAGAACCAATAACAAAATAAACAAATATTTTGTATTCTTCCTCAACGTTTCGATCTTGCTCGGAAGATCCTTTTCAAGAGTATGAATCTGACACTAAGTTTTCAGGTTAATATTCAAGTTTTGGTACAGAAAGTGGTGACCTTTACAATCATCCAATTACATAGTGATGTGGAGCAAAGATCAATGTAATACAGGTGAGTGAATAAGCAACTCGGTCAGAAAGGTTTTTCCGTTGTGCGAGTAAGGTGGAACAAAAATAGGGTGGGGAAATTTTTTAGTTCGTCTATGAAAAGTACAATGGGGTTGTGAGACATTAGTGTTTAGCTTATTTTATTCAACTACAAAACGTTTACCATATTTCAAAAAGTTTCCTGTAAAAACTAATAAAGGTAATATGAGAATACCTTGGTCACCACAAACTTGGAACCTTCGACATCCAAAATGGCCTGTTTGGTTCTCTTCTAGCTGACCTGATAACCATGTGAATAATGTCAAGTTCAAATGGAGTTTATTAGACAAAGCAGGCAACTTGGTCGATGAAGTTGTGAACTCTATTCTGATGTGCAATGCTTGAAAGAAGTTGGGTTAGGTTTGAAAAAGTCTCAGAGTAGCCAGACCAAGATGTGGCACCAGCGCATGAAGTTTCCGACTGTTGGTCTGAGTCATGTAGGGAGGTGTAGACTACCTGTTTAGAGTCCTCGAGACGATAAGAATCAGTGATTGCAGAGTCTCAGTGACAAGGCTGAGAATCTGTGAAAATGACACTGATGTATTCACTCTTTGATGCCTTCTAAAGCTTGAATGTTTTCCCTAAGCCTTCATCTTCAAATTTGTTCTCCTCCGACATACATTCGTCCACTTTGATATCACTCTTTTTCTATCCACTTATTGTTTTCATGCTGCTGTAAAGTGTAGTAATTCGAACCGATTTACATGTCTGCGAGGTTCTACATCGGTTTTATCTGTCTAAATGCCGACATTAAATGGATTTCTCACTCCAAGGTGATTTGTTATCATCTCAACAATTTACCTCATTTGTATAATGAACCTTGAACAAAATATTTTAAACATATTACAAATTTCTAAGAAAATATACCTGTCATAGTCTCGTTGACGTTGAGTGTTTCTGTCTGGTACAAGAAAAAGGTCAATCCACATTCAAGTAGTGTACATTGTTTTTCTTTCATCAAGATGTCTACGTTGGTTGATTTGTTTGTTTTCAAGGTTAGTATAACTGACCTTCAGACAAATTATACTATCCGTATATTAAAACAAAAATACAAACAAACAATGAAACAGTTATTATTTATTGATAAGAGCGATAAATTTGCAATTCTCTCATGAATACAAAACTCAACGGAATCAATAAGATGGATTTTATGTTGCAAGAAGTCAGTTATAGGTGATTAATACAATCTAATGTGCACACATCTAGTTCATATTGAACAGGCTATATACTGATATGAATGATATAATGGCTTTAAATAATCACATGTTTACTTCGGACCCTAAGTAGTCTAGACTCTAATTCAATATTGAAACGGTTGATGTGTTTACAAACTATTACAGAACTTGATTTTAAAACTTTGAGTCACGTTTGAAGCTGCTGAGATCAGTTCGATTTGTTCACTATCTATTTATGCGTTGGGCATCTTCCAATGGCTCTTACCTGTTTCAAAATGTTCTTTGTCTCTTTCATTAAATAACATATTCAAACAGGTGCGAGCCATTGAACTCGCTGAAGTTCTAAGAAGCCGTAATGTGTAAGACCGACCAGCCGGAATTGAAGCGGATGCCAACTGAAGACCTTGGTGGATAGTTGCTCTATATCAGAACTTGAGCGAAGTAGGAAACTGTGAACCACTGAACTCCGCCCAGTTGCTGAGTGATTAACGCGTTCACCTGGAGGTTTGAAGCTCCTGAGTTCGGTCCCCGGAATGGTCATGCTGCGATGGAAAGTTAGTCTAGTGATGCTCCAGCTAATTAACACCAGTCCCGTGATAAATACTATTTTTGCTAAAATATATCTTGTATACACATGTACAGACTAACAGAAGGAGTAGAATGGGATATCCAATATCCCCAATCGTAGCAGATATATTTATGGATAGTTGGAAAGAAATAGGTTTAGAAACGTTTAGTCCTGAACCAAAAATATGGTGGCGATATGTGGATGACACATTTATTGTGTTGAAATCGGAACATATCGAGAATTTACTCACACATATAAACTCAGTAGTAGGCGCAATCCAATTCACTTACGAGGTAGAAAATGAACAAGGAGAATTACCTATGTTGGATTGCAGAATAAAACGAAGAACAGATGGTGGCTTGGATACTACTGTCTTCAGAAAACCAACACATTCCAACAGGTATCTAGACTTCAAATCATCCCATCCAATGTCAGTTAAGGCAGGATTAGTCAAATGTCTAAATGATACAGCTAGAAAACTGACTAGTCAGTGCAAGAACCTAAACAAGGAATTGAACACGTAAAAGAAGCGCTAATAGTTCATAATTCTCCTCTGGAGTTTATTAAGAAATTCTTACGGACACACAAGAAATGAAAACATAATAGTCACACGAGTACGAATAATAATGCAACACAATTAGGAGTTCACACCCTCCAGTGTGTTACCCCAACATCAGAAACTTTGTGTAAGATCCTCAACAAAGCTGGAATTAAGGTGGCATTTAAACCTATGAACTCAGAGATAAGCTTTGTCGGTTGGCTTAAGGATTCGATAGAACCAATTGAACAAAATAATCTAATCTATCAAATCCCAAGTAATGACTATGAGGTCAAGTACATAGGTCAAACTAGCTGGTCGGATCAGTTAGATTAGTAAAACATAGGAATTTAGCTAAATATAGAATGACAGACCCGAATAAGGTCAATAATCTAGAAGAAGACTCGTCTATTACAATGCATACATTGACACACATAATAGGGGTTGGATAAAACCACTGTACTTAAGTCTAATATAGTTAGGTGGAGAGAGAGATACTGCTTACTGAATCTTTGTTCATCGAATCAACATTCATCACATGTAACAGAAATGACGCAACACCTGTGCCAGAGATATGGAAACGTTTACTACCAATAAAAACAACTCATATGAGGTGACAACTATAAAAAACAGATTTCAAAGTAGTATGTATAACATTGATATGATTATGAGCATTGATAATTTATGCTGGAAACTTCGTCATCAATTAAATAATACTGTGTGTTATAAATCAAATAAACAAATCTAATGTGGTATATGTTTACGCCTACACACGTCCGAGTTATACTCTGGATTCCAGAGGCTGCGTAAAGTTTAATAAACTATTCTCATGTTCAGAGTGAGTAGTTATCTGAGCTAAAGTTTTAGTTATCGTAAAGCAGTAACATTTCGATTTTCAACCTCATGTCAAATCAAACCATCGCTGCGCTGTTGAATTTTATTTGGTTTAGTAGATGCATCACACAGTGGCTTATTATTATTATTTGTCCCTTGGGTTCCTAGTGAAATATAGAGCCTCAGCAGCACGTCTCCATTTCAATCCCTTCTCTGAATTCTTTTTGACCCGAGTCCACCAATGCCTACAAGCTTTCATTTCTTCCTCACACCATCTCCTCCATGTAACCCTCATCTCGGACGCCCAACTCGTCGTTTCCACTTTGGATTCCACTCGAGGGCTTTGCTGACCTGGCGCGTGATGTCTCCGAATGGTCTCGGTGTATATCCAATCCAATCCATCTCCACTTCCTTCTTCTGCATATTTTGTTGGTTGGTTCGTTGCCAGCCAGCCGGACTGAGTTCCTTGTTGCTTATCCTTATTATTCTGGTCATCCATCTGATCTTCAGTGTCAGTGTCGAGTGAGTGTAGGCGGCAGCTGTTGATGTGATATGTGTCTGTAGTTTGTTGGAAATGCTTTTCGTAACTCGCCGAGTTTCTGAACCACCACATAGAATCACTCACTGACTTACTTGACTGAATTAGTGTTGAAAATCCGAATGTTGTTCTCGCTTTATGCTGAGTGTAGTGGAGTGCAGTCGATGTGCACACTGATTTCAGGTTAATGATGGTCTGTCTGGCTGTCTTTTCGATTGTGGCTTTGACGTCCTCATCTGTGCTGCCTGTATCACACGGTGGAATAGTATTATTATTATTTACTGGAAACTTTTTCAAACAATTTATTATCTGTAGTTATATTAAGATAACTGCACAACTTTGAGACATGGTTTATGTATAGATATTTTTTTGATTTTCTCTCGTGGTTTGTGATATGAGTGGTAAAAATTCAGTGTTGAATCTATGAGCAAATTTTCAATTATCAATCTCTCCCTTCATCCAACTAAGTCAATCTTCGTTCCATTCTATTGTGTGAAAGTGGATGCTACATAGGCCGGTGTATCCGAGTTTTCCTGCTGATTCGTTATCTTACTAGGGTCTACCAACCTTGATTAAGTTTGTGTGTCTGTACACTCGGAAAGCCTAAATGACACTGATTGACTGTTTTGATTTGTCTAATTGATCTCACATTGATCTCATATTGCTAGGTACTTGGTAAGCTAAACTGATTTTCCAAATAGGAACAGTGGGGATCTTTTTGCTTACGAAGGTTGTTTTCAAGTTTTTTTTATATGTAAGAGGCCTTATTGGTTATTTTAATTGTTGTCAGGGTGGCACTTTGGGTCACTCTGCTTTAATCCACCCCTCGTGAAATCCCCTAAACGTTACTGACCTGCCTTCCGAGCACAGTAGCACCATTGAGGTTTTAGATTCTCTTCTCTGAGTTCTGCCATTATTAATATTGATAAAATGAGATGAGTAATTATTAAGACCTAAGGCATCCTTATTATGCTTTATTTCTTGTCTCATTGGTAAGTTTTTTGGCCCTGTTACTTTGAAATTTTACCTAGCCGATGTTGAGTGGCCTAGGAGTAGATGATTTAAAGTCTAAGTTTAGCAATTCTAATGTGAATGTTTCTCATAGACACTAGTGTGTGTACGAGCTCCTATCTTGTTTTTCTTTTATCTTGTAATGCAACATTGTTATCTCCTCATTTATAGGTGAATTGAATTGCGTTCACTGCTGAATTTATATTTAGTGAGAAATGATCTGTGTGCTCTGATTTGAGTAATATAAACTTGTCATCTGTATATTTTAACCATATTTTTGGAGTATAATTAAATGTTTCAAAAGACTAGCCGTTTATAAACCATACAATGATAAGATAGGACAGAGTGAAAGTCCTTAAAATTAACCTAGAGAGATCGATAACCATGTCTGTGTTCATCGAATCAACACTGGACATATGCAATCGAAATGATTCAGCACCTGTTCAAGATATGTGAAAAATTCTACTACTCAAAATGAAAGTTACAAAAACCATATCTCAAAGTTGTACAGTTACCTCGATATGACTATTTGGACAATAAAATCATGTTTGGTGGCTGAAACCTTATTATCAAGATTATCCAATTGTCGATTCATGACATCTTGAAGACACCAGACAGCTAGTCAACCAACTTCTCAATACAAGTCAGGACACCGGTCATGGACTCCATTGATATTTGTACACTGGTGAATGTGTTTTCTGATTGATGTTTTAGTAAAACAAACAATATGAGCGAAGAAATATTTCTTTTCAATTAGTTCCTCATAGGAATCTGTTTATTTCTAACAAAGTATTATTAAATCGTGCCCATTAATAACTACTGGTAAAAGATACATTCATATTCAGGCTAAACATAAACTGTCGGTCTAGTGTTATTTGTTGAACGAAAATAGTTTTTTGTTCATGTCCGCTTTTCAACTGCTTTTTTTTCTATCTGAAGGTTTGTGGGTTGGAATTCATCATCAAGTGACATAGGTTGGAAGAACATTGAAAAGCTGTGAGCACTAGACACAGCTGTTTTGTCCTAGTATTGGACTCCTCAGCAGTGTGCATCCATGACCCTGCCGCGCCAGGGATCGAACCCAAGTTTCGTGGCCAATACGTTAGTATTAAGTCACTGGGTCGGAACCCAATGGTCTACATTTCCTTTTTTATGCCAGTTCACGATAAAGCGAAAGTCGTTGTTTACTAACTGTCCTCGTGTTCGACTTAGTTGACTCCACTGGTCAGGAATACTCATTAGAACTTGAGGAATCACCTCTCGAAGCTAATCGACAATGAGCGCTAGAATAGTTCTATCTGGAGGCTTTTGAAAATTTATTAATTGAGTTTAGGTTGAAATTCATCATGGACTGACATCAATCGGAGGAACATTGGTAACCTAGGAGCGCTGGATAGCTGCTTGGCCCAAGTATGGGACTCCTCAGCTTTTTCCCTCTTAAACCTACTCCCTTCTATGTTGTATTTATTTCGGCTACTAGCAGCGGAACTCTGGTCATGCGTTTCATCCTGCTTGGGACTCGTTAGCTGGGTGTACCTACACTCCAGTGAGTGAGTAATGTTGTTCCTATTGACACCCAAACCCAGTATCCACCGCTTCAAACGGCAGAGTGTTAACCATTAGGCCACTTGGTTACGAGAACCACTCCTAATGCCACGGGTATCATTTTTTATATAGTAACGGGGAGTTACAAGTATTAAACAATGACTCCTTTCTAAACTAAACTTCAAACAGTCATTCAATACAATTTCGGTCTCTGTTTTCATTGTTTGTATTCGCTTCATAGTATCTTTTTTATCATTTGTTTCCTTTTTCATTTGCATGAGTTGATTCACACTCTTCTATTGCTTTATTTACATTTTTATACGATTATTATTATTATTGTTACATGATTATTATATACATACTTTTGAATTCCCGCTATCTAAACACTGTTCGTTTTAAACAAATAAAATAGTCTAAGATATCAATTGAGTGACTGAACAAATATCTTAGTGTATGCTAATCATATTCACCTGTTTCTGTTCACTGACTCAGCATCCTATTGAAAGAAGATTCAAAAAGGATTTGTGACATGATAGGCACTGACTGTATTCACATTTATCTGGCTATAAGTTCAACATAGTTCTTGTTATCGGACAGTAGTGTTTTGTTTGTTTGTATATTTTTATTTTCTTGCCGCTGCTGCCGCCGAATCGTCTTCGAATGAGATCACTGAGATGTTATTGTAGTTACTGTCGTCTTTACATGTAGTTGGTTAACATGTTTTCGTAAAGTTTTGAGGAAATACAATTTGTATAATTGTCAGACACTAACAAAATTGGATCGAGCTAAACAAAAAATGGGTTGCTATTTCAAGCATCAAAGTATACATAGATGCAAAGAGGCCCAACTCATCTGTATTATTCTCTTCGATACTGAATAATTGGGACATCCCAAGATTCTAATATATACTGGTTTGTTGATTGAAGTTATCGTATTCCCATCCCATCTTTTCTTTGACCTATGTATCATATTATATAAAAATGGTAATCTATATGTAACATGTAGAAAAAAGATCTTATACAGTAGGGAACCTGAAGGTCCTGGGTTCGATCGAGTCATCATGGGTGCGGACTGCTGAGGAGTCCCATACTAGGACGAAACAGCTGTCGACTGCTCCCAGTTTTCTAATGTTCCTCCAACTGGTGTCAATCTATGATGAATACTAACTTGGAAAAACACCAAATCCCTACAAACCCACGAACTAAGTTTTACGTTGCTCATACATTTCTGCTCGGATACTGAAAAGAGGACCTACCCATTGTTTGTTTGCTGCTTTATCACTTAATTTTCAAGTTTTGGAATTAATGATTCAATATTTTCGTTTCTCACCACCCAAATGAAACTTTTTGCTCCACAATTGGTCTTCAACGGTGCTACGGCTAACAACAGAGAGTGAAGTGATTGAGTGTATCGACTACTTCTCTTACCTACGAAGTAGGATCAGCCCTGCCCTAGTGGCTCAGTGACTGGTGAAATCTTTGCCAATTTACGCCACCTATGTCGCCGCCGTCATATCTGATTATCTATTAAGGGTCGCGTGTACTGCACAGCAGTCCCCTCTGTTCTATTGTATAACTGCTAAACATGGCCATTGAAGGTGGAAGACATGAGAAGGCTGGCTTCAGGTGTTTGACCACCATTGCCTCCATAGTATAGGGCGTGTTCTGTGGTGTCACAAGGTGAGTAATGCAGAAGTCAGGTGTAGAGTTTTAGGGAGTAGAGGTAAATCAGTTGACGAGGTTATGAAGCTTTATCAACTGAGATGATTAGCTGGGCATGTGTTACGTATGCCTAGTCACCGATTGCCTTGTCCACAGAATGTTGGTCGAAGTGGGTTCAGGCTGGAAAAAGGCCCGAGGTGGTCAGGCCAAAACATGGCACCAACGCATGAAGAGTCTCTGACTGTTGGTTTGAGCCAATGTGCGGAGGTGATGCAGACTAGGTGGTTGGGGTGTATGAAGCGTCTTAAACTCTTATTCACGTCTATATCAAACTTCATTCCGTTTGTTGTTTTGGCTTCCTGTGGATGTACTTTTACTCTAGGCATCCAGAAGCTGTCGAAAACCTAGATAAGCTTCTGAACACCCTTAAACACTACTTCTTGTACTTCTTGTCCATTATTTTGTTGTTTTTCGAAATCTTGACACATGGAAAACCTCCACAGAATTAACAATTAATGCTGTCTTTACTCACAGTTCATCAACTTGTACTTGTAAAGTTTGGAGGAAGTATAGTTTACAGTTAGTGTATAGAGATTATAATGAGAATTAACTCGACTCAATCGAAATTGTCATCAATATTATGCATAACCAAATATTATTTCAGAAATTCAAAGTTTTTCAAAACAATAGGACAGTCATCTTCAACATGATTAGTTCATTTGATAGTCGCTCAAGGGTGGTAAAATTCTGTAGTTTCATCATTTTTATCAACATAAAACTTTTTATTACTGCTTAACTACCACATAGAAAGTGAAGATACAAGACTCTAGAATGAAATTCAAAGAAATTGGAGAAAATTTGAAGAGACGTTGTCAGGTATTCATAATAAAAAGGGAGTGGGGAAGAGATAAAGCAAATAGTGATATATAGTATAACGATAATAATTCAGAAAATCTGAGGGTGCATCTGTACCAATGAGATCAGTTCTAAGCCGCATCACGTACACCCTTCAAGTCCGAATTTCGGTTGGTATGTAGACTTCAACCTTTATGATTACGTTCCCATACATGGGTCACATGAACAGATAGACAATTCGCTAATCGCTTCTGACCTCTTCACAGTCTAAACCTACTTCATCTAACATTGTTAGCTGGAATAGTTGGTAACTATGCCTGTACAATCCATCTGGGTCAATAAGGTTTCATAACGTAAAAAACTGACTTGCTTCTTTTACCTAAGATTTTATGACCAAACCTCTAAATTGCTCTTTTGGTAAAAGATATTTTAATTACTGGATGACAACGCATTGTAATGGAGGTGATTGAAATCATGCATCGTTTAGGCATATTTGACTAGAATCATCTGGGTTATACTTAGTGGTTAAAAGTATTTGAAAAGAAAACAATTATCGACTCTGATCCTTCGTGGAGTTGCAGATATCCACTGTTGAAAACTTAAAGTAGGACGAAAGAGCTTCCCAGTGCTATCTTAGGGTTTTTCAACAGTTCTCCATCTGGTATCAACTAGTGAAGGAAATTTTAGTCATTTTTCATTGATTAATCTTATTTTACTGAGTAAAATATTACTCATATGCTTCCAATATGCTTAATGAAGTGTACTGAAAGAGGAGTAGCCACCTGCGGATGCATACTCATCGCTATGACGTTATGTGTATTTATAGTGTCATTTTTATCTGTTATATAAACTTGAAATGAACTCAACAACCTTGTAAACGTTCGTACAATAGGCGATAAACTACACCAATGGTGTGAGGACTAACGATACTACCTGGTTTTCTAAACCTCTGTTGGTGAAGCAGGGTTTAAACCCCTATCGGTTGAAAGTCAGTTGCCTAGTGGACCACAGGTTTACTGACGCTTAAATAAACTCCAGTTAGCAATAAAACTAAAGAATATTGTACTCATCTTATGATTATATAAACTTTCTTGTTATTTCTCAACGTATTTGTTCAATGTTTCAATGTACTTTAAAACGTATTCCATTTTTACTTCCAGAAACGTTCAGATCCAATTATGATAGATGCATGCGGTGAAATTGTTTTACAAATATGCCAACAGTTACCTGGTATGTTATCATTACTTTTTTAAAATAAGGATTTAAACATGATTTTAAGTTATGATGGCTAGTGGCTGACTGCGGAACGTAAAACATAAGCAAACAATAACATACAAACTATACTAATCGCGCAAGAAATGGCTACGATAACTGATTAGCTTAGTAGATAACGCTGTGGCGTTTAAAGCGATCGGTCCCGGGGTCAGGTGTTGGTGAGAAGAACATCGCTCACTGGGATTCAGATACCTCCGGCTGATGAGTCCTGGGTAGGACGAAACATGCGTCCTCGATTCCACTACTAGCTGTTATCGATCATTACTATATAGTTGAAACGACAGGCAATATGCAGGCATCCGCGTAGGAGCCTTTATACCATTAGAGACCGATCAGTTTGCTTCACTCAACAACGGAAAAATACAAGCAACAACTTTTCTAGGTTTTTTATGAAGAAGTTTAAAGTCCAACTAAGAAACCGCTGAGATAACCAGTTAGGCTTCGTTATTTCTAAAAGTGTAGTTTTTCAGTGAAATAAAGCAACCTGATAGGCTAATAAGTAGTAGCTAGAGTAGCCTTAAGGGTCATTGATTGGTTAGATAAATTAGAAAAGTAGGGGATTTTACTTGTTATTGTTTGTATTGTTGTCAGTAAGGCGCATCAAACTACTGGAGACAATATAATTGACATTACGTTACTGACTGAAAGCGTATAGTGGTGAGATTGTGGCCTGTTCGTCTATAAAGTTGACTTTTAACCAGTAGGTCATGGTTTTGAAACTGGCTATACTTATTAAAATTTGGGTAGTCAAGTAGTATCGTTAGTCGTCTCATTCAATAGGTATGACATATTGTCTAACGCATGAACATGTGTATAGTATCTGAGAGTTTTTTTGCAGTTTACAGTTAACCTATGACCACGGTACGCAATGCTGAAGAGTCCCATATCAGGACGAAACAGCCATCCAGCACTCCCAGGTTTCCATTGTTCCTCTAACTGATGTCAGTGCATGATGAAATGTTATTTTGGTCTCTCTTAAATCTTGAAGAGATGCATTCAAGGATGATAACTTTTTGATAGATGCTGTGTGTTAAACCTAAGAGGATTATCTAAAAGTATTGGACAGAAACTGAAGTTATTTCTGGTAGGCGTTTCTTCACTTTACGGAGGTTGATATAGTGTCGAATAACTGGTTCTAACCGTGCAATGATAATATCAATAACTTAACATTGTATAATACTGTTTATTAGGCTATGAATCACACTTATTGTTTGAAGGTTGATAATATTATCCGGTTTCCCAGATAGAAGCAGTTAAAATGATCTTTGGATCAGGGACCTATTGATTCGAAGTTGATTATTTGAATCAATGAGCTTCAACTCAACCCTTCTTGTTTAGACTGTGTAGAGTTGCGTAAGTGACTGTTTTGACTAATTTTTATGCATAACCAGAATATCCTAAACAACTAGTAAAAGATAGGTATAGGTGATACATTCAGTCCTTACTAGGTTACACTGTTATTTTGATCATAGGTGTCTTGGTAGCATTGTCTACATTTGGCGGGATGAACACCTAAGCAATGTTCACTTAATATTCAGGATGTTATGCAAGGAAAGCACATAAGTTGATGAGGTTGTGAAACGTTACTGAGTGAGATAGTTGTGGAGAGGTGGCTCATTGGTTTAGGGAGATGACTGTCAACCATTGGGTGATGAGTTCGAAGCCCGCTCCACCTACCGAGGTTTGGGTAGTTAGGTAGTTGTATCACTACCCGTCGCAAAATAGGTGTAGCTCCACTGCCCGCTACACGAATGTGCACAAGGTAGCGGATTGCGTTTGACTGAGGTGGTTTGGATATTTGTTCCGCAAGCTAAACCACCATCTACTCCGAAGTGCGATGTTAGGATTATGTTGGAGAAAGGTGTTGCTTACTTTCCAGAGACCAGTTAATGTCTTAATCAAAATACAGAAATTCTATTAGTTATTTCTGTAGTCTTTTCAGTGATCCACCTCAGTGTTAATGAAATTAAAGGTCACGGGATCAAGGAATGAAATAACCAACTAGATTTCTTGATTTTGAATGAATAGATAGTTTTTCTTGTTATGTAAAGAAACCTAATTACATCAGGTTACTAAGCTGACGTTTAAAGTTACTAAAATTAGTTGATTAGTAGAATTAGTGACTCATTTTTACACTGTCACTTTAACCGTTCAATCTTCACTAAACCTTTCTGACCATAATACTATTTAGCCTTGACATTTATTATCTGACCATGATGAAAATAAACCATTCATAACGTCAAGCTATCACAGTAATGGACTTTAATGAGGTTTTTTTTTCGTAGAAGAGGATATAGAGAACTTCTACTGATGAATTACGCTATTGAAAGCAATAAATACCTCTTGCACACTGTTCTTTCATTTAGCCTAATGGCTTTTTACCGAACTTGAGCAGGAGACTTCGATAAGCACTCCTAAAAGTTGCCACATACACTGATTACTATCCATTGAATAGCTTTTGTATGTCTTCTACGTGTTAAATAAATACCTTCTTGGTGGTAGTTATCGTAGGCTGACGTCAATTGAAAAACCTTTGAAGATCGAGGAGCATTGGATAAGTGTTTCGTCCTAACATGAGTCTCTTCGGCGGTGTTCACCCACGACTCCCTCTGGGAGTCGAACCCTAGGACCTACGGATCTTATGGCAAGCACGTTGTCAATGTGCCACTGCATCAGGATCCAATGAACCAATAATTCATAGTCCTGTTAGTCTGTCGTGTTGCGTGACCACTGCTAAGGATTCCCATACCAGGATAAAACAGTTATCCAGTGCTCCTAGTTTTTCAATAGTTTTGTAACTGACTTCAGTCCGTAATAAACTACCACCTTGAAATCAATTAAACCTCATGAACCTCCGAACTAAAATACCTTCCGTTAGTTAAATATCAATATTCACCATGTGTAGCTCATGATAATAATAAAATAACCACAATAATGATATGGAGACAATCACTTATATGAGAAAAATTTACAAAATGTAATCAACCTGAAAAGGGGTTTCATAAGAAAACGTATACTTTATCTTTGAATACTTTTGTGTAACGATATGTATCAAAACTAAATGGTTAGAAATAAGATTTTAAACTGAAATTGGAAAGGTACAATATTAGCTAACTTTTCTGGTTGATTATCATATGTTTATACGGAGTAATTGCCATCACGTTAGTCAACTCTCTACCTCAGCTTTATCCACTTTGAAAAGGCCTTCAACAGCGTCGACCGAGAAGTAATTTGGCGACTGCTTCAACACTATGGAGTGCCACGAACCTTTATCAACCTCATTCAACAACTATATGAAGAGAGGATATGCCAAGTGATCCACAATGGGAAGCTCAATGACGCCTTTGAAGTGAAGACAGGAGTAAAACAAGGCTGCCTACTATCACCAATGATCTTCCTGATTATGGTCCACTGGATTATGCAGCAAAATGTGAGGAGCGAGAAGATGGGCATACGGTGGCTGGACGGACGAAAAGAGCCTAGAGGATTCGGATTTCGCCGATGATTTATGTTTGATGTCGCACATACTCGAATATCTTCAGGCGAAAACTAACAAGTTGACAGAAGAGGCGAGGCAGGGCAGCGAAGACGGGACTTCAAGTGAACGTAGAGAAGACGGTGATGATGATACCCAACCAACAACAGCATCAGCAACAACAATTACCAATCACCATCAACGGGAGAAACTTAAAGGAAGTAGTCTTTTTCACCTACCTGGAAAAGGCAGCATCGTTTTAACTACAGGCGGCGGTACAGGCACAGATGAGGATGTCAAAGCCAGGATGGAAAAGACACCAAGACAGGCCTTCATTAATCTAAAATCAGTATGGAGATCTACTGCACTGCACTGAACACAAAGGACAGGATGTGGATTCTCAACACCAATGTCAAGTCAGTGCTTCCATATGGTTCAGAAACTTGGTGAGTCATGAAAAGCATTTCTAACAAACTACAGACATTCACCAACAGCTTCCGCCTACACTCACTCAATACTGACACTGAAGATCAGATGGATGGCCAGAATAATAAGAATAAGCAAGGAACAAGGAACTCAATCCAACTGGCTGGTAACGAACCAACCAACAACACATCGACCAACAAATATGCAGAAAAAGGAAGTGGAGATCGATTGGATTGGGCATACACTGAGACATGGGGACATCACTTGCCAGGCCCTCGAGTGGACTCCTGATGGGAAACGACGAGTTGAAGGTGCTAGACGAGGGTGACATGGAGGAGATGGTGTGAGGAAGAAATTAAAGCTTGTGGGCAGTCTTGGCTCCAGGTTTTGAAGACTGAAGAAAAGAGAGTGGAATGGAGGCATGCTACTGAAGCCGTATGTTCCAGTAGGAACCCAAGGGGAAAATAATAATTAATTACCATCACGTGAATATTAGTTTAGGAGAATGCTTAGCTTGTTTCTTACTCAGTGCATGATTACAAATCATTCCCACTTTTATTGTGGATATTATTTATGTTTAGAGTTTTCGACAACTGCCTTCTGATTGAACTGCAATTAGCCTGAAGATATTTAACACGATAATTGACTGAGAAAGTTAACTTACTACCTTGCACACAAGTGTTTCAGCACTAGCTGCTAAAAACTTCACATAAAGAAAAGGCGGATATATTAAGAGTGATATCAAAGTAGACAAAGTTGTGTAAGAGAATAAACAAGCTGAAGATGAAGGTTAGTGCGAATATTCAAGCTTTATAAGATGTTAAGGAGTGAATATATCTTCACCATTGTGACCGATTTTTAGACATTTCAACAAGTGTCCTCAATCACTCATTCCTTTCGTCTCATAGACCCCAACCACGCAGTCCACATCGCCTCATACAGCTCCGACCAACTGTCAGGGACTTCACACACCAGTACCATGACTAGATCTGGTCACTCTGGACCTTTTTCTAACCTAATTCAACTCCCCCCCACCTTAGCATACCACTTCGAGGTAGATGGTGGCTTGGCATGTCCAATACATGTCCGAGACATCTCAGTTGATTAAGATTCATAGCCTAATCAATCAACTTACTTGTCTTACCTATTATCTTTCACCTGACCTCAGCATTGCTCCCATGATGATTCAACTCTATTGGACCAATGATACGAAGACGCCTGTGATACAAACCCTCTAAACACTTCATATCTTCTAATTTCGACGGCTGTCTCACAGCCATACAATTGGACAGAACGGACTACAACGCAGTGTACTCGTCTTTTAATGTATAGTCGGACATCTCGCCAGTCGACGCCACAGATGACTCAAGTTGGTTAGTGCCGATTGAGCTTTCTGTATGCTAGCTGAGATTCCGTCAACAACCACCTCATTGGGCATATGAAATTCCCCAAGTGAATTAGTGAACATATCCCACTACCTCACTCCCTATGCAATAACCAATGTTGATGTTGTTCGTCTAGATTCTATCCGCTGGGATCAAGAACCACTTAGAGACTTTCAACGATGAAACTTTAAACAAAGCATTTGCCTTGGTAAAAATATTGCACGAAAAAAATTGGCTTTTCAGTGGGTGAGTTTTTACCTACACTAGTTTCACTATGAATAAACTGCGATGAAAAGCCAGAAGGAAATTGCAAACAGTTACGAATCCTTAGATCCGTATGTTCAAATCACAAAAAGTAGATACTCAATTCGCTTACGCCCTAATAACTAATTCCGAAAGATGCTTGTTATTGGTTCAAATTGTTATATTTGAATGAGTCATTTATAAGCGTATCAATCGAGATGACGGTCATATGACGCGTCTGGCTAAATTACTATGTCATGCTCCTATGATAATAAGCCAACTGACCTTGGGCAACCAATACCATTGGTTGATTGTTTTGTTACTGACTTTGAAAACAAACAGACTTTATTCACTCAGTTATTCCAAAATATTGGAAATAGAAGAAATGTATGAAGACTTAAAATATTCTCCTATTATCATGACTTCGCATAGAGGCTAATAAGAATGTTAGCACATATATTCACTACAATGATATATAACTTACCAATTGAAGCATATCTCCCACCCTAATACAGACATTAGAAGTGGTTTACAGTTAGTTGCTCCTATTTCAGTGTTGGGTTTGTAGTGGAGAGACAATTTTGAACTCTGGTAATAGTTATGAATAGTGGCTAGAAGTGAGACGGACTTTCTGTCCTATTTGGGACGTCTTGGCAGCATGTAACTGCCTGTCATTGAGTGGTGTTGTTTCCAGTAAGACTCAAACACCCAAGGTCGATCGCTAAAAATGCTGTGTCATCCACCAAGTCATCGAATCATGATAGCCAGTCTTTGTGTGACAGATAGAGTATTGATACCACTGGTTGTAATTTCCTGTCGTTGATTGGAACAAAGTGATCGGTCTCTATTGGTGTTTGGGCCTCTGGGCGGATGCTTCGATATTGCCTGTACTTTCAGTTTGCTAATAATCATTGGTAGTGTCTAGCAGTGGGGATTATGAGCAATGTAATCAATTATAAACTGGTCAAAATTCCAGATATCAATAAGCTAACAAGATTTTCCTTTAGTTTAATTTTACTGTGTCGACGTTTTGGTTGATATAAAATCAATATTTGAGGAACCCGCACACAGCTGAGCCTAAGCAACTATTCACATCACGTTTGTACAAGTAAAATTCCTGTTAAGTTATCGGGAAATAAAAAAAAATAGGAACATCTGCTACAGAATATTGAAGTGAATTTTTATTGTTACCTCAAACCTTGGTAGGTGGAGTAAGATTCAAATGTCTGCCTCATTTGGTTGAAAGCTGTATGCCTAGAATGATATGCCTCACTTTCATAAACACTTTTTAAGTAAACTCATACAATGAGATGAGTGGACTGATTTACACTTTATGGCAAAAAGTATGCGGTTGTAATACATCTAATCCAGCCGATCATGGACCGAATAACTGACTCGTAACGTCGCTGATTGCAGCCATGAGTCACACGTGTTCGAGTCCCAGAGAGGATACCAGTTCCCTTGAAAAACAAATCTAAATGCACTCAGCAATGGATTACACCTATTGTATAATAGCTAACGATACTACCTGTCAGCCCAAACCTCTCACCCATGACTCACTGAACAGGCTGGTTGCTGACGAAATCTCAGCTCACCTACGAAAGGCCGCTCGACATTTGCCAACTTGCGTCACCAACTTAATCATAGGTATCTTTGAAGCATTGCTTGCGTCTAGTGGAATCATAATGTGAGGTGAGGTGAAAGATAATAGGTAAGACAAGTAAGTTGATTGATTAGGCTATGAATCTTAATCAACTGAGATGTCTCGGACATGTATTGGACATGCCAAGCCACCATCTACCTCGAAGTGGTATGCTAAGGTGGGGGGAGTTGAATTAGGTTAGAAAAAGGTCCAGAGTGACCAGATCTAGTCATGGTACTGGTGTGTGAAGTCCCTGACAGTTGGTCGGAGCTGTATGAGGCGATGTGGACTGCGTGGTTGGGGTCTATGAGACGAAAGGAATGAGTGATTGAGGACACTTGTTGAAATGTCTAAAAATCGGTCACAATGGTGAAGATGTATTCACTCATTGAAGTCTTCTAGGGTTTTGCATGTTTCAATAACCTTCATCCTCAGATTTTTTTCTCCCCTCGTACACCTTTCCTATTTGCTGCTTGTTCTTTTTACACTTCTTTGAATTATGACAGGTTGAACTTAATGCACTTGTGTGCAAGATTCTATTTTGGTTCTTTGATAATAATGATGATTGTATAGAAAATCGTTAAGTTCACCTGATTGATTTTTGAACAAAGAATATTCTTTTCGATAAACTCTCACTGTAGGTTTTTTAGATTATCCATCAATTTAAGGAAAATAGTAGTTGCCAAGTTTCCGTACAGTAAATATGTTGCGTACATATTCTGGGTTTGGAAGTAAACGTCTAAAGGTTTAATATGTATCCAGATTACAGGGATTACATCAGTCCTTCGAATTCAATCAAGAATCTTTTATTATTTCACAACAACTGAAGTTTCCATCCTTTGCATCAGCACATCAAGGTTGAAGACATCATGATGATGATGACAGATAGAACAATAGGGACAAAGTCAAAAGAAAGAAACAGACGAAGTGGGGTAAAATAATCATGAAATATAATATGACGGTCGGGATGAAAATATTGAGGTGGGGAGACGACACATCCAACACCTACATTGATGCTGAGATGTTTACGATAGGGATCTGGGAATGGTGTGAAAAATTACATGGATTATAGTTTATTGATTTCAAGTTAGTATTTCTCACGGATTGATTTGAATCTTTCTCAGGCGTTGCATGGATACCACTATTTTTGATAAACTGAAGAAATTCTATGTGACTTTTTTGAAAGGTGTAGGTGGTGAACTGCGCAATTGAGCTGAAAATTGTATAGGTGAATAAGTTAGACGCCAAGTAACCAAATGTTTGCGTGTTTGTTTGACTTTTATTTTTTTTCTATTTGGATTAATAATCAATGATAAAGTATCAGTTTTCAAATAAATTTCTACTTATATGTCTGTACAGGTGCATTACTGTTTTCGATTGTTATTCTGCTTAATATGATTACATTCCAACCTTCTTACACTGATATACGATGTCATTCAGTTTGTCACAGCCTAAGTTTTACTTAGCTGCTAAGATTTCATCATAATGTACTTGATGGGTATTCTGTTATCCGATGTTGGGATTTAATCAACAGGAAATCCCCTCTACTCGATCTAGGTTGCATGCTTATCGCCTTACATCACTACTGTACATCTGCAACCATAAGGAAACTGATGTTCCGTCAGTGATTCCCACATGTATCACTGATTTATTCATGCTGACATCATGCAGTGTCTTATAGACAGTTTGAGTGGCAATTGGTGAATGACTGGTATGCGTTTCTCGCCATCCAAATGTAAATTGTTGCTCCAGGACTCATCTTCTGCAATACCCTGGCTAATAATACAGAGTAAAGCGGTTGAGTGTGTTGAGTACCTTACCTGAGAATTTGGATCAGTCCTGGTGGGTGGTCAGTTGCCGACGAAATCTCTCCACGGTTACAAAAGGCTGATTGGATTTTGGTAAATTACACTAATTATAGCGCCGCCGCGATATACGATTGTCGATTAGGGTCGAGTGGACAGTGCTGCAGTCCTGTCTGTTTTAATGTATGACTGTGAAAGATGGCCATTAAAGGTAGAAGACACGACAAGGCTTCATATGTTTAACCACTGAATCCTTCGTAGCACACATAGGCCGTGTGTCGTGGTGTCCTCTTTTCAATAACACAGAAGTCAGGCGTAAAGTTTTCGGGGGAGAGGAAAGTCGCTTGATGCGATTGTGAACCTTCATCGACTGAGATGACTGGCACCTGTGTTTACGCATGCCTAATTGCCGTCTACCTCGTGGCGTGATGTTGGCTGAAGTATGCTAAGGCTGGAAAGGCCTCGAAGTGAGAACACTGCATGAATTCCTTGACCGTAGGTCTAAGTCATGTAGGGTGATGGAGACTATCCGATTGGGGTTGACATAACAAGCGAAACCAGTAGCTGGAGACTCTAGTTGGCTCAGAATCGATATCGCTGGCGCAGATGTATCCAGACTCTATATTCATCCTAACCGTTATGCTGAATTCAGCATCCCTATTTCCTCTCTTTTATTGATTTCTACTGCTTCCGACTGAGTTTTCTTTTTTTCTTCATCTTCCATCTTATTGCTTTATTATTTGATGTGCTGATATGAGGTGTGGCAACTTGGACCATTATGCAGCAATGCCTGGTCTTTTGCTGATATAGATGATGATATTCATGCGATGACTGGACCTTGTACGGCTAAAGTTTGTACACAAAATATTCATCAGTGGGTAACCGAGGGAACACTAGTTTCCTTGTGGTTGCAGATATGCGTCGCTGATGAGTGCCAACAAGTACGAAACACAGGATTGAGCAGTACTTCTTACCTATTAGCTTCCAACACCTGACACCTAAATACAATGCACCACAGTGTCCCATCACTTCTCTGGATGATGAAATCAACACGTTTGCATTCATGCAGTAGAAAATGAACCACACCGACTGTATTGATGGCTAGTGATACCACCTAACTGCGCAAACCTTGATAGATGAAGTGGTGTTTGAAACAGTGACCTATTAGTTTTAGTGTCAACTTCCTACACCTATGAGCTACATCTGATGACATCATATTAGTGTTCTTCCCACGTAGATTCCACACCGGTCTCCGTCACCTTCGTTACTTCCTTCTATACATAATCCCTTCTGACAAATTCATGTTATTTGCTACTTACATTGCATTCATGAAAGTAGTATATTACCATACTAGTAAATGTTTTCTTTAACAGATTCTACAGTACTTAACACATTCAACAACATTCTCCTCACATACAATATACATGTACACGTTTGGTTTTAGGTAACAGTCAATCTATACACTATCGATTTTTCTTTAACTAACCTAATCTAGGTGTGTGTGTGTGTGTGTGTGTGTAGATATGACTTTCTTACGACTTTTTCTTTCATTGTGCATTTTGTACACATGAATATACGTGTTGAATTGAGTAAAGCAGTCTTCGATAAGACCTTAACTTTGACTTATATAAACAAATTGAATTTTATGTAAATTAACGCTTTAATTTGTGTCAATAATGAGTAAGTGAAACCATTCAAAACTTTAAAATTTGAGACTATCTATTTCTCCTCGGTTGTTCCTTTGTTGTTTATCGAAAAAGAGTAAGAGAGAAATAACCATATTTACTATATGATACTAATCAGTTATCGAGACTGAATAAGTTTGAGAAGTATTTGAAGCAATAGTAGTGTATTGAAGCAATCTCCTGTAAGTGGATCTCATTTTCATTACTAACGGGAACACCTATGAATTCATAGAGTATCATGTCTCCAGTTGCGCCAAATTCTCAATTTACGCAATTCAATCACCTGAGAGATTCTTTCTTGTCTTTCTAGAAAGTTTAATCAATGATGTAAATCGCTGATTGCCTGCTTTTCGATTATTTTTCTAGTCGACAGTCTCATAAACTTGATGTTAACCAATTTCAATGTTGGAGAATGGCAGATAGCGATCATGTTTAGATGATTTGGCGTTTAGTGTTTTAAATGAGCAATAAACATTTAGCTTTGAATTTGAAAGAAAGAAATTTTGGAAACTGTTATAAAGTCTGAGATTTAAATTCATTAAGCATTTAGAAAAGTTTAGTTTCCGATAATAGCTTGAAACTAGCCTTACAGAAGCGTGACGAAGTATTTTTCCATGTGTTGACTGCACTCAAAACGCAAGGTCACTAGTTACTCCTTCGGAAATCAGAATAGAATCATACTTGTCAACCAGCTGCTCATTTGTGTCAGAGCTATCGATGATGATACCTAGCTGTTTAAACCTAGGTGGGGGGGGAGAGCTGAGTTCGGACCCCCTACCCAATGTTTGAAAGTCATCTCCCTAATCCAATGAACGATGGTACTTTGATAAACCCCGTTTTTGATTTCCGGTTAGTATTCACCGTGAACTGACATCAGTTAAAGAAACATTGCAAACCTGAAAACACTGGGCAGCTGTTTCGTCTTAGTACGCGGTTCCTCAGAAATGCGTACCCTTGACCCCAACAGGGGTCGAATCCAGGATCTTTGGGTCTCGCGAACTGAACGTTGCCTTTCAGCTACTGGATAGGAATGCAGCGGTTCACATTTTGTACTTTGGTTAGTTTACGATATAGCTTGATCTCCATCCAGTGTCATACTAAGAAGAAGCAGCTGTCCAATGCTGTCAGGCTTCCAATGGTACTTCAGCTGATATCAATGAGTGATGAATTCCGACCTGAAATCAATAAGGAAATTCCTTTAAAACATTTTTGGAGTGGACTAGGCATCGATTTTTCCAGGCCATCATTCCTGCAGCTGGTTGTCACAACTGGGAATAAAATAACGAATATATGATCTGCTGTTTTTGTTGTCTCTACTTACTAGGTCAAGTCTAGTTGTATAGTTCATTACTAGACGTTAACTGATTGAGTTACAGCAATGATAGAGTCGGAAAGTGGTTGTAACGAACCAATAGAATTGAGTCCTTAGTTGTCGGTTAAGTATTCTTATTGAATACTACTTGATATTTGTTGTAAATAGATCCAGTGGTTCGATGATTACGTCCTGGTCGCGTAATCTGAAGTGTGTGGGTTCGGTCCCTGGTGGAGTCATGGATGCGAACTGCTGAAGAGTCCCATACTAGAACGAAATAGTTGTCCAATGTTCTCAGATTCCCAATGTTTCTAAAAACTGAAATCAATCCATAATGAATACTGATATGAAATCAATAAATAAATCTACTGAAATATGCTTTATGCACACACACACACACACACAAACAAACACATGTTTATATTACATTTCTTTTGAAGATGATTGATACTTGTTCGTAGATGTTTCTTCCGAGAGTAAGACGATACCCTATTCCTAAGTATTCTGATGGACTGCGATGATGATGTGCATGCCTCCGTCAATCAGTAATATGATAGTATAGTTGGTTACACTTTTTATGGTTGTTGTGTTTCCGGTAACGATCAGATGTTTCTGAAACATTGAACACCTTTAAGCTGAAGTATCTACTCTGAAACCAAATTGTTTCCATATGAAATAATATTCAGATGCGATAATCAAAATGATTAGTAGGATCAGGAAGATTATTTTGTGTACTAACAACAAAGTTTATAAGAAGCTTATTCTCTGCCTCAATAGGTGAACGTTCAATATTTCTCGCTGTTACTGAAAAAGTGAAAAATAGAATTGTGGCTCACTGGTTTAGGCAGTTGACTTCCAACCCAACTTCACCTACCAAGGTTTGGATAGTCAAGTAGTATCGTATGAACTCTCAAATTCTCATTATGGCTCATTACCTACCTACCTACTACTGCACGAATGTACACAAGGTTGGTGAGTGAATTTCCACTTGGATTCTATCATTGAAACCTACAACTTCAAAAAGACATTAATGCATTCATTGTAGATATATCTGCTTAAGGATTATTGATGTTCATGACTAAAGATTTCTTACTGGGGTGAGAAACACTTAAAAATGTACTTAAGCTTTGTAACATACAATCAATTGTTCAATCAACACAGATCTTGTAATGACGGATTGCTGATTCTTGTTTCATATTATTTCTTTGAAAAGATATGATAAACTCATTCACAGTGTGAACAGCTAAGTGGGTACCATCGCTGACTTCAACATCAGAAGAAGCGAGATCGAATCTCAGGTGGGACATCATTTCCCTTGAGGTTGCAGACACGCCTTGGTGATAAGTATCAACAAGTATGAAACCCAAGTCCAGAGCTTCCTGCCAATTACCTCTAATCAACTGACATCCATCAAAGTGCACTCCGATGGTGAGCATCCTAACTTAGCGGTCATATCATGCAGGCGATCCGTAGAATCCGATCAGCACTTAGACTAAACAACATGAAATTGCTTACACTCCAGTGACTAGTCTACGTGTGTAATCCAGTCCTACAGGAGGTTAATCGCCACCTGAGTAGCGCAAGGATAAAGTCGCTGACTATAACACATAGTGACGCGGGTTTGAATCTTATAGGGGACACCAGTTCCGTCAAGGTTGCAGATACGCCTTATTGACAAGTGCAGCAAGCGCGAAACTTAGATCAAGTATGGCTTCTGACTGATTGCCTTCAGTCAGCTAACATCACTGTAAACCATACCTTCCATTTTGTAGTCCAAACGGTTGTATTATATTCCTGTAATTTATTGTTTTGTGAGTTTGCTATTCAGCTGCAACAAACACATTATCTGTAAGGGTGATGGAGGGAAAAGGTCTGCCCGTTGTTAATATAATGTTGCAAAGACCTCGTCTTGTATTTAGTTTAGCTGATGACTCATAGGCGTGTGAATAGTGTGGGCGTATGAAAGTCAAAATCATGTGACAGTGTCAGATTAGGGTGACTTCAAAGGCCACCCTAACAACTGATGTGGCAGCCAATTAAATTCCTTTGTTTTATGGGAAGGTCCTTTTTTCAGGTGGAAACCGAAGCCTGATTGGTCATTTAATCAGTTGCTAGGCTGGTCTTTAAAGTCATCCTTTTTTATAAAGGCCACCCTACCAATAACTGAAAAGACCAATCAATCTTTGGTATTTCTCCTGGAAAAGTACTTTTCTATAAATTAGAAATATGCCGACTGTCACGTCAGTTGCTAGAATGACCTTTAAAGTCACTCTTAAAGTCGATCATCAGATTGACTGCCTTTAAAAGCCATCCTAACAAATGCTCAAGTGGACAATCAAGCTACTGTATCTTATTAAAGGACACTTTTCGAGTGACTCTAAAGGCCACCCTAGCGATATTTGAAGTTACCTACCTGACTTCTATATTTTATGAAAATCTGTCTTTCCAGCCAAAGTAAAAGAAACCCAATTGGTTATTTCGATCGTTACTGTAATATGAATAAAGAAACCTTATTCTTTATTTCAGTAGTTGATAGGGAACCTTTCGAGTCATTCATCAATTTATTACCTGCTGTTTTGAAGTGCTAAATAGCTTCTGAAGCAATTGTCGTTTCAGTTCTCACTGTTTTGGATGACTGCAAACTCATCATTTCTTTTAGAACGATTTATACTATTATAAAATTGGTGCATACAAAAGGTACGTCATCCCATATTATCGTCTTAGTATATGGTACGTCTTTGCTTTTGATCTTGTAATCGGTTTGACATTCATTTAAAACCGAAGAGAAATGGACAACTGTTACATCCTCATCAGGTTTTCTACGGTTTTCCAACTGATTTCAGCCATGATAAAAATTACCTTGAAAGCCCAGTAAATCTTCCCAACCCACGCCATCCCCACTTTATTGATAGTTGTTCCTGCAATAGCTGGGGGGGGGGGGAAAGGATTTTCTGGCCTCGTATATCTATTCGAAAAGTGTGGATATATGATTGTCACGTCATCCTAAAGGTGATGTCCTTTTTGAGTGTTCATCTTCTAGATATGTCCTTTCCTCCGAAACTTCTTCAAGGTATATCATGTTCCTCCTTCGAATCATTCACCAAGTCAATCCTCTCCTCTAGTGTTTTTGACAAAGAACGCTGCACTATGTAGTACTTAAACCCGTTTCTACCAGTAGTATATCACACAAAGGTAGTAAGTAGTTATGAATAGCAGTAACAGCTGTAATTATCTTCTTATACTACGGAATTCTTTACACAATCACATGGATACATTTTTTGGTGGATTCATATTTTTTTCATATCTATCACTAATTAGTTAATTTGATCATTCAGGTTTTTTTTTCTATAAAAAAGTAGTAAAGTCATTGTGATCGCTCCTAAACGAAACTGGTTTTCACACGTGTACATCAATACCATGTTATTCTAAACGTGCGTTCAACTAGTCATGTGAAGTTGAGATTAACAAAGTAGTCTTTTTCTCCTCTTTTTTCTGTCGTCATTTATTCCATTGATTTCATTCGGTTGGATTCATATTCACTTTTTGTTGAAAAAGTTATTTGCATCAGGTTACTTTCTTTGGACACGTGTTACGTATGTCTAGTCGCCGATTGCCTCATCACACAACGTTGGTTGAAGTAGGTCCAGGCTGGAAGGAGGCCCGAGGTGGTCAGACTAAAACATGGCATCAATGTATGAAGTCTTTGACTGTTGGTTTAAGCCATGTGGGGCGATGCAAATTAGGTGGTTGGGGTGTGTAGGACAAGAGGAACCAGTGGTTGGAGACTCTAGGTGATGGCATGGCTCAGAACCGATGTTAGTGGTGCAGATGTATCCCCACACACATTATCCTCATCTTAACGACTCTATACCGTATCTCACCATTTTGTCGTTCTTCCTTTCTCTGTTTGAGTACTTTATATTTCTTTTGGTTGAGTTTTCTTATCTCCATCTTGCATACCTCACTACCTTTTTACTTGATGTACTGATATGAGGTGTGGCAAGTCGGACGGTTACGCAGTAATGCCTGGTCCTATCGTTGATATTGATGATGATGATGATCAGGTTACTCTTTAATTCCAGTTTTTATGATTATGTATTTTTACGGCATTTTTATGAGACAACCGATAGGATTGAAAAGTAATTAACGTTATTTCAGTACGCTGAAATGCTCAAAATACACGTGAATAGCAACCGTTCTGTTCAGCGTGCAACATTGAATTGTGAAAAGAAATCAAAGAATTAAGGCAGATCTGTAACTGTAAAGACGATTTACTGAGGCGAAAATGCATCGTACGTATTTTACCTAATGTTAAAATAGAAATTCATTATTTTATTCTGATTGGTCCGTTGGAACAGAAAATTGTCCAATCAGCTCTTCTCGACCAGAAAGTAGTATAAGTCAAAGTCGAGCCTAAGAAATTGTTACCTCAGTTGACAACGCTTCGAAATACTGATTTGTATGCAGTCACTGTAGTCCGCCTAGTGAAATCTATAGACAAGCCTGATTAGGCTCTAACTGCTTATTTTGTTCACTAGTATATTTTGTTAGATCGTGACACTTTTGTGTCGGAGATCACACCATACGATCTTGGCTTTCAATGGAAACCTTGTTAACATAAACGGTTAAGCAGTTGTAAAACTGCTCAACCATGAAAAATATCACTATTGACCGTGGACTTAAATAATTTGCAAACTCATCATCCAAGTCAGCGAAGCTGCGGCTTATCAGTTTAGGAAGATAACTTTTAACTATTGGGTTACGGGTTCGAACACTATTCCACCTACCGAGGTTTGAGCATCTAGATAGCATCATTATCCTCAATAGGTGTGGCTCATTGCCAACGAAACTTACTACTGAACAAATTGAGAAGTTAGAAACTATTCAGGCTTATCTATAGATTTCATCCTCAAGATTAGAGCGTTCTGAACACTGGACGACCTTTTAGCTCGTTTGTCGTAGAGCCCACCAGGCTATGGGTTACTGACTACTGTTCGAATGTGCAAAAGGTTGCTGAATGCATTTCGATTCGATTCGACTCCAAGTCACTTGGTCAGATTAACTTGGTCCGAACAACTTGGCTCCGTAGGTGAACTCTTATGCTATAAAACACAGATTTTAATTCTGGATTATGATATATAACTGAAATCAGCGGGCGATCTATTGATGATAGAGCCAGAAATTCATTAATTGAATGATGAGACCCAAGTGTTCTCAGCTTATGTCTAAATTCAGTTTGACCTTCAAGTATTGTGACAAAAAGCGGAACAAGTGTACATGTTTATTTCATCATATAAACTGATCCGTTGATTTTTTTCTCATTTTAACCTTATTCTATGAGAGTATAAATTGGTCAACTCTTCACCACTGTCTTCCTATAGTTAGCGGAGCAGGTTATAAATATCTCTGTAGGTTGAGTGGTAAAATTTATACTGTCCTTGAAATGACCAATCAAAAGATGTCCGGTTATTTGTTGAGTTACAGTGGATGACAGCTTAGGAAACTTTCTGATTCAGAGTTGTTGGAGGAAAAATAAAGATGTTATCAACGTCTTACAAGTTACAGTAAGAGATGTTTGTCAGAAGTTCTAAGCTATGTGGTGAAAACAATTCAGATTCGTGGTATAGCCTCGAAGTTGGTTATAAAATGCCAAGAATGAGCTTTTTGGGGTTATTAATTAGTATTGCCACTAAAACTGCCATAGACTGATTCGAGACTCATATGCTCCTTAGCATCCCACCCCAGGTAATCTAATTTTCTAATTCCATACTATGGATATCCCTTCATTCATATTATCTAGAATAATGTTAGAACATACTCTTAACCTATTTTGTCCCTCAAAATCAGTCACATTTTACTTAGCCAGTATTCCTTGAGTTGTTGATGTTTGGCTATTGCACCGTACTTTTTTCATCTAATTTCTCATTCTGACTCAACCAGATTTCATTTCACTGTCTACTTATGATTGACCTTACTTGTAGTACAACTTTCATCATTGAAGTGAACATGATTCATTTTCATCTCATAGTGTTACGTAACCCGTAAAGCTGATGAGATAAACATTTATTACGAATCAAATTCCAGTAGTAATTGATTCTATCCTTAACGTTCACTTAATACTTTTCTGAAGTGATTACCTTAAGTGTTAACAAACTGTTAAGTGAAATCTGAATATTGTTGACACAAAGTTCCTCAATTTGGATATACAACTGAAGGACTGGAAGAAGAAGTTATCGAAAAGAACATTCTTTGTTCTTTCAAATGGCTTTTGAAAAGACATCGAATCAAGAAGAAAGAGGGGAGAGGTTTTTAGTCGATTTGAAGACCAACAAAGGAATAACGTTTGGAAATTTCAGGTCTAATCGATCTTTTTTGCACCAGCCTTAGGTATATTGAGCAAGCGTCGGTGAGCTACACGTAGATGCTAATAGAACTTTTAATGTCATACCATGGTGTGCCGAAAATAAACCGCATGTATCTGGTCAACACCTGCTCAACATAGCTGAGGCTGTCGTAATAAGATTGACCAGACCAGGAATTTGTATTCAGAAAGACCATATCCAACCCTAATTCCCCCCTTGGCCTTCAATAAGTCAAACGTTACTCATATCTTCTGTATACATATATTATCTTAATACTGACAAATTTCTAAGTAAAAGTCGATATAAGCGACGTATTTATTGGTTGAATAATAGAATGGAGAAGTCACTCAGTGAGTCGTTCATAGACGGCAAGGCTTTTCAGTTCAACCACAACCTGTTTACAGCGTCTTCAAAAGTCACGTTAGCAACTGCTAAAATAACCAATCAACTTTTGGTATTTCAGCTCAGAAGGTGGTTATTTTTAAATGAAGAAACAGGGTTGGATATGTCAGGAGTTGCTAGGTCACTTTTAAAGTCACGCACTGGTTACAGTGACTTTAAAAGCCACCCTAACAACTGCTAAGATAACCAATTACATTCCTTTATTTTACGAGCAACTATCGTCCCAGTACCGAAACGTGATTGGCTATTTCAGCACTTATTAGGGTGGCCTTTAAAGTCATGCTTAAAATTACACAACTTTAAAGGCCATCCTAGCAAGTGCTGAAATAACCAATCAGGCTTTGGTATTCTGGCTAGGAAGGTAGCTTTTCGTAAAGTGGTTGGCTATTTCAACAGTTCCTAGGGTTACTTTTAAAGCAATACCCCGTTTACTACTGAATGGTTGTTGACTGAAACCAGATGAACAACATCTCGTTTAATTGTTTGTATCATTCGTCTGCTGATAGTTGCTTTTATATATATATATATATATATATATATATATATATATATATATATAAAACAGTGTCCGCAGCCTTATTTTCCTGTAATTCTAATCGTTATACGCAAAGAAATGGAGTTATTCTACTGGTAATATCAGTTAACCTTTGTTTTTTCTTGTTTTTCTCCTATTTTACCCTTAGCTGGTATTGTGATATTTACTCCCTCCTATGAGTACCAATCAACTCTATATCATCGATGGGAAGCTACAGGCTTATTGAATAAGCTGTCAAAGTATAAAAGTCTCTTTCGTGAACCAAAAACAACTGGAAGCTTAGATCAGGTTAGTTATCCTTCTCCACACACACGTGCTCACGCTTTTTTCTCTGTTTCTTCATGTATTAACACATTTTTCGTAGTGTGTAAGATGAATTTGGTGATCCCATAGAGCCACTGTTACTATTCGTTTGTACTTTTCTTCTAAGGCTTGGATGTTCTCGCTAACCTCCATTTTCAAATTCCTTCTCCTTCCATACACCTTTGTCAGCTTTGATATCAGTCGTTCTTGTTCTTTACATACTAAAGTGAAGCGTGGCGACTTGAAGTGATGCACTTGCGCGTGAGGTTCTATATTGATTGTTTATCTGTCTATTAGGAGAAAGAGAATAATAACTGAAGTTTTGTCTATCTAACCAACATCAAACTGATGGATTAAGAATGACTCAACAAACATTCCAGATATTTGGAAAATTCTACCAAACATACGACAAATGATGGAAGAGAAATGGAAGCATAAAAACAGGATGTGAAAGACGTGACGTTATCTTTGATGTGAATATGAATGTGAACAATGAAGTTGTGTTCGAAACTTCATTCAGTAAACAATACTCTTTTATTTGGTAAAATATTCAACGGAGAACTTAACACGGAATTGTGCATTATGACGCTCCCTAAGATTTACGCTTACATTAATGATGCTGTCCTTGACGATGGGAGACTCGTGAAGACATTGACAACCATTGCTTTCTTACCCACATTTACTTGTTATAATACTACTATATGAGTGATGTTTAGGTTGAAGACCTAGAAATAAGTAATGGAGCTAATTTAGTTGGTAAATTTGTGAAGCGTTACCGGATTGGATGGTTAGAGCACGTGATACGCGCTCGAACCCACCTCTCGTTTCTACACATCATGTTAACCGGAATTTGTTGGAGTATTACGAAAGACTACGATGACCAGAGAAATGCATGTTTCCAATCGATAGAGTTTTTCGATAGCTGGTTCATTACAAATGCAAGTTTTCTCAGTCGGATACAGCATATCAGTCTTTATGACGACTAATAAATCGCAGCTATTGTTGGATACTATTTGAATGGTGGCAACCGACAAGAAGCCTTGTTTGACCTATGTTCTGTACATGTTGACACTCGTCAACAAGGCGTATTAACAACCTAGGGAGGAGTGATGTCCCCGATAGAATTCGATGAGCACTTAGGACTAAACAACATCAAGTTGTTTTCTCTCCAGTAACTAGTCAATGTAAATCGCAGCTCACATATGCCTGGATTCTAATTATCAACTTTTAGACTCAAATTATTATGAGACAGTTAGTTTGACTAATTATCTTATGTTGAAATGCAAACTAAAGTCTTTTATGATAGATTTATTTTCCAGCCATCGTCATGAACAACGAATAAATCCGACTTCATAAAACCAACTTGCAACAAATTCTGCATATATTTCATGCTACTACTTATTTTCTCAAAAGTAGTTTGGTATATACTTAAGAAAACACACTGTTTGCTTCATTTATGTGCTCATCACTCAAAAACAACATGAAGTTTCATTTAGATTCGTTGTTATCTGGAGCGTTAATGAAATGAGTCTAGTTGTAATGAGCAAATAGATGGACGCAATTCAGTTATCTGATACTTTCAGCTTCTATTAACTGAGTTTCAAAATTGGATGAAGCACCTCTCAAGTGTCATTTAAATTTCATTGGTTGCTTAATTGATGCTGATTTGGCCTGAAAATCACCTTGAAACTGATTTGAAACAGTAAATTGTTATCATGATTATTAAGGTGACCTGGTGAATGAAAATAAATATGTGAACGATGTTAACACGATGAGACACTCGAACGGACTACGAATAGCGACTCTCCTGTCTCAGAACCTTATACTTCACTGAGCCGTAGACATTGGAAGTCAAAGACTGACATGTAACTGTAAAGAAGTTTTATCCGACAAAAATTTATGGTTTTAGTACAGTTTTCATGAACACATAAAACCACTAGGTCAAAAGTTGAATTTTTAGTCTTGATTGGTTAACTGTAGAATGAATTATCCAATGTTTTTTTCCTGACCACGCAGTAGCATGAAACGAAATTTGAAATCCAAAGCTTCCATTTTAGCATCTGATAACTTAAAATGTTGATTTCGATTTAGGCCATTTCCTATCAATTTTTAAATGTTTAATTTTTAGATAATGCAAGCCTATGGAATAGCTGCTACACAAAAGCTTCAACAAAGACAAGGTGCTTTGTTGTTATGTGTTATTGGTGGGAAATTAAGTGAAGGAATAAACTTCACTGATGATTTAGCACGAGTAGTGATCATAATTGGTATGCCGTATGCCAACCCACAGTCACCATTGGTAAGTGTACTCACTTTGTGGAACGCAGATAATGTGAAGTGGGTGAAAAATCTTTTTTAAAAATGTATTTTTGTGTAGAACTGTTTTTTTACTGACTGGCGTAAGTAGTCGACTTCGAGGTAAAATGAGTCCTGGACTGAAATTTCTTTCCATATACTTTGATATTTCCGATTAAGTAGTCGCATAAACCCGTATTCAATAAATATGGCTTCTACATCATTGCCAATAGCTCTGCTGGGTTGAGCCATTAATTGTTACGATTAATTTCTAGTTTATGGTATTGGAAATGATATACAACTTCGAATAGGCATTGGTCTCGAATGAAATTATTTCACTTTCATGTCTAAGAAGGCGTTTTAAGCCAGTAGATTAAATGAAATAAGATATAAACTAACATCATACTGATTATATCTTTACTGTTATGCAAGCTTTCCAGGTGAAGACAATTATTGGAATCTATTGTTTTCCATTTCATTCAAATTAAAAAGAAAGTAATTTTATGTACTTATTCAGAGGTTGTTCACCTTATTCAACAACAACTTGAATGCTGTACAAGGTGGAGGGTGGTACTGACTAACCTAGTAACAGAATTTTGTGGTGTTCTTTAAGACTATTCCCCTTTCTTTCCTCATTGGCATACCTTTCTGTCAAACATATCATGTGCGGATTGAATTGTAACGCTACGCATTATCATAGAACAGAGCATAAAATAACAGTCAGCTCTCTACCTCAACTTTGTCGACTTCGAAAAGGCCTTCGACAACGTCTACGGAGAGGTATTTTGGCAGCTGCTCCAACACTACTCTTTTAGTGACACAAACTTTTATCAACCTCATTCAACACCAGCTATATGCTATGTGAGGATGCCACATGCCACGTGATTCAGAATGGAAAGCTCAGTGATGCCTTTGAAGTGAGGACAGACACGAGTAAGACAAGGTTGCCGCCTACCATCACCGATGATTTTCCTCATTGGGGTCGACTGGACTGGACTAGATCACGCAACAAACTGTGAGGGGTGAGAAGATGGGCATACGCTGGCTGGATCGATGAAAAGACTCTGGGAGAAGATTTGGATTTCGCCGCCGATGATGATGTATGTCTAATGTCTTGTCGCACAAGCTCGAAGATCTACAGGAGAAAACCAACAAGTTGACAGAAGAGGTAGGGCAGCGAAAACGAGACTTCAAGTGAACATAGAGAAGACAGAGGTGATGATGATACCCAACCAAAAACAACAACAAGCACCAATCACCATCCATGGGAGAAACCTAAAGGAAATAGCCTCTTTCACCTACCTTCGTAGGCAGCATTGTTTCAGCCACAGGCGGCGGTAGCGGCACAGATGAGGACGTCAAAGTCAGCACCGGAAAGACAGCAAGACAGGCCTTCACTAATCTGAAATAATCAATGTCAAGATCTACTGCACTCCACTCCACTCAGCATGAAGAACAAAATCCGAATTTTCAACACCAACGTTAACACAGTGATTCTATGTGATGGTTGAGAGACTTGGCGCGTTACGAAAAGCATTTCAACAAAGTGCAGGCACATATCACATCAACAGCTGCCGCCTACACTCACTTGATACTGACAGTGAAGATCAGATGGATAGCCAGAATAATAAGAATAAACAAGGAACTGTGGCTGGCTGGCTGGCGACGAACCAACCAACAACCCATCGTCCAACAAATATGCAGAAGAAGGAAGTGGAGATGGATTGCATTGGATTGGGCATACACTAGGAGGACTGCTTCGGGTCATCACGCGTCAAGCCGTCGAGTGGAAGCCAAATGGGAAACGACGACTTGGGTGTCCGATGCGAAGGTGACATGGAGCAGATGGTGTGAGGAAGAAATGAAAGCTTGTGGGCAGTTGTGAAGCCAGATTGCTAAGACTTTAGAGAATAGAGTGAAATGGCGGCGAGCTGCTGAAGCCCTATGTTCTACTAGAAACCCAAGGGACGAATAATAAATGATGATGATAATCGTGGCAGTTGTGCTTCAAGTTTCGCCTTTTTATTTGCTTCAGGTTTTATGCTACTTATCATTAAATGGTATTAGGATTTCTTGCACTTTACGCAACTTAAGGCAACAAGTTTTCAGTTTGACAATTCAGCTAATCAGCTTCTTATCTAACTAAGATTTTCTGTTGGTTTCTCATCTGTATGTGGCTTTCTTTGGAAACGTGTTTATAGTTTATGCTTCACCCTAACCCCATGGGATAGCGCATGCTTCATAATTAATAAATGTGATACATCATTTGACACATCTCTGTTCTGTTATTTATTATAGATTCACCGTAAAAAACTATGCGTTTGATAGAGCAATACCTAACTATAAAATCATATTTACAATCAGCAAAATGTAAGATAAATTCACTAAAAGTTGATACAAATCATGGTGAGATTTGTTCTTTTTTTTTTTTCTGAAACATTTTAATCTCACAAAGTATAAATCACCGAAATCACAAGACATATCCGCCATTTATTCATGTAAAAACAAGATGATTGAAGGATTCAGTTAACAAGCCTATTGAAAAAACAGAATACTAACTACTTCTCACAGCTCTATAATAATTATGGAAATTTTTACTAACATAAAACTCTGAATCATATATTAACATAGATAACAAGATAAACCGATCACCAGCCGACCAGTATATTTCATCCAGTGAGCTTGTTTTATATGTTCATATTGTGGGAAGAGTATTCTGATTTTGCGCGCTCTAAGTGTCTGTCTGCATATCTTCTCCCAATCAATCAGTGGATAGATAGACAAACAGACTGTGATGAGGATAGGTATTTATCGTTCTGCGAATTGGAAAATGGTACAGAAACCAGTGTAATTATCTGTGACAGAGATAGATATGCGTGGGTGTCACTTTTTTTTGACAAGAAATACCAACAATTTTAAGCGATGACTTTTTGAAGATGAAGGAAATATAATGTTCAATGTTGAAGGCATGAACATTATCGTCTTATAAGAAATATCTCTACTGTTTTATGGAGGAATGAACTTTCAAGAAGTTAACCAACATACATCTGGATATCATAAGGTTTTTGGAAAGTATGTAGCTCAAATAAAAATAATTGACAGATAAACGTAAGTTATGAGCGTGATGTTTCGTGCGTAATTTAGCTGGTAAACCTCCTAGCTTAATGGCCACATTGGAAGATGATCGACAGAATTCGGTTTTCACTAAGGGATTTATTACTCGGCAGCAAGTGTCACTAAGACAAGGCAACGTCCAGAAAGAAAATGAATACGGCAGAAATATATTATTACTATTTATCCCTTGAGTTCCCAGTGGAAATTTAGAGCCTCACCAACACGTTGCCATTTCACTCTGTTCTCTGCAGTCTTTTCAACCTTGCTGCACGACTGCCCAGAAGCTCTCATTTCTTCCTCTCCTCCATGTCACCCTCGTCTTGGACGCCCAAATCGTCGTTTCCCACTTGGCTTCTAGTCGACGGCCTGACGCGTAATGTCCCTTAAACCGTTTTCTCAGTGTATGTCACATCCAATCCATCTTGCTGTCTTTCCGATTCTGGTTTTGACATCCTCGTCTATACTTCTGCCGCCTGTAGTTGAAACGATGCTGCCTAGATAGGTAGGTGAAAGAGACTACTTCCTTTAGGTTCCTCCTGTTGATGGTGATTGGTGCCTCTTGTTGTTGATGGTGTTGTTCGTTGGGTATCTTCATCATCTCCATTTTCTCTATATTCACTTGAAGCCCCGTTTCAGCTGCCTCAACTGGAGTCTTGTCTAGTACTGATTTCAGTTGCCTATAGAATTCCCGCTTCTTCTCTTGATCTGCATTGTTTGTTCGCGCCTGGTTAACTAGTTCACTAGTTAGTAGCCAGTTGTAAGCCCGGATAAAGAGAGAAGGTTGGGGATAGGGCTAGCAACCCTATCCCGTAAAACCAATCCAATCGCTAAAGAAACTTCAAAGCACAAAGAAACTATCAAAAATGAAAACAAACTTATTCCTCGCTGGAATCGAAGAGACGAAATGACGCCGGTTGGTGAAAACCTTCGGGAAGCCAATTGGCTGGGCCGGTGTGTCTTCTATCGCTCGGTGATAGCGAAAGTAAGGATGGGGATATGGAATGTATGCACCATGTATGAACCTAGCATGGCTGCCCAGATTGAAAAGAGATAAGGAGGTATGGCATGGAAGTGCTTGGAATCTGAGAAAGCAGATAGAATGGGAGTGGACTGTTCAAACTCTTAACTAGTGGGTCAATAATCTACTCCGATATCGTCACCCAGACGACAACCACGAGCACACTGAGTTTTCGAGTGGTTATCATGATGTCTTCAAGAACATTGAGGGCTCTCATGAAGTGGGAACTAGTCTCCTCCAGGACCATGACAGCAAGATTCAACTCAAAAGAAACGTATTATTATTTGTCCCTTGGGTTCCTAGTGGAACATAGGACTTCAGTAGCACGTCTCCATTGCACTCTCTTCTCTGCAGTTTTTTGAGCCTTGCACCATGACTGCCCACAAACTTTCATTTCTTCTTCACACCATCTCCTCCATGTCACCCTCGCCTCGGACGCCCAATTTGTTGTTTCCCCTTTGGATTCCTTTCGAGTGCCTGACTGGCCTGGCGCCTGATATCCTTAAACCGTCTTCTCAGTGTATGGCCAATCCATTTCCAGTTTCTTCTGCACATTTTTTTGGGCGCTGTGTAACTTATAAGATTGTTAATTAGTTCTTCCTGAAATATAATACTTAGGGTGATGAATTTGTAGATGATTTACAAATTGTACAGTCGACAGTGACATTTCTCATAGCTGATTCGTTTTACAGCTGCTCAACTTTGGTGTCAACAAGACTTTTGCTGAAAACCACCCATCAGCCAACATCATAAAGTGTGTTCTCTGACACAAAAGTGTTATGGACTAATAAAATATACTACTACTGAACAACTTGATGAGTTAGGAGCCTATGAAATTGATCTAGAGATTTCGCTAGCTAGACGGCCGTTTCGCTCGTTTTAGACCAGATCACTCTGATCTGCCTGGCGATATGAACAGATCAGTCTCAGTGGTTTCTAACGGCTCACTTGCTAAAATGTATTTTGATATGCAAATGGATTATTGGAGTAACAAATGATATACTTGATCAACCTGTTATGCTGTCTACCCCATATTTTTTAACTTTCGAAATTATAGTTTGCTTACAGCTTTTTCTATGCAGTATGAGAGGTAAGTCAGTTAATGAGGTTGTCGAAATTCATCTACTAAAAGGTGGTTGTGACGTGTGTTACGCTGAGTTAATCACGATTTACTGCGTTGTTCAATGTTAACTGAATTAGATTAAGGCTGGTAAAAGATCAGAGGCGACCAGACAAAAATGTGGCATCAGTCAACGTATTCTGTGACTGTTAGTTTGAGTTATGTAGGGGAATGCAAACTTCTGACTCCTTTTATTTCTTCATCTTACTTCTTCATGCCTTATTATCTTGTTTAATGTGCTGACATGAGTGAGATATGACAACTTTGACCATTACACAATGAAGTTATATCCCACATTGATGTCGACTGACTTTGTGCAGCAAAACCAATTTTCCGCGATATTCGACCAAGTGGTTTTTACAGTTATTTTACCATCTACCAAAACTATCATTCAACTACGATTAGATACATATGGTTGTTTACATCATTAGTAGATTGTGTTAAGGAAAATATCAGGCCTTGAACTTTGTTCCAAAGGGAAATAAATAATGTATTCATTGATCGCGGTAGTGCACTCAGGACTAGACAATATGAAATTGGTTGCACTCCTGTGATCAATCAATACATGTAAGCCAGTCCTACAGGAGGTCAATCACGGCCTGAATAGCTCAGTGGTAATGTCGCTGACTGCAACACTGGGTGACGCGGGTTCCAATCTCATGTATGCTAGAACAAGGTTCCACGTAAAGCATCAGTATTGACATCATTATAAGAATAGTTCACATGAGCATGAAGAGTGATATATCCCCTTTTTCACTTATTATGTTTATATGCTCAAAGATACTAAGAAATGAATACACCTTATGAGTGAGATGACATTGTATATACAAACTCTAGAATTCATTACATTTCATAGGTGCTGTGTATGGAATATTGTAATGATAGAGAAGATGAGAACACCATATCGTCATCAGATATCGAATATTCATTTCATTGAGGACTATTATCACAATTTTCTTATACTATTTATTTCTTTTTAGTAGTCATTCTCAGATGATTATTTGGGAAGTACTTGAATCTGACTCATTTTTAAATGTTTACCAATAGGATATCGTCATTATATTGGAAACAGCGATTTTGAACTGTCTATGTTAGCAACTGATTGAATAATTAAGAATATATATGCATATTTTGGGTCTTTTTAACTAGTAATTCATACTGTAGTGTATACTACTGATAAGAGTGCATTCAAGTAGTATATGGTATGACGTTTCCATCGGGAGTCAGAACAGACAAAAGACTGACGAATTTTTCGGAGTGAAAAATGTGCTTTATTAAAAACAGTCAGATTATTCAACAGACGGAATATGAAGAAGAATGATTTCAGCAAGAAGAAGTTCCTTGTATTATTTAACTAACATTAATTTTGGTAATCTGGTTGGTTGTGGCTAGCAGAGGAATCCAAGATAGGCACTACGTCCTATTTGGGACTCGTCAACTGGGTATACCTGGACCCCAATGAGTGATGTCACTCTCACTGTGACTTGAACCTCTTACCCACCGCTTCAAACGCCAAGGTGTTTCCCTCTATGCCACGGAGGCATGATAGCACTTCTTTTACAATAAGTATTAGTTATTACTGTTTATTGATATACTTGTAATTCTCCGTAGTTCGAGGTTTGAGTCCCCTGGGGTGCAGGTACATCCAGTTGACGAGTCCCAAATAGGACGAAACGCGGATCCTGCATTCCTCTGTTAGCCCAACCAACCAAATTACCACAATTAACATTCAGGTAATATCAAGACATCCATATAGAGGAGCCCATATACCAATAAAGGTCGAACAATTCGATGCAATGAAACAACGGAGAATTAAAATATATCAATAAGTAAGTAATAACATTGATTTTCGTAAAACGTGACCTCTCAAGGTGTTCCCCAGTCTTGTTGTGGTGTGTACAACTTTTAGAATACACGATTTTTGTATAAAAGTCAGTTTTTTATAGTGAATACAAAATATCAAGAAAGCAGGGAGTTCATATATATTCCACTGTGATAATCTATAGGCGCTTCATTTTTATTAGCAACGTCATACACCATAATACTATTTCTTAATGAAGCTAATTTTTCTAACTAATTTTTCAGTTACGCGAAAAAATGGCCTATTTAGATCGTCATTTCACCAACACAATATCTACTAGTAGTTTTACTACAGATCATCATTGTCATCATCACACCATTCTAAATCCTGGTCGACGGTATTATGAGTCAATGTGTATGCGTTCTATAAATCAAGCTATAGGTCGATCTATTCGACATGCTAAAGATTATGCTGTTGTCTTTCTATTAGATAGTAGGTATTATCGTGCATCTATTCAATCACAACTGCCTAAATGGGTTCAACAAAGTATTATCCAACGATTAAATATAACCTCCACATCGTCTTCATCATTATCTAATCAAGGGAAATTTTTAAATTTATCAGAAGCTTTAGATAATGCTAAACAATTTTTTTCATTTAACAAAGATCGTTTCAAGTAGAATAATCTTATTCTTTGTTTATTTTTATGCATTTTATTAGTAAAATAGACAAAAGGTGAGAATTTCACTGTGATTCTGTTTTGTTTTTTGGAAAATTTTCTACATTAATTATTTTGGTATTGTTTTTTTCAAAAGATTTGTGCATTTATTCTACAGATAAATTTATTATTTTTGTACGTGATAAAATATATGTATATTTTTAGTGGAATTATCCAGTCTCTTGTTTTGTTTTTTCCCCCCTGTTTACTTTAACGATGAAAGTTGATAAATGTCCTCTCAATCAGTTACCATTGTTATAAGAGTACGGCTAGGGTATTCTGGTAGAGTATAATTCTATATTTTAGATTGTTATTGTCTGTTTGATGACTGATAATAGGATCTAAGGCGTTGGTTTCGTCCTATTTGGTACTTATCACCTAGATGCAACTACACCCTAATGGAAATCCAACCACAGTTCCCTTTCATATTAAATTGTTTATTCATTATCATTATCATCATCAATATCAACCTAGGACCAGGCATTACTGCATAACGGTCCGAGTTGCCTGCCACACCTCATATCAGTACATCAAGTAGAAAGGTAGTGAGGTATGCAAGATGAAGATAAGAAAACTCAACCAAAAGAAATATAAAGTACTCAAACAGAGAAAGGAAGAACGACAAAATGGTGAGATACGGTATAGCGTCGTTAAGATGAGGATAGTGTGTGTGGGGATACATCTGCACTACTGACATCGGTTCTGAGCCATGCCATCACCTAGAGTCTTCAACCACTGGTTCCTCTTGTCCCGCGGACCCCAACCACCTAGTCTGCATCACCACACATAGCTCAAACCAACAGTCAAAGACTTCATACATTGATGCCATGTTTTAGTCTGACCACCTCGGGCCTTTTTTCAGCCTGGACGTACTTCGGCTAACATACTGTGACGAGGCAATTAGCGACTAGGCATACGTAATACGTGTCCCAGCTAACCATCTCAGTCGATGAAGATTCATAACTTCTGCATTAATCACGTGGTGACAACACGGAATACGGCCTATACTATGAAGGCAACGGTGGTCGAACACCTGAAGCCAGCCTTCTCATGTCTTCCATCTTCAATCGCCATGTTTAGCAGTTATACAATAGAACAAAGGGGACTGCTGTGCAGCACACGCGACCCTTAATAGACAATCGGATATCACGGTGGCGCCATAGGTGTCAAAAGCCAGCCGAGACTTTTATTGGATATAGCACATATTGATACAGTATTATTTACTTATTTCAAGCAGAATTTATCGTTCATATTCCTTTCTAAGTAATCATATGGCTTTCTTCATTCTATTATTTTAATGGTAGTATAATTTTCTAGATATCTGCAGTATATGATGAATCATTCCCATTACATGTGTTAAGGGTGTTGATTAATTCAATGAGAACAAGGATTCTGTGATCAATCTGTCCCTCCACCTGGTTATCTCTATTGAATTTTACAATTGTCACCCTATCGTATGGTTATGAGACAGTGGATGCAGAGTGATAGCCAAGCTTTCCTCTGAATTAATTATCTTAATGGGCTCTACCGTTGTGTATTTCGCGAAATATTTTTATGTTCTGCTATTCTGACTGACGTCAACATCATTACATCTCACTTGTTAGTTAAGGTTATTTTACTTAATTCACTCAAGTGGATCCTTTTAGCCCACAATTTTCTCTCTAAGCGAGTTTATGAGTTTAAATTCCACCCTAATTCCAGTCCGTATTGTGAAGAATCCCACATACAATTTCCAGTGTGACTTCTTTATACGGGAACATTACAGATGATTTAAATTCCCTCTTAGGCGTGTTGAAATTACCACTAATATTAGCACTCTGTCTTTCGTGAGTTCCTATAAACTTTTTAATATATTCTAGTGGGTAGGTATTAGGAAGTAGTGTTGTTGTATATCCTATGTAACTCTATTCACATTTCTTGATGAATAATAGTACCACGTTAGTATTGAAATTAATATCGTTTATACACATCAGACAGCCAGCAAACTAATTAATTACATCATGGAGAATATTTGTAGCTCAGGTGGATGGTCTTGGTTGTATTATGTTCTCTGAGTTGGGTTGTTTAATCATGAAGCTTTCATCGTCCTTCTAGACGACTTGATCAGCAGCACTAACTTCAGTATGAAGTGAGCTGTCAATATCTCTCCGTGAGTAATTTAGTGACTTGCCTTGACGAAGTGGTTTTGTGATTGGTTGTTTCCTTCGATTGTTATGTCATTGACTGTATAGATTTTCTTGTCGGCTGTCCCTCTGCTTGCCCTTTGACCTTTCTGTCGTTTATCATTTTTCTTATTAGTTGGTAGATTGGGTCTATGTCCATGCATCTATTGATTATTGACTGATCTGAACGCCACGCTTCTAGGATTCCTCTGATATCTTTTGTGTTTCCTCTGTCCAAAATTTCTACATTGTCGAAATCAAATTCATCTCCATAGTTGTTATCCACATACATTAGAATGAGTGATGAAATGTCGTGATGTTTAATGGCCAATTGGTGTTCATGTAGACGAAGGCGAAGAGGGCGACCACTTTGTCCAATGTAGTGTTGACTACAGTTATTGTAGTTGATTTTGTAAATGATATTCAGTTTGTCTTCTTTGGTTGTTGCATCCTTTGGTCTGCATAATAGGGTAGGGTTTGGAGGGAATTCGTTGGTTTATGAGCCACACCGATTCCATGTAGTCTCAGTAATCTTGTTGTGATTTCTGATATATTGTTTATGTATGGTAGGATGATGCGTTTATTGATTTCTGTCGATGACTTTGTAGTTGATGATGTACGGGATAGGCATCTTCTGATAAAGTTTCGTGGATAGCCGTTCTTCTTTAGGATGGACATCAAGTAATTTTCTTCGTTTCTCCGTGAGGTTGTTATACTGCAGTGTGTTCTCGCCCTATTGAATAGAGTCTGCACGCAACTGATCTTGTGCGTTGTTGCTACTGTAGTTGAGGATTCGGTCAGTGTGTGTTAGCTTCCTGTACACTTGGGTTTCCAGCTTCCGCGTATTTGTTCTACTAACTAGAAAATCCAGGCATGGTAGTTGGTTGTTACATCTTTTCTAATTTTGTTGTGTTTGTCTTTTGGTTCATTTGTCGATTGGAGTGTGTCGCTTAGGATAAAACCTGTAACATTCTGGTCAAACATAGGTGATACCTGTCCGTGTCATTCGATTCATATTGGAATGCTTTTCTAACTAAAACCGTTGCACACATCCACACCATAAGAGTGATAATTTCTGATAAAAGTGTCTCTAATGTTTCCCAGTTCCTTATTTACATTTTCTGACTCACTAGTCTATCTCGTAGCTCGGTTACCTAGACATTTTATCAGCTCTACCTTGGCAGATATGGGGTGATGACGTGAAATACAAGTATTCACTCCATTATAAACACCAGTATCTAAGCTTCCGTCGTCTTTTTTCTGGATTTTACACTTCAAAATTGCTAATTCTTGTCCTTTATTTTCTAATTAATAAGTGGATTGGATTGTATCGGTTATCGACTTAATGTGTGGCGAAAAAACTCCGGATACGTTCTGATTTCAACACAGTAAATGTGACATCTACTTATCGTTACCATACGTTTTGAGTGGTGGATGGATTGGAATGCTTTCAACGCAATTCGTTCTCAACTATCAGTTCATAAATATGTCTGCTACAATGGAGGATATTGGAGATCCCATTGCTACTCCTATTTTCTGATAAATTTTGTTTTAAATTTCGAAAACCGTAGGAGTTAGACACAATCTTATCCATAGAATAATTTTTTCAGTCGAAATTTTAGTTCTATTACTTGAGTTAATAGGTCGATGTTGAATTCATTTCTGACTCCCTCCAGTATCATGTTAATATGTATATTTGAATAGAGGCTCATCACATCGGAACTGACCATCCTTTCTTGCTCCTGTTGTTGTATATTATTTTGACTCTGTTTCAGTTCAAAAGAATTGGTGAGTCTAGATACTGAGCAATTTCTAATAAGACATAGTATTGTAGCTAAATATTAGGATAACTGATGCGTTAGTTTGTTTCTAAAGTAAACTATTGGCCTAACAGAAGAACCTGCTTGATGAATCTTACTGATACTGTACATCCCACTAGGATTATTAGTTTTATGGAGGGATTCAATGAAACCGCTTAGAATTGCGTGGCATTTAAGCTGTTGACTCTCAAATACATTCCAGCCATTTTAATTATTATTATTTTTCCCTTGGGTTGCTATTGGAACATAGAGCTTCGGTAGCACGCCTCCATTGCACTCTCTTCTCTGCAGTCTTTCCAACCCGGCTCCACGACTGCCCACAAGCTCTCATTTCTTCCTCACATCATCTCCTCCATATCACCCTCGTCTCGGACGCCCAACTCGTCGTTTCCCATCTGGGTTCCACTCAAGTGTCTGGCCTGGCGCATGATGTCCTCGAATGGTCTTCTTATGGCATGTCCAATCCATCTCCACTTTATTCTGCATATTTGTTGACCGATAGGTTGTTGGTTGATTCGTTCCCAGAGTTCCTTGTTGCTTATTCTTTCTGGCCATCTGATCTAATCTTCAGTGTCGATCGTAGGGGGCAGTTGTTGATGAATATCTGTAGTTTATTGGAAGTGCTTTTCGTGACCATCACATAAAATCACTGAGTTGACATTGGTGTTGAAAATCCGGATCTTGTTCTTTGTGCTGAGTGCAGTAGATTTCCACAGTGGTTTCAAATTAACAAAAGCCTGTCTTACTTTTCCAATATTGGCTATGACATCCTCATCTGTGCCGCCGCCACTGTCTGTAGTTGAAACGATGCTACCTTGCCTAGGTGGGTGAAAGAGGCTACTTCCTTTAGGTTTCTATCGTGGATGGTGATTGGTGCTTGTTGTTGATGCTGTTGTTGGTTGGGTATCTTAATCACCTCTGTCTTCTCTACATTCACTTGAAGTCCTGTCATAGCTGTCCTCCCTCTTCTGTCAACGTGTTAGTTTTCGCATATAGATCTTGGAGTTTGTGCGACAAGACATTAGACATAAATCATCGTTGGCGAAATGCAACTCTTTTTCTGGAGTCTTTTCATCGATCCAGCCAGAGTATGCCAATCTTCTCGCTCCTCACGGTTTGCTGCAAGATCCAGTCGACCACAATCAGGAAGGTCATCGGTGATGGTAGGCGGAAGCCTTGTCTCACTCCTGTCTGTCCTCACTTCAAAGGCATCACTGAGCTTTCCAGTGTGAATCACGTGGCATGTGGTGTCTTCATATAGCAGTTGAATGAGGTTAAAAAAGGTTTGTGGTATTCCGTAGTGTTGAAGCAGTTTCCAAATTACTTTTCGGTCGACACCATCGAAAGCCTTTTCAAAGTCGATGAAGTTGAGTTGAGGTAGAGAGTTGACTACCATTCTATGCTCTGTTCTATGATAATGCGTAGCGTTGTAATTTAATCCGCGTCTCAAAGCAGTAACTTTGACTTGTCCTTGACAAAGATTTGGCGAAACATATAGGCCCTACTAATATGTTGAGTAATTTGGAGAAAAACTTTGTCATCACTGTGCTTGTACGGAGCCATAATCACACAATAGGGTGGAATACGGAGTGACAATCCTAAAATCCAATATAACTAGGTGGAGTAAAAGATTGACCACGAACGTTTTGTTCAAAGAATCAATCAATACTTAAAACATGTCAGGCGGAGGGAACTAGGCAAGTCGATCGACGAGGTTGTAAACCTCACTTCATCGAGATGGCTTGGATATGTATTGCGTATGCCGAGTCATTGCCTATCTCGACCTGCCATACTAAGGGAAGTTGGATTACGCTAGAAGAAGGTTTAAAGTGACCAGATTAAGATGTGGCACCGGTCGATGAAGTCTCTCGTTGTTGGTCTGAACCATGTTGGGAGATGTAGACTGCCTAGTCTCCGGGACGATAGGAATTAGTGGTTGATGACGTTTGGAGACATGGCTGAAAGTCTGTCACAGTCGCGCAGATATATTCATTCCTTGACATCTAAAGTGTGAATATTCACACTAACCTTCATCTTCAAATTGTTTATTCTCTCACACAACTTTGGTATCAGTCCTTTTCTACCCACCTGTTCTTTGTGTACTACTGTGAAGTGTGGTAACTTGAACCAATGTAGTTGTCTGCAAGGTTCTACATTGATTCTCTTTGTCTGTCAAAGAGGTTTTGAACTATATACAGGAAGCTTTAAGGTGGTCTGAGTAATAAGTCCTGTTTGAAACATCATCATGCAGTAAGTAATACTGTATCACTGTGTTACATCAGATAAACAATATGAAATACCGATCGATTTTCAACTGGATTGTGAATTTTGATTAGTATGTGGTCTTGGTTGTATTGTGTTCTTTGGGCTAGATTATTTAATCAGCGAGCTTTCGTCATCTTTCTAGACGACGTCATCAATACTACCAGCTCAGAGAAAACAATACAACCAAGATCATCCATCTGAGCTACCAACTTTCGCGTTGTCGATTTGTTTGTCTACAGACTAGTGTCAGAGCTAACCGCTAACTAGTTTTCAAGTAATGTGTCTCATCAACTATTTTTCGTATAACTTTTAATTAAACAAAGTTAGTTAAACGTAATATAACTGTTCTCGATGTTGTTCAGATATCGGAGCATTCACACTTGTCCATTCGAATCAGTTTCTTTACGCTTGATCTATCATGGTGTCATCGTGGTGATTCATTTTTGTCCACACACTTAGGACACTGGAGTTCTACTATCAAGATCTCTAGTGAACGCTTCTGTTGTTTACTTCGTGAACAGTTCAGTGTAAACTGTACCAATAAACCTTGAGCTGAAGTTCAGTGTTTTATCATAGTGTTATTCTGGGTCAAAAGCGTTCATTATTAGTTTTCTGACGTCTCGTAATCGTCGTAACCTAGTTGATTACTATGGTCCCAATGACAACTTTTACTCAGGAAATCTCTAAATACTTGATCTGTATGGAGTTTTTATATGTTAAAATGAGATTATTGAACCCTAAGGAAGAATAAGCATTCACTCAAATCTTCGTGTTTGTAAATTTGTGTTTCTTATCTACTGATGTAAAGAATAAATTGATCTTCTGTCACTCCAGCTACTGGTTTGTGTAAATATCTTTATCAACTTCTCATGTCAGTCTATATGAATGTAAATAAGTCGGATAAATGAATCAGGACAAGTTTTTAACATCGAAATCCTTTCAGCAATCTAGTGAACATCCATAAAATAGGCAATGAATCAAACCTATTGTATAAAGACTAATGATAGTACCTGACTGGCCAAACCTCAATAGATGGATCCCGCTCGAACCCATGACCAACTGGGTGAAAATTCAGTGCCTAGACCAATCAACCACAGCTGTTTTTGGATGAAATTTAATTTTATACGAATATCGTTTTGTTCAGTAGGATTTTGAGCCTTCTTTTGTGTAATGATTAATAAATACATTTCTTAGTACGAATAAAAGCTTAGAAACTACCACCCAACTCAATGTTTGATCCCTTATTTCACCTTTTTTTCCTCGCCTGCTATTCACGAATCTACTACTTATATCGATATCTTCCTTACTTTATGCCTCATCTTTGTCAATTTCTTCGTATTAGATTGATGTGAAGTGTAATGACTTCTACTGAAATGTAGTGATGCCTGGCTCTATCATTTTCACGATTTACTTGCTGACTTAAACAGCGTGTTTCCAAACTGTATAAAAATGTATAAAGATGACCATTATTGATTGATATTCTAAGTGAATTTCGGTTTGCATTTATTTTATATACCTTTGTGTATGGTGATATGTTAAATAATGGAGAATATTTGTAACTCAGGTGGATGGTCTCGGTTGTATTGTGTTCTCTGAGCTGAGTTGTTTAATCGTGAAGCTTTCATCGTCTTTCTGGATGACATCATCAGCAATAACTTCAGTATGAAGTGCCACGTTTTGAGGTGATATATCGTTTGCCTACTTATTAGTAGCAGCATCATTTAGATAGAGAAAACCAACAATCTCACCATAAAGTGACTTAACCTGAAGCTGTGTGAATGTGTTTGAAGCGTAGGGATAGTGTTGATTGCTTTTAGAAAAGCGAATTCTGGGAGCGAGAAGGGCGTAACACAATGTCATGATGAAGGAAAAAAGAGTAAAAGAGGATGAACAAGAACACAGTGATAAGAGAGTACTGAGTTGTATGATCGCTTAAATCTTATTAAAGAAGTCTTTTGACACTGAAGGATGCTGACCAAAGGCAACCACGCTTCATTGCATTGAACCATCATACTCTGACCAAACCTCCAATTCCAGAGCAAGCAAATAGTTAACGGTGTAAAAGTCCGTGGGAAGACATTCTTGCCATATCTAACCTACTGTTTAAAGACAGTTCCACTCAATGAATGACGATCTCCACCACACTCAAACACGGAACTACAACTCAGGATTTCCTGTAGTGATTTCATTGGATACCAGATATCCTGTGGAAATAGCTGTCATCGTATACTTAGAGTTGTTATAAGTTCTTAGTTCGGAGAGGCCAGAACCTTAGGTTTAGAAGACCAATGCCCTCACTGACATGTTTTAAACCGAACATTTCACAGCCAACCTAAAGTCACGACGATGCCAAAGACTTATGATAAACACGCAACCATTTAGCTGCTGTATCAGAGTCTAATAATACACTATTTTCCACACTGTCAATTTGGGATGCAGCGTGACTATCACCCAAGGTAAGTAACTAACTTTACTCACAGTTCAGTTGAGCCCATAGGTCACGGCCTCTCATTTGAACTTCGGAAGGTTCATCTTGAAGCGTGCCGCTTTTGGACATTGGATGCTATTTAAATGGGTATTTACTATTGTTAATACCATTATTAGAACACAAAATTGGGAGAAAATATGCATAGAACGGAAGAGAGAATAAAAAAAGGACGGAAGTGATGGTAATTAAAGAAGCAGTCTCAAGTATCCATCCGAAGAAGCATTCAATACTTTCGTCTTACTTTCCAGTAGTCAAAGAAACAAGAAAACAAAAGCATCAACGCCAGTGTTCTCGATCTTGAGCCATGTTGGCTGTTGTCTCAAGCAACTTAGTGGCATGATCTCTTGGAATCCATCTAGGGAATCGTGAGGCACATACAGATGCTAACCTAGCTCAAATATCTTTCATCCAAATCAAGCAAATAGTGAGTGGTGGAAGCTGTTGGGACGGACAGCTTCGCAATACTTGTTCGAACCACCGAAGCCGGTGTTTCAAAATGACAACACTGAGATAATGACGATCACCACCACGCCAGCTCACCTCAGAATTACTTAAATGGTGTTTCCATGTGGTGCGAACAGTCCTACGGATACAACGGTGACAGAGGACGCAGAACAGTTTGACATTTTCAGGTCATAGAGACCAAGTTTCACAGATATACTGTGAAACTACTCAGACGTTTGTGTTGCATACCTGACCTTTAACAGTCAGGCTGGTGTCGTAACGGGGCCAAAGGTAACCAAGATTGACGAATGGTAGTCTCACTTCAACATTTGGTTGGAAATCTTATCAGTCACACTTCCACCAGCACTCATTCAACTATCCAGAAATCTAAACTTTAGGACAATTTCTCACCAAGGAAGTGTGCAATTAGAGGTTCCTGACATTCCTGTAAAATTACTTGTACATTAATGTTGTGAAGTACACCGTACCTACGAGTACTTTTTATCAACTGATTAAGTTGATTTGAGTAGTCCGTTTGGCTTTTCCCATTAAGATAATATCATTCACGTACTGATTGATGGTCGGGAAGTCTTGTGGTACCAGAACTATACCACTATCACAGACTTTCTTCTGAGCTCCCTGAAGAGTACTATTGATAGCAAAGCTAAACAGGAGTGGTGAAGTCAGGTAACTACAATTAAAGATACTACTGGTTCGAACAATTTAGAGAGGTGTTTGTATGCTTTCACTCTATCTGAAGTATATCTGAACTCTTAAGCTGATTACAAACTTTTCAGGAATATCCTTCTTTAATAAGCAGTCCTAGAGCACAGTCCTTTTAAGTCAAACGGAGACTTAGTGACAAGAAACAACAGTTGTTAACCTGAAGTACATATGACTGTTCGAGTATTTGGTACAGAATGAGTACGGGTTCAATCAATCCATGACCCAATCGAAAATAAACCTGCTACTTGCGAATCAGATACTTTACGACATCGGTAATATTTTAGATGCAACTACTAGTAAATTGATCTCCCCTCAATTATTTTCACAGACATTATGAAAGCTCTTTCTAAAGACCGAAACAATGATGTTCTTATTCCATAGTGTGATCAGATCAGCATGATCAGATTCCAAAGAACTATTTCAGAAAAAACAGCAGCGCTGAAAATGCCTACACCATCGGTACCTAAGTAGAATATGTCTGTATTCTGTGCGCAATTGCAGAAGACAGTTAGGTGGCCTAGCTGTCAATTCAAGTCTCCTTCCAGTACTATGATATATGTTGACGAAACTTGGTGGAGAAAGTTACGCAATGTATGCTAGAACTCATCGTTAACAGCATTAGTGAAATCATCATTACTCTAAAAACATTTGTCATGTAAATACGAAACACCACTTTTTCAATGAATTTTGTTTGTGCTATTTTCTTCAAGTGGCCAGAATATTTAGATTAAGGAAGTAATAACTAAGGCTGATAATACTGTGTGTGCTACTTATAAGAACATACATCAGTAGTATATCTATAACATGTTGCCAAGACCGATAATGAAAGTTTAAAAAAACTGATCAATGGAGGTTCTGCTGGAAGAAATTAGAAGCATTAGAAAGAAAAATAGAATAAAAGTGAAGAATGAAGGACAATTCGACTCGAATATTAAAGGTAGATGTTATTTGTATGGACATTTAGTCATTATTATTATTATTCCCTCCGGTTCCTAGTGGAATATAGGGCTTCAGTAGCACGCCTCCATTGTAATCTGTTCTCTGCAGTCTTTTGAACCTCGTCCCACGACCGCCTGGTTAACTAGTTACTAGCCAGTCCTAAGCCTGGATAAAGAGGGAAGGTTGGGCATAGGGCTAGTAACCCTACCCCGTAAAACCTATCCAATCACTGAAGAAACTTCAAAGCACAAAGAAATTATGAAAAAAAATAAGAACATTTAGTTTAAGGTTTAAATATTTTGAGGTTTGCAGGAATTTATTGATTTCAGGTTGGTATTCATCAAGTTGAACATGAGGACAGTTAATAAACAATGAAGTTAAATGTAGTTCACCCTATATCATGAACTGACAGAAGTAGGAATTATGAACCATTAGCTTTTGGCCCAGTGGCTCAATGGTAACATGCTTGCTGCAGAACCTGAAAGTTCTGGGTCCGATCCTTGTCGGAGTCATGTGTGCGCACAGGTAGAGACTCCCAAACTAGGACAAAACACCTGTCGACTGCTCTCAGATTTCTAATTTCCCTCCAACTATTTTCAGTCCATGATGAATATTAACTTTAAATATTTTAGCAATATCAAGTGTAATTATTTCAGTCAATCTCCTTCTCAGCAGTATGATGAATATCATCCCTGTTGAAGTCGATGATAATTGCAACGAAAGAGTGAGTCTTCTACAAGTTTTACAGTCAACAGTTAAATAGAATACGAAACATTCTACTCCATTCTTAGAATCAACTTTTTTCTTGATGACCACAAGGAGGCCAACTACCAGAAATGTATGCAGAGGTTGAGAGGATATGCTCAACTGCTAGGACATGAATTATTAAAAAGTGCATATTAAGATATACAACTTAGTTATTGTCAAGATCTTGATTTCCATAGTACTTGATTGGATAAATTTTTATTTTGAATATGTCAATGTATGAAATTATTTTTCGAAGATGATCGTATTGCTTTCTCGTGCTTATTTGTTCATTCAGACGTCTCACACATTCAATGAATATCGTAAATCTAACTTACTGGCACCTCATTCACCAACTATATGAAGACGCCACATACCAAGTGTGATTCACAATGGAAAGCTCAGTGATGCTTTTGAAGTGAAGACAGGAGTAAAACAAGGCTGCCTACTATCACACATGATATTCCTGATTATGGTCGACTAGACTGGATCATGCAACAAACTGTGAGGAGCGAGAAGAGGCGGATACGCTGGACCACAGAAAAGAACCTAGAAGATTTGGATTTCGCCGATGACTTATGTCTAATGCCACACAAACTCGAAGATCTACAGGTGGAAACTAACAAGTTGACAGAAGAGGCAGGGCAGCGAAGGAAGACAGGACGCCAAGTGAATGTAGAGAAGATGGAGGTGATGAAGATACCCAACCAACACCACCAACAACAACAAGCTCCAATCACCATCGACGGGAGAAACTTAAAGGAAGCAGCCTCTTTTACCCATTTACGCAAGGCAGCATCGTTTCAACTACAGGCAGTGGCGGCAGCACAGATGAGGACGTCAAAGCAGCCAGGATCGGAAAGACAGCAAGACAGGAGTTCATTAGCCTGAAACCAGTGTTGAGATCTTCTGCACTCAGCAAAAAGCGTGAACAGGATCCGCATTTTCAACACTAATTCAGTCAAGTAAGTTAGTGATTCTATATGCTTCAAAGACTTGGCGCGTTACGAAAAGCATTTCCAACAAACTACAGATATTCATCAACAACTGCCCCCTACGCTGGCTCGTTACTGAAGCTCAGATGGCCAGGAAGAATAAGCATCAAGGGACTGTGGCTGGCTGGCTGGCGACGAACCAACCAAGAACCTATCGCTCGCTCAACAAACATGCAGAATAAAGTGGAGATGGATTGGACATGCAATGAGAAGACCATTCGAGGACATCATGCGCCAGGCCAGACACTTGAGTGGAACCCAGATGGGAAACGACGAGTTGGGCGTCCGAGACGAGTGTGATATGGAGATGATGTGAGGAAGAAATGAGAGCTTGTGGGCAGTCGTGGAGTCAAGTTGAAAAGATTTCAGAGGACAGAGTGGAATGGAGATGTGCTACTGAAGCCCTATGTCCTACTAGGAACCCAAAGGACAAATAATAATAACTTACTGGCAGAAGTCAACAGGAATGCTATCTGTTAAGTGGATGCAGTGGTCTTATAACTTGGGAATCATGATAAACATATACAAAACACTTTGCACTCTGGTTGATTTTAAATGTGAGGCAAGGGGAGAATTAGTAAGCAGGAAGTCCTGGAGACAAGTTTCGTGTACGTTGTCACTCGTCAAGTAAGGCGTATTTGTAAACTCAAGGGAACTGATATCTCAAAGATTCGAACCAGAAACACCCAGTGCTGCGAACCAATGACGACGTGGATATCGCAGTGGAAACATCTTTGGCTGCAGAGCTGGAGGAAGTGGGTTTGAACCTTGTTGTCAAGTGCCAATAGGTTCAAAAACCCAGGTTTAGCAGGGCTTTCTGTTATTACCTTCCACTACTTCAAACCAATACAAGGATTTCATCTACTTCAAGTTACTTATCAGATGACATTCTCTGAGGTATGTGGGTTAAACTAATAAAACTAGTCGAACTAAAAAACTTTACGGAAAGGATGATACAATACAGAGATTAATCCTAAGATATGGTTGCCATTGATCTCCACCGGAAAGAGAAAATTAGGATAGTTATCCTTCAAGATTCACTGAAAGGTGTAATAATTTCAAGGAAGAAACTCCCACAGTCCCAAAGAAACTGTTTATGAATATTGGATTCAAGAGAGATACATTGGCAGAGATAGTGAAGAATAGAATGTGCAAAGACCTTCTTTGTCGTCTAGCTTCGAATTGCTTTCTCTAGCCAACTGATTCGATGGTGTATAAAGGATAAAGTATCACTTTAGGCCACCTCCGTATATGTTCACCGATTCACCTAATCTTGTGGAGCTGGTTACATAGGCTGCACAAAGCGTGTTCTATCCAAACGCATCTCCGAACACTATCTTGCTTGGCTGTCGAAACGACACTGTAAAGCTTGATTCTTGAGTGTTTGACTAACTTTGGACACCCCCTTGCTCCACGACAGTCTTCCTTTAAAGTTATTTATAAAGTAAAACTTGGACACTGTGGTAGAATTTAATTCCATATAAGATTTGTCAACTTGATTTATAACACCCAGTGATACAGTCAAATGTCTAAATGATAGAGGTAGAAATTGACTAATCATTGCAAAAACCTAAATAAGCACATAAAAGAAGCGCTAATAATTAATAATTATCCTCTAAAGTTTATTAAGAAATTCGTACGAACACACAAGAAACGAAATAATAACAATAACACGAGTTCGAATAATAATGGCAACACGAGTAGAAAGCAGTTCACACTCATTATTGAGTTAACCTATAAGCGAGGTACATTAGAAACTTTACGTTGGAATTAGGGTGACATTTAAACGAACAACCTCACTCAGGGATAAGCTTTGCTGGCTGGCTGGCTTAAGGATTCGATAGAACCAATTAAACAAAATAATCTAATCTATCAAATTCCATGTAATGACTGCGAGGTCAGTTACATAGGTCAAACTAGCCGATAGGGGTCAGATAGAATAGTGGAACATAGGAATTTAGCTAGATATAGAATGAGATCAATAATCTAGAAAACAACTAGCCTATTGCAATGTATACATTAACACATACAATCGCACAATACTTAAGTCTAATATGGTTAGGTGCACAGAGAGAGACTGCTTACTGAATCTTTGTTCATCGAATCAACACCCCATCCAACACATGTAATAGAAATGACGCAACAATCATACCAGAGATATGAAAAGTTTTACTACCAATAAAAACAAACAATATGAGGACAGGACTATAAACATCAGATGTCGAAAGTAGTGTGATATGATTACGAGTAATGATTTATGCTAAAAACATCATCAAGTCAGTAGTACTGTATCATTATGTGTTATAAATCAGTGGCCAATGTTGGTTGGATGGAGGTAATATGGTAGGAAGCCCTAGACCTAGGTTTCATGCTTGTTGGCAGTCGTCAGCAATGCGTATCTGTAACCTCGATGGAACTGATGCCTCACCAGAGATTCAAACCCGCATCACCCAGTGTTGTAGTCATCAACGTTACCATTGAGCTATTCGGGATGCGACTGACCTTCTATAGGAGTCGATTAAATACATTAATTGGCAAATCTAATGTGGAATTGAAGTTAAACACTTCAAAGGGAGCGCGTATTCGTGACTTCAACAGAGGAGAAGCTCTGGCAATCCAGCATTACAAGCCTCATCCTATTCTTTAATTTTGCCTTGACCGTAGTCTCCCCAAGACAGTTTATTCATATCTTTGTTTACTTACCGTAAATGTATAAGCAAATTTCGATAACCCTGTTTTAACCTTCTAGGCATTATCACTTTGTCATTTCACTGAGCGTTTTTGACGACTTTATATGGATTCATTAGTTATCGATGGATACATATTTTGTTGTAACTATGATTACGATGTATTGTTGTTAAAAATGATTCGTCCATAAGTAAATTTTCTTCGCTGAGTTATGTTTCATCAAATTAGAATGACTTAAAATCCCTAAACTTGTATAATATAAAAGTTAAGTACTATAAAGCATTTCATTTACTTGAAAACAGAATTATTTTCAGAGACATCACCTAATGCCTAACACTAAAGAATACAAGAGGGTGTAGGTCACCTAGAGTATTATTTGAACTCGATAGATTTCATGATAACGATACTGAACGCTAGTTTTTTTTCCCCTTTAAGGCTAATACAGTTTCGTTCAAATTTACAACAGTATTGAACATCAACAAGATGAAAACACTATAACCTACTCTCTTTTTTAGTCTGTTTGTTAGATGTAACACGCACTGAAGGAAACGTATTACTTACTGGATAACATTTCAGATATAATTTATTGTTCATATTCACATCAGGTAGCTCCATAACTTTGAGATATAGTTTATCTAGTTTTAATACTGTCTCCTTCTCTGTGATGACAAGCATAGTAGAATTTTCAATATACCTGGTGCAGATATAGAATCATTTGTATTGGATGTATTCGATGTTGATTCGATGAACAAAGGATTCGGTTATCAATCTCTTCCTCCACCCAATGAACTTAGTTTTTAATACTGTCTCTCTATTCCACCATATTGGATGTAACTAGATGCAAAGCTGTAAATCACTTTTTCTCTAAATTCTTTAACTTATTATTATTTGTCCTCTGGGTTCCTAGTGGAACACAGGGATTCAGTAGCACATCTCCATTCCACTCTGTCCTCTGAAATCTTTTCAACTTGACTCCACGACTGCCCACAAGCTCTCATTTCTTCCTCACATGATTTCCTTCATATCACCCTCGTCTCGGACGCCCAACTCGTCGTTTCCCATCTAGGTTCCACTCAAGTGTCTGGCCTGGCGCATGATGTCCTCGAATGGTCTTCTCATTGCATGTCCAATCCATCTCCACTTTATTCTGCATGTTTGTTGAGCGAGCGATAGGTTCTTGGTTGGTTCGTCGCCAGCCAGCCAGCCACAGTCCCTTGATGCTTATTCTTCCTGGCCATCTGAGCTTCAGTAACGAGCCAGCGTAGGGGGCAGTTGTTGATGAATATCTGTAGTTTGTTGGAAATGCTTTTCGTAACGCGCCAAGTCTTTGAAGCATATAGAATCACTAACTTACTTGACTGAATTAGTGTTGAAAATGCGGATCCTGTTCACGCTTTTTGCTGAGTGCAGAAGATCTCAACACTGGTTTCAGGCTAATGAACTCCTGTCTTGCTGTCTTTCCGATCCTGGCTGCTTTGACGTCCTCATCTGTGCTGCCGCCACTGCCTGTAGTTGAAACGATGCTGCCTTGCGTAAATGGGTAAAAGAGGCTGCTTCCTTTAAGTTTCTCCCGTCGATGGTGATTGGAGCTTGTTGTTGTTGTGGTGGTGGTGTTGGTTGGGTATCTTCATCACCTCCATCTTCTCTACATTCACTTGGCGTCCTGTCTTCCTTCGCTGCCCTGCCTCTTCTGTCAACTTGTTAGTTTCCACCTGTAGATCTTCGAGTTTGTGTGGCATTAGACATAAGTCATCGGCGAAATCCAAATCTTCTAGGTTCTTTTCTGTGGTCCAGCGTATCCGCCTCTTCTCGCTCCTCACAGTTTGTTGCATGATCCAGTCTAGTCGACCATAATCAGGAATATCATAGATGATAGTAGGCAGCCTTGTTTTACTCCTGTCTTCACTTCAAAAGCATCACTGAGCTTTCCATTGTGAATCACACTTGGTATGTGGCGTCTTCATATAGTTGGTGAATGAGGTTGATAAAGGTTTGTAGTATTCCGTAGTGTTGAAGCAGCTGACTGCCAAATTACTTGTCGGTCGACGCTGTCAAAGGCCTTTTCAAAGTCGATGAAGTTGAGTTGAGGTAGAGAGTTGACTGCCATTCTATGCTCTGTTCTATGATGATGCGTAGCGTTGCAATTTGATCCGCATATGATTTGTACTTGAAGCTAGCCAGCCTGTTCCGGTCGTAGGTTTGAATCCAGCGCATGCTTTAATCTCTCCAGGATGATGCAGCTTAATATTTTGCTTGTGGTGGACAGGATCTACTAGCCTTGATTTAGACAGTCTTTTGTTCAGTTATCCCAGTTAATCCTGTTCGACTAATTTGATATCGTAATCATTTCAAAAGATTCGGTAAATTAAATTATTTTGCATATTTGGAGCAAATAATCTACAGAGTTTGTTTCTAAGCGAGTAGCATTTGAACCAAGTCTATCTGCCAACTCAAACGAGTGAATCGTATACGATCAATAGACCCATCATATATAGACAGATGGGTCAAGCCAGGTTGCACACCAACAGAACAACTTATACAGTTGTCTATGCACAATACTAGACGAATCATTGATATTTATGTGAAATCTGTGTAACAGATAAGATAATAAAGTTTTATAGTTGAACAAAATTTTATCATGTTCCATTGGTACTCTTAAAATCTAAAACTGATTACAACTGTTTACCTGATTTTCATGGTTTATTAACCATTTGAACAAATATTCTTGACAGTTTTTAAAACAGAGTTAAAAACAACTTTTTTCGATTTCTCCTTTACTGTGAAAAGATGTCTCAATCACAACAGTTGTTTGTAGTTAAATTTTAACGTAACTAATTGTTATTTAACAAATAGATAATATAGGTGAACTTTGCAAAGTTGTAGTGAAAAGCCATGACCTGTGGGGATGTTAGCCAAGTCAGGTATAAGAATAAATACTCACTAGTTGTATTCGACCCGGTGGTAACGTGGTCACTAAGAGAATCCGGTGATACTGGGTCTGCCGTAAGCTTATGAGTTTCAAAATAAGACAAAATACATCCCCGGTGCTTCCAGACTGTCAATAGTTCTATGAATGATATCAGTGCATGATGTAAATTTCTTTTAAGTGAATCAATTTTCCAAAGAACCTCCAAAAGAGATCGATAGATAACTTCAACACGGTTCAAATTGCAACATATCAGCAAATGGAATAAGAATGTTCGATTCTAACCTTTCCCCAACCCACATACACCTGCTGTTTCAGTTAACGTTATGCGACGTTGCAACAGACGGTGACTAAATATGCTTAGATGAATAGACAGATAACACTACTGATACAAATGCACTATGTGCCAGTTGTCTCCAACTGGCTAATAATAGCAATTACCAAATAAAATGAAGACAGTTATGTTGGTGTCGGTGATCATGACTGGAATCACAGGTCTAAGTACTCGAGCAGGGTCAGTTAGGCTATGCAAACACAGAAAGCTAGCCAGCTCAAAAGTGATAATTCCTAGTAAGCTAAGGAATTTAGAAAAAAGTTCAACCATAGCTATGCATACGATTACACACAATCACGCAAAAGAATGGGACAGGATAAAACCCTTAAAACTAGCATAACATGATGGAGGGAGAGAATGATAAGTGAATCTTTGCTTATCGAATCAACATCTAATACATGCAACAATAGGAATGACTTAGCACCTGTTCCTGGTATATGGAGAATCTTACTACGCATATCACAAAGGGGAAGATGAAATTAGGACTATGTAAAGGATATTCAAAGTTGTGTAGTGATCCTGATGTGACTATGGACAGTAAATTATGTCCGAAATGTAATCCAGTAAACAATACTGTTCCTTCACTTTGTGGTATATCTAACAAATGTATAAAAATGGGATTTCAGTGGTTTTATTCCACCCTTATTGTGTGATTGTATGTGTTAATGCATGCGTTGTAGTGGCCATATTGTTTTTGTGGATCACTGATCTTATGGGGGGTCTGTTATTGTGGATTTGACTAAATTCCTATGTTCTGCTAATCTAACTGACCCTGGCTGGCTACTTTGACATAGCATATCTACCTGATCACGCAGTCATAAAATGGAATCAGATAGATAGATAGACAGATAGAAATCTACTGATACACAATTGAATTCTAACGTTGAAATATTCTACACCAGCGTCCTCTCATACTGCTCATCTGGGATAAGACTGAAATGTAACATGGACACTTTACATAAAGAGTAAAAAAAACCAGTCATATTGAAGACAATGGCAAAACAGAATGAAGGAAGTAAATGAAGTCACCAAAAATATTTGAATTATTCAAAGAAAAACAAAATAAAACATGATTACATAATTGTTAGCATCAAAATTCCTAATTTCGGTTCGTTCTGTATTTAATTAATAATAATGGTAGAAAATAATAGTAATAATAATAATAATAATGGCATCAGAGAATTATGCAATTTCGTCTTTGTTGTAATTCATTATACACGTGTGAAATTGGCGTCTTTCTCTTTCTCTCTTTACTATGATTCACACTTGAATGTAGTTTTAAATTTCACAATGAAACAGACATTTCCACAGATGATTCCGTAGGATTTTTCATTACTTTAGGTTCATCAGAAGTTAAGAGATATGGGACAAAGCAAAATAAAAAGAATATTGAGTAAAAAACAAACAAACAAACACGTGAACAAGATAAAGTAAAGAAAAGACAACAGATGACTTGCTTGTCAAATTATACTCTTCGACAAAATAACCTTAACAGTCAAGGTCATGTGGTGGATGGATGGATGGGCAGGCGGGCGGACGGACGGACGGGAAACCATTTTGTCTATTTATAATAATTTAATCTTTCTAAATTTTTAGTCCTTTTTCTTCATATTCAGCACGAGTTAACCATGTTGTACAGGCGTTCTCTTTCATCATAATACTCGCCAAAACTGATCCACCTATGAATACCATATGTTTACGTTGAGGTGGGGCTTCAATACATATTTTGAATTTCTAAAAGATAACAGTGAAAATATCAACAAAAAAAAAGAATAAAAGGTATTAAAACAAAAACAAAAGATGAATGGATGAAATAAATAATGATTATTGAGTTTTCAACTAGGTCTCGTTAAACAGGAATTTAGACACGATGCAAGTCAAACCGATCGCTCTGTCAATGTTACAGAAAAACTTCTCTTCTTCCTTTGAAACTGGAATAATCAGCAATTTAAATGAATCTGATAGGAGTATATCTAATCTTTATACACTAACTAGTAACTCTATTAATCAAAGGTGGTTTCTTCTATGATTTCTGATATTTTATCGTGGACATTTCTTCACTTCATCAAAAACTTATCAAGTTAGTGGTGAGGATATTAGCAAGCGCAGTAATGAAATCTCCAAGATTAAAATATCAATACTGAACTTCGGATAGCGAAAAATTAGATCCTGATGCTTTAAATCGCTTCAGGTTTCAAATAGCCTTCTAAACTGTAGTGAGAGCTAGAGGACCAATATCTGCGCGTTCAACGCACATCCAAGCTGGATATTGCAGCAATTAAAGCACGGCTATGGAGTTCAGTTCAACTGTTCTTCAGTGTGTTCGATTTAACATTCTAACCGCATATCAGATATCTATTTCCAGTGGTTATCTCACTAACCAATCAACGTTTTATGCTTATTAGTATCCATTGAAAACCCTAATTAGTTGTTGAGCATTACATTATCACAATACTTTCTCCAGCTTTTTTGTTTGTAAATAAGTGGGAACTGTCTGCCAAGAAGCAGTAACCCAAAGATAAGACTATTAACATCCCCAAAGTAGATAAAGGACATTCTACAGTGCAGAATCACCTCAATTGACTACAAGAAAGGCAGGTGGAACATCTTAACACTAGTCCATATCACTACATGAATGCTACAAAAACACAAAACATAATCCAATAAACTGAAATATGAAACCAAAAAGCTACTGCAATCCATAAAAGAGGAATTCGATGTTTCGTTTCTCGTTTTTATTGATACTAAAATGGAGTGACCTCTGTAGATTTTATGGGTTATCGAAAATCCCTTCTCGGTCGGTTGTAGATTTTACTAACTTACATCACAAATCATACAACTATTCGAAAAGGAACTAAAATAGACAGGAAAAAATTTGTTTGAATTCAGGAATGAAATTATTTTATCTTACAATGAAGAAGAGGAATAACTGGGAAGTTTTGATGCTTTCTCATCATTCAATTACCTTACCTATTAAGTATGCGTTGGACATCACTTATAAGCTAATATTATACGATACTAACCTCAGATTATGTTACTCATTGGATCCAAGAGAAACTTCAGACTATGATGAAGTTTACGAGAGATCTGCACACATATTATTATTATTTGTCCCATAGGTTCCTAGTGGAGCATAGGGCCTCAGTTGCACGTCTTCATTCCACTCTGTTCTCTGAAATCTTTCCAACCTGGCTCCAAGACTGCACAGAAGCTCTCATTTTTTCCTCACATGATTTCCTCCATGTCACCCTCGTCGTCTCGGACGCCCAACTCGTCGTTTCCCATCTGGAGTCCACTCGACGGCCTGACCTGGCGCGTGAGGTACCCGAATGGTCTTCTCAATGCATGCCCAATCCGTCTCCACTTCCTTCTGCATACTTGTTGGGCGATGGATTTTTGGTTCATTCGTTGCGAGCCAGCCACAGTTCCTTGCTCATTCTTATTATTCTGGCCATCTATCTGATCTTCAGTGTCAGTATCGAGTGAGCGTAGGCGGCAGCTGTTGATGAGTATCTGTAGTTTGTTGGGAATGCTTGTCGTAACGCGCCTAGTTTCTGAACCATATAGAAGCACTGAGTTGCTGTCTTTCCGATCCTGGCTTTGACATCCTCATCTGTACCGCCGCCACTGCCTGTAGGTGAAACGTTGCTGCCTTGTCTAGGTAGGTGAAAGGGACTACTCCCTTTAGGTTTCTACCATGGATGGTGATGGTTATTGGGTGTCTTCATCACCTCCGTCTTCTCTACATTCACTTGAAGTCCCGTCTTACCTGCCCTGCCTCTTCCGTCAACTTCTTGGTTTTTGCCTGTAGATCTTCGAGCTTTTCCGACATCAGACATAAATCATCATCGGCAAAATCCACATCTTCTTCCGCAGTCTTTTTATCGATCCAGCCACCGTATGCCCATCTCACAGTTTGTTGCGTGATCCAGTCTGGACTAGTCTAGTCCAGTCGACTACAATCACGAAGATAATCAGTGATAATAGGCGGCAGCCTTGTCTCACTCCTGTCCCCTGTCTTCACTTCAAAAGCATCACTGAAATTTCCATTTTCAATCACACTTCGCACGTAGCATCTTCATATAGCTGTTGAATAAGGTTGATAAGGTTTTGTGGCACTAAAACCGTAGTGTTGAAGCAGCAACTGTTAAATTACTTCTCAGTCGACACCATCAAAGGCCTTTTCAAAGTCGATGAAGTTGAGTTGAGGTAGAGAGTTGACTGCCATTCTATACTCTGTTCTATGATGATGCGTAGCGTAGCTTTGTAATTTGATCCGCACATGATCCGTTCTTCCTGAAACCAGACAGCCAGCCAGTCTGTTCCGGTCGTAATTTTGAATCCAGCGCAACTTTTAGTCTCTCCACGATGATGTGGCTTAATATTTTGCTTGGGATGGACAGGAGCATGATTCCTCGCCAGTGTCTGCAAACGCTTAGATTTCCCTTCTTTGAGAGTTTGACAATGTAGATATTCTTCCAATCGGCAGGTACCTTTCCTTCCTTTTACAAATTTTGGCAGTGTTACTTAGACACTTTACTACGCCAAATTTAACTGACATAGGGTAAGAGGGTTTGAAGTCTAAGAACCGTCTCCCTCTATGTCAGTTAAAGTTGGTGTAGTAAAATGTCTAAGTAACACGGCCAAGAAACTTACTAGTAAAACAGATCTTAAACAAGGAATCACATAAATAATATATACCTTACTCACCAACAATTAGCCTGACAAGTTAATTGATAACTTCTTCGGGATCGTAAGAAAAATGTGAGCAACACAGCTGTTGAAAACAGTAATAATAACGTCTATAATAGTGATGGCAATATTGTGAAGAGAGAATTGGAAACCTCTACAGTATTTACTGGACAAAGAAGGCACCTCAGATGCACTATGTGACAGTTGTCTCCAACTGGCTAATAATGACAATTATGAAACAGAATAAAGACAGTAATATTGGTCTCGATGAATAGCAGTAGTATCTAGGACGCGCGTTTCGTCCTATTTGAGACTCATCAGCTGGATTTACCTTCACCTCAGTGAGTGATGGTTTCCAGCCTGAACCTATTTCAGCTAACATTGTGTATGCATAACACGTGTCCCAACCATATCACTCGATTTTTTCTACTATTATCATAGTACATAGAAGTTCTCATTATTATTCTAGAATTAGCGATTAACTCCAATATCCTGAAATAGTCTAAAGCTTAACAGGAACATTAAATAGTAGTAAGTTTAGACTTTATCAACCAACCGGTTAATACTGTACAAGAAAATTACTATTCATAATAAATAGTGTTGAAGAGATTTTAATTGGTAAGCGGGAAAGTTAATGAGACAGATTTTTCTTTGTAATAATTAAAATAAAACTTGAGGATACTTACTGAAAATCGTTCTGTATCACCTTTAAGTACATTTTGTAAATATAATTGTTTAATTTCACGTTCTAATCGACTAGGCAGACCAGGATACATTGTACTACCACCGCTTAATACAATATGCTTATAAAATGCTGGTCTTGTATCAATATCAGCAGCTTGAATTGTATTGAATAGTAGTTCTGCCATACCAACACCTTCATGATCAATTAAATGAGGTTGAAAAAGAGCTTCAGGTGCACCGAACAATTCTCCACCTACTTTGATCACACGACCATCAGGTAGCTGTACGAGAAGAAATAAAGAGATGAAAAAAAAGGTATATATGTTGCTATTTTCGAAAAATACTCATTATTCACGCTTAGTAAAGAAATCTGATTAAAATCGTCTACAAAATGTAGATATATGACATATAATTATCTCGATAGTGAATAAACTACCGTGAAGTTGAATTAAAGTAACTAGAGCTGTTAAGATGATAGTTTACGTTGTCTGTTTTTTGTTTCTACACAACTGAACAGATTGTCTCTTCAAGATGTTTATATGAGAATAACCTAGAAGGTTTTCCAAAAAAATATGATACAAAAGGTAAATTTTATGTCCTAGCGAATAAAGCTTTAGCATTTGAAGTGATGGCTACTAGGTTCAGATTTTAGTGGGAACTATATCGCTCACTAGGGGTGCAGGCAAGTATCCAGTTGACGACTTCTAAAAGGGAAAAAACATGCGTTCTGGATTCTACTGCTGGCTATCAATCACATTAACACGAAATGACACATTTTAGTTTGTTATTTTAACTATCTGAGATAGCCGTGATTTGTCAGACTAGTATTGTGACTAGGTGATGATTGAAAGTGAAATAAAAATTTGAACCGCGGCCGGATTTGAACCAACAGCCACCAGTTTTCCTGCTTGATACTCTACTAACTGAGCTACGAGGTCCGACTGCTGACGAGATTTTTATTTCACTTCATTTCACCTTCAGTCATCATCCAGTATCAACACCAGTTTGCCAAACCATGGCTATCTCAGGTAGTCAAAATGATAGTATGATGCTCCTCCTCTCTAATTTAGTGAGATTTGGATGACAAATCTTGACTAGGCAGCCAGCGTGAATACGACAACAAATCTGTCTACCTATTTTATCTGCAAATTACACGTCGAGTTATCATCTGTCAGTACATTAACAGTATTACAGTACACTACTGAGTAGGCAGTTACTGATCCTGTGGAAATAAAAATACTTACGATTTTTTAATATTCACCATGTTGCGAATTATCATCTCCGATGAGTCAATAATTAAAGAAGTTTACCAATTTACAGCCACATCAGAGATTATAAGGCAGATAAACACACAAAATCAATGTAGAACCCCACAACATAGAAGTGTATCAGTTGAAGCTGCCACAGCAGGATGTAAACAATGAGTGGACAAAAAAAAGAGGTGATATTAAAATACACGATAGGGTATAGGATAGGAAAAGGAATTTGAAAATCAAGGTTAGTGAAAATCTTCAAACTTTCAAACAGTGAATAAATCTGTGTCATTATGATCGATTTTCAGCCATATTACCGAGTCTCCAACCATTGATTTCTATTATCTTGATGAACCCAATCAGGCGGTCTACAATCAATCAATCAATATCAACATAGGACCAGGCATTACTGCGTAATGGTCTGAGTTGCCACACCTCATATCAGTACATTAAGTAGAGAAGTAGTGAGGTGAAGGATGAAGACAAGAGAATGCAGTCAAAAGAAATATAAAGTACGGAAAGAAAGAAAAGGGGAATAAAAAATTGGTGAGATTCGGTATAGCGTCGTTAAGATGAGGATAATGTGCATACATCTGTGCCACTCACATCGGTTCTGAGCCTTGCGATCACCTATAGTCTCCAACCACTGGTTCCTCTTGTCCCGCCGACTCCAACCACCTAGTCTGCATCGTCCTACATAGCTTAAACAGTCAGAGACTTCATACATTGGTGCCAGTTTTTAGTCTGGCCACCTCAAGCTTTTTTCCAGCCTGGAAGTACTTTGGCCAACATTGTGTGAGGAGGCATTCGGTGACTGGGCATACGTAGTACGTGTCCCTACCATCTCAATCGATGAAGGTTTATAACCTCGTCAACTGATTTACCTCTACTCCCTAAAACTTTACACCTAACTTCTGCATTACTCACGTTGTGACACCACGGAATACGGCCTATACTACGAAGGCAACGGTGGTCAAACACTTGAAACCAGCCTTTTCATATCTTCCACTTTCAATGGCCATGTTTCACAGCCATACAGTAGAACATAGCCAATTGCTGTGCAGTACACGCAATTTTCAGTAGACAAATGGATACCACGGCGGCGCCATAGGCGGTCTGCACCTCCCCTCCATATAACTGAGATCAATAGTCAAAGACTTCATGGACTAATACCACTTTTTTTATGGTCATCCTGACCTCAATTCTATGTCGGTTAACATTGCACGTCAGGGAAGGTGATGGGTCAGCATGCGGAACATATGATAGGCCATTTCAACTGACTTACGTTCTTTGCCCCGTCACCTTCGCATAACATGGACATTGTTCACATGGCGATTCCAGTGTATGTGAGCAATGCTGCGAAGACACTTGTGATCGAAAACATATAACCTCTTCATATCACTGTAAAAGTAAACCCCATCGTGCTTTGTTCTCTTCTAACCTTTATAGATATGACTTAGGCGGTATATATATATATATATATATATATATGATCCCACCTACTTATTAATCTGTATTTTGTATTACTAAGATTAGAATTCACGGTGGGTTCATATCAGTTGTATTGAAGTTACAGACAATGGAATTAAATCTTGTCTGTCTAGACGATATCAGTCATTTCGTGAATTAAAAAATTCAGTCTCGCCTGAAATAAAGATTATGTCTGAGGCATCTTCATCTGAGGAAGTGGTTTCTTCAACTTGTCTAGTATATAAATGAATTTTGATAGATGAACATTCATACTATGATAATCAGTATAAGCCATGACAGTTTGCTGGTTAGTAAAATCTTATCATAATTACGAAGTACACTCAACAACTATGTACACGCTCATGCAATAGGCAATGAGGCAAACTTATTGTTTAAGGGTCGGGTGATCAAACCATGGTAAGTGGAGCGCGGTTCTTATCCATAACCCACTTGGTTGAAAGCCAATAAAACATAACTCCACTGTGATGAATACTCTAAGTATGGCGACAGTAAAACACCTTCATGCTCAGTTAAGGGTCGAGTGTAGTGCACAGTGATGCGTTCTTTCCTAGTGTATATTGGATGTGTTACATGACCATTTACATTCGAAGATTTGCCAAGATTAAAGTTAATTGGTCACTGTTACCTTCGTGAAGGAATAAGAAATTGCATGTAAACCAGGCGCATTATGAAACTTAATTGATTAGAATAACTGAGGTATAACAGTTATATCATCAACCAACTGGTAAAAATGTGACAATCTGAAGATAATGGTTAGTGTGCATATTCAAACTTTAGAAGAAGCCAAGGAGTGAATATATCTGCGCCGATTCGACCGGTTTTCAGTCATGCACCCAACATTCTTTAACCACCGACTCTTTTCGCCTCAAGGACTCCAAATCAATCAGTTTACATCTTCCCATATGACAAGCCAACAGTAAGAGACTTCATCAACTGGTGGCTATGTCTTCGTCTGGTCATCCTGAACCCTCTCCTAACCTAGTCCAACTTCCCCCGGCCTAGTGTAGCACGTCGAGGTAGGCAGTACTTGCTACAAGGCATCTCAGTAGACTAAGGTTCACGACCTCGTCAGTCGACTGGTCTTTCTTGACTGAGTACCCTTCGTCTGACCTCAAAATCGCTCACATGATGATCCCACCGAACGAGAGCAATGCTACAAAGACACCTATGATCAAAACCTTGTAAAAGCTTCATATCTTCTACTTTCAACGGCCATATCTCACAGCTGTCTAGCAGGACAGAACGGACTGCAGAGCAGTGTACTAGTTCCTTGATAGATAGTCGAATATCTTGCCAACTGGGGCCACCGATGACTCAAGTTGGCGAATGCCAAACGGGCCTTCTGTATCCCACCTGAGATTTCGTCAGCAAGTGAGGTAGTCAACACATTCCACCACTTTACTCCCTGTCATTAAACTGGGAGTGATAGCAGATCAGTCGTGAAGCATTATCTTACATTTGAAAGGTGCGGAACGTATGACAGCTTAACATATTCAGATTTCTGCTCAAGGCATTCACAAGACCCTGCATTTTGTCAGCATCCTGACTTAACACCTATGGTTCTGTATTTGTATCCTGTCTTTAAGTTATTTAACTGACTATTAACTAGTCTGTTCAAAATGATTGAATTCATTTCTAGTTTTTTTCATTCTTCATTACCAATTGATTACACCTTCCTCCTCCAACCTATTCACAATTCTATTTGACCTGGTTGGGACACGTACTACGTATGCCCAGTCACCGATTGCCTCCTCACACAATGTTGGCTGAGGTGGGTCCAGGCTGGAAAAAGGCCCGAGGTGGCCAGACTAAAAAATGGCACCAATGTATGGAGTCTCTGACTGTTGGTTTAAGCCATGTAGGACGATGCAGACTAGGTGGTTGGGGTCGGCGGGACAAGAGGAACCAGTGGTTGGAGACCCTAGGTGATCACATGGCTCAGAACCGAAGTCAGTGGCGCAGATGTATACACACATTATCCTCATCTTAACGACGCTATACCGAATCTCACCAATTTTTTATTCCTCTTTTCTTTCTTTCCGTACTTTATATTTCTTTTGACTGCATTCTCTTGTCTTCATCCTTCGCCTCACTACCTTTTTACTTGATGTGCTGATATGAGGTGTGGCAACTCAGACCATTACGCAGTAATGCCTGGTCCTATGTTGATAATGATGATGATGATGATGATGATGGTTAAATTATCTCTCTCTTATGCTTATATGCTTCATTCAATGTGTCTTAGAGTTTGAAGTGAATACGTATTTTCGGTAACTTTTCATAAGGCTTTACGCTTACACCTTACAAATTACTCAGTATAGCCAATCACTGTGTAGCGTGTAGGGAATAGAGAGATACAAAATTACTGATACCCAGATTTCCATTTTCTTCTTCAATCATCATCCAGTTATCAATGATACAAGTCTACCAAGCCATGATTGTTATCTCAGATAGTCAAATACAGATAATAAAATTATTATTGTCTATCAAGCCGGTCAACTTCTTTTGACAACTTATTCAAAAAAACCAACATTGTTCGATTACGTCATTCAAAAGGAGTGATATCAAGGCATTTTAGTATATTACTATCTATTGACATACTTGTTATTTATTCTCCGTTGTTTTGTTGAATCAAACTGTTCGACCTCTATTGGCATATGGGCTCCTATGCGGATGCCTCGATATTGCTTGAATGTTAATTATGATAATTTGGTTGGTTGTGGCTAGCAGGCACATCCTGGATTCTTCTGCTAGCCACAACCAACCAAATTATCATAATTAACATTCAGGCAATATCGAGGCATCCGCATAGGAGCCCATATGCCGATAGAGGTCGAACAATTCGATCTAACAAAACAATGGAGAATAACAAGTAGGTCCATAAATAGTAATAACTACTACCTGTTGTACAAGAAGTGGCAGTCGTCCCTCCGTGGTATAGTGGATAACGCCTTGACGTTTGGAACGATGGGTGTGAGGTCCGAGTCCCAGTGGGGACAACATCACTGGGGCGTGGGTACATCCAGCCGAAGAGTCCCAAGTAGGACGAAACGCACGTCCTGGGTTCTTCTGCTAGCCACAACCAAATCATCATTTTAGTATAGTTGAAACATTAACCATGCAGAAGTTCAAACAGGCGCTATATTTAAAAAAACGTTTGTTCTACATTTTTCTTTGCCATCATAAAACCTTGACAAATTAGGTATTACGTAGATATACTTTTTATTTTCTTAATCTCTTGCTTCTTTTCCTACTCTAAGCGAGGGTACAAACAGAGATAATATTCACATTTATCCACGTGATCGCAAAGGAAGTTGTTGAAGGTCAACTATGAGTTGAAGGTCATGAGAAGGGAAGGGGATTGAATCAACATCTGCACACAAATTAGGTTTGGTAATTTTACTTGGTGGTGGATTCACCTGGGATTAGCAACTGGAGGCGCTAAAAAGTTTTTTTTCTAATTATTATTGTGATGTCACTTGTAAAGAATAGTGAATGCTGAGGTTTTGTCATTCATATGCTAAGTATCTAACGAGATGGGCGAGCATTGAGCGCTTTCCATGGATTTCACTGTTCCTTTGAATAATCACCCTGAACCAATGGTGAGATTGCCATGCACATGCCATATGTGTGCGTGTGTCTATGAATGCCTCTATTGCATAACACTACATATAAAACCGTGTGTTTTAAAGAAAAAAAGTAGATGAATCCTACTGAAATTTAGGAATCAGAGCTAGAAAACTGACTAGTCAGAACAAGAATCTAAACAAGGGATTGAAACACGTAAAAGAAGCTCTAATAGTTAATGATTATCCTCCGCAGTTTATTAAGAAGTTCTTACGGATACACAAAAAGAGAAAAAATAACAGTCATATGATTGCGACTAATAACGACAACACGAGTAAAAAGGAGTTCACAGCCTCCATTGTATTACCCTATAAGGAGGGTACCTCAGAAACTTTACGTAGAATCCTCAACAGAGCTGGAATTAGGGTGGCATTTAAACTTACAAACTCACTCAGAGATAAACTTTGTTGGCTGGCTTAAGGAACTGATAGAACCAATTAAGCAAAATAATATAATCTATCAAATTCCATGTAATGACTGCGAGGTTAGGCACATACGTCAAACTAGTCGGTCGGGGTCAGTTAGAATAGCCGAACATAGGAATCTAGCTAAATATAGAATGACAGACCTAAATAACATCAATAATCTAGAAAACAACTCAGCTACTGCTTTGCATGTATTAACACACAATCACACAATGGAGTGGGTGGGATATAGCCAATGCACCTTAGTCAAATATAATTAGGTGGAGAGAGAGGAGGATTAATTACTAAATCTTTGTTCATCGAGTCAACACCCCACCCAACACATGTGATAGAAATGACGCAACATGTCCATACCAGAGATATGGAAAAGTTTTCTACCAATAAAACAAACAATATGAGGTGACATAACTATAAAAACCAGATATCGAAAGTGCTATGTGATTACATTGATGTGATGATTATGAGCAATGATCATTTATGCTCGAAACATGGTCATCAAGATCACTAGATCACTGTGTGTTATAAATCAAATAAACAAATTTAATATACGGAATTAAATTCTGCCACAGTGCTCAAGTTTTACACTTATATTAAAGAATCAGTTTGACTATCCGAGATAATTATGGTTTGATGGACTTCTATTCTTGATGAAAAGGAAAATCAGGCTCATGGCATGATTTCAACCTAGAGGTCGCTGGTTCGAATCCCACTTGATGTTTTAAATTTGTATCAGGAAACAAATATTTTCAATAGGTTTATATAAGAATAGATGATGATTTTGTGAATAAACTGAATTTTATTAACTTCTAAATTTTATAACAATCAACTTAGCAACTAGCATTAGGTTGAAGCATTATATTGATTTAAGAACAATAAAACAACTATTGGTACATTCTACAAACTATAAACATCATATAATTAACACTATGCATTCAATTTGAATAAAATAAATTGTGATTGGTGAAACTGTATAGATATAAGAAAGGAATGACAACGTTCAATGGACTCAATGTCAAGGTCAATGTGAGTAATGCGACATTGAAAATCGATCGGCACAATTATTGACATAGACTATAAACCAGGTAAATATTTTCAATACAATGAATACGTGTACATACACATACATAACATCTAAACATTCATGATCAAAATAATAATTAATTTGGATTGTGATACATGTAAGAACATATTCATCTGTTATTCCAAGTTGGTATTCATCGTAAACTGCGCACAGCTGAAGAGTCCCATACTAGGAGGAAACAACTAGTTGTTCAGTGCCTCCAGGTTTTTATTGTCCCTCCAACTAATATCGGTCCATGATGAATAACAACTTGAAAAATCATTAAATCCCCACAAACCCCCAAATTCAATTGAACTAGTGCTCATTGATGACTAGCTTCGAGAGGTGATTCCCGAAGTTCCAGTGAGAAGCCGTGACCAGTGGGGCAAACTTGGTGGCCATGAGGACAAATACTCATGAATGACATCAGGTGGCAGACGCATTATGTCATGAACTGACAGAAGTTGGAAATATGGACCATTGGATTCCTACACTGTTCTCAATGGTAACTTACTGGTCAAGGAACCTGAAGGTCGTGGGTTCTATCCCTGATGGGGTCGTGGTTGCGCACTTCTAAGGAGTCCCATACTAGGACGAAACAACTGTCCAGTGCTCCCAGGTTTCCTTTATTCCTCCAACTGATGTCAGTCCATGATAAATAACAACTTGAAAAATCACTAAATCCCCACAAACCCCTCATATTCATCTTTACCAAAAACACAATATGCAGCTGTGTATTTGTATAAAACAGCAGATTATTAAAAATTCCCGCTATAAAAATTATAACAAGACATACAAGGGAAGAATATAGTCTTCAGCTAGATTTCATCGGGCGTCACTTTAATATGAATGAATGAAATGCACTTAGCAACCTTGTGCACATACTTACAGTAGGCAATGAGCTACGTCTGTTGTATGAAAGCCAATGACACTACCTGACTGCCTAAACCTCGGTATGTGGAGCAAGGGTAGAACCCATAACCTAATGGTTGATAGTCACTTCCTTAAACTAATGAGTCACAACTTCACCCACCTTAATATACGTAGCTTTCAGTAAATATGAACCGATCAAGGTAATTGCTTAGTCAACGTTATCAAAAAAAGGTATTGTGTACTTTAGAATAATAAAATGGTAGAATAAAGGATAATGTGCATGTTCAGAATAACATGATAGCGTAGACTGATATTCAGACAGATAAAGTACATTAGAGCTTAGAAAAGAACAATAAGGTTGCGTAACACTGGAGGATGAAGGGAATGGATAGATCAAAGCTTGAATGTAGATATAGTAGTGTTTTACAATTGCCTAGGCTAGTTAATCAACGTATTACCAGGATACCTACCTTTGTGGGTAGGAAAACAACAGGTTAAATCTATAAGAATCTCTATTTTGTCGCCTCTAGATGATAGTAGTCACAGGGAGTGGATAAAACGAAAGCATTCAAAGAGATTTACTGGATCCCACCAAACGTTCCCGATAGAATTCGAACTTGCCTTTTAACAAGTAGTTCAGGTTATAAGAGTTCGAATGAACGATCCAAATGCTTTTTATCCCCACCTTGACCAGTGAAGACTTAATGAATGATCTTACTTATGAATTTTTGAATGATCTTCTTCCCTTTTTATTTAATTATTGTCCCCATTTCGATAACACTACTATATTCACATTAATAAAAGTGGAAGTTAGGAAAATAGTGAACAGCAGGGCAAAGTGTTTTGGTTTGCTCTTTTATGAAAGGATTCAGGTATTTTTTGTTATAATGATAATATTCTGCGGATTTAGGAAGTACAAATCACGTGCGGATCAAATTCCAACGCTTCGCATCATCATAGAACAGAGCATAGAATGGTAGTCAACTCTCTACCTCAACTCAACTTCATCGACTTTGAAAAGGCTTTTGACAGTGTCGACCGACAAGTAATTTGGCAGTCAGCTGCTTCAACACTACGGAATACTACAAACCTTTATCAACCTCATTCAACAACTATATGAAGACGCCACATGCCAAGTGTGATTCACAATGGAAAGCTCAGTGATGCTTTTGAAGTAAAGATAGCAGTAAAACAAGGCTACCTATTATCAAATATGATATTCCTGATTGTAGTGGACTGGATCATGCAACAAACTGTGAGGAACGAGAAGAGGCGGATACACTGGACCGCAGAAAAGATCCTAGAAGATTTGGATTTCGCCGATGACTTATGTCTAATGCCACACAAACTCAAAGATCTACAGGTGAAAACTAACAAGTTGACAGAAGAGGCAGGGCAGCGAAGGAAGACAGGACTTCAAGTGAATGTAGAGAAGACGGAGGTGATGAAGATACCCAACCAACACCACCACCACCAACAACAACAACAAGCTCCAATCATCATCGATGGGAGAAACTTGAAGGAAGTAGCCTCTTTCACCCACCTAGGCAAGGCAGCATCGTTTCAACTACAGACAGTGGCGGCGGAACAGACGAGGACGTCAAAGCAGCCAGGATCGGAAAGACAGCAAGACAGGAGTTCATTGGCCTGAAACCAGTGTTGAGATCTATTGCACTCAGCATGTGGAACAAGCCGTGAGAAGCCGTGACCAGTGGGGCAAACTTGGTGGCCATGAGGACAAATACTCATGAATGACATCAGGTGGCAGACGCATTATGTCATGAACTGACAGAAGTTGGAAATATGGACCATTGGATTCCTACACTGTTCTCAATGGTAACTTACTGGTCAAGGAACCTGAAGGTCGTGGGTTCTATCCCTGATGGGGTCGTGGTTGCGCACTTCTAAGGAGTCCCATACTAGGACGAAACAACTGTCCAGTGCTCCCAGGTTTCCTTTATTCCTCCAACTGATGTCAGTCCATGATAAATAACAACTTGAAAAATCACTAAATCCCCACAAACCCCTCATATTCATCTTTACCAAAAACACAATATGCAGCTGTGTATTTGTATAAAACAGCAGATTATTAAAAATTCCCGCTATAAAAATTATAACAAGACATACAAGGAAGAATATAGTCTTCAGCTAGATTTCATCGGGCGTCACTTTAATATGAATGAATGAAATGCACTTAGCAACCTTGTGCACATACTTACAGTAGGCAATGAGCTACGTCTGTTGTATGAAAGCCAATGACACTACCTGACTGCCTAAACCTCGGTATGTGGAGCAAGGGTAGAACCCATAACCTAATGGTTGATAGTCACTTCCTTAAACTAATGAGTCACAACTTCACCCACCTTAATATACGTAGCTTTCAGTAAATATGAACCGATCAAGGTAATTGCTTAGTCAACGTTATCAAAAAAAGGTATTGTGTACTTTAGAATAATAAAATGGTAGAATAAAGGATAATGTGCATGTTCAGAATAACATGATAGCGTAGACTGATATTCAGACAGATAAAGTACATTAGAGCTTAGAAAAGAACAATAAGGTTGCGTAACACTGGAGGATGAAGGGAATGGATAGATCAAAGCTTGAATGTAGATATAGTAGTGTTTTACAATTGCCTAGGCTAGTTAATCAACGTATTACCAGGATACCTACCTTTGTGGGTAGGAAAACAACAGGTTAAATCTATAAGAATCTCTATTTTGTCGCCTCTAGATGATAGTAGTCACAGGGAGTGGATAAACGAAAGCATTCAAAGAGATTTACTGGATCCCACCAAACGTTCCCGATAGAATTCGAACTTGCCTTTTAACAAGTAGTTCAGGTTATAAGAGTTCGAATGAACGATCCAAATGCTTTTTATCCCCACCTTGACCAGTGAAGACTTAATGAATGATCTTACTTATGAATTTTTGAATGATCTTCTTCCCTTTTTATTTAATTATTGTCCCCATTTCGATAACACTACTATATTCACATTAATAAAAGTGGAAGTTAGGAAAATAGTGAACAGCAGGGCAAAGTGTTTTGGTTTGCTCTTTTATGAAAGGATTCAGGTATTTTTTGTTATAATGATAATATTCTGCGGATTTAGGAAGTACAAATCACGTGCGGATCAAATTCCAACGCTTCGCATCATCATAGAACAGAGCATAGAATGGTAGTCAACTCTCTACCTCAACTCAACTTCATCGACTTTGAAAAGGCTTTTGACAGTGTCGACCGACAAGTAATTTGGCAGTCAGCTGCTTCAACACTACGGAATACTACAAACCTTTATCAACCTCATTCAACAACTATATGAAGACGCCACATGCCAAGTGTGATTCACAATGGAAAGCTCAGTGATGCTTTTGAAGTAAAGATAGCAGTAAAACAAGGCTACCTATTATCAAATATGATATTCCTGATTGTAGTGGACTGGATCATGCAACAAACTGTGAGGAACGAGAAGAGGCGGATACACTGGACCGCAGAAAAGATCCTAGAAGATTTGGATTTCGCCGATGACTTATGTCTAATGCCACACAAACTCAAAGATCTACAGGTGAAAACTAACAAGTTGACAGAAGAGGCAGGGCAGCGAAGGAAGACAGGACTTCAAGTGAATGTAGAGAAGACGGAGGTGATGAAGATACCCAACCAACACCACCACCACCAACAACAACAACAAGCTCCAATCATCATCGATGGGAGAAACTTGAAGGAAGTAGCCTCTTTCACCCACCTAGGCAAGGCAGCATCGTTTCAACTACAGACAGTGGCGGCGGAACAGACGAGGACGTCAAAGCAGCCAGGATCGGAAAGACAGCAAGACAGGAGTTCATTGGCCTGAAACCAGTGTTGAGATCTATTGCACTCAGCATGTGGAACAAGCCGTGAGAAGCCGTGACCAGTGGGGCAAACTTGGTGGCCATGAGGACAAATACTCATGAATGACATCAGGTGGCAGACGCATTATGTCATGAACTGACAGAAGTTGGAAATATGGACCATTGGATTCCTACACTGTTCTCAATGGTAACTTACTGGTCAAGGAACCTGAAGGTCGTGGGTTCTATCCCTGATGGGGTCGTGGTTGCGCACTTCTAAGGAGTCCCATACTAGGACGAAACAACTGTCCAGTGCTCCCAGGTTTCCTTTATTCCTCCAACTGATGTCAGTCCATGATAAATAACAACTTGAAAATCACTAAATCCCCACAAACCCCTCATATTCATCTTTACCAAAAACACAATATGCAGCTGTGTATTTGTATAAAACAGCAGATTATTAAAAATTCCCGCTATAAAAATTATAACAAGACATACAAGGGAAGAATATAGTCTTCAGCTAGATTTCATCGGGCGTCACTTTAATATGAATGAATGAAATGCACTTAGCAACCTTGTGCACATACTTACAGTAGGCAATGAGCTACGTCTGTTGTATGAAAGCCAATGACACTACCTGACTGCCTAAACCTCGGTATGTGGAGCAAGGGTAGAACCCATAACCTAATGGTTGATAGTCACTTCCTTAAACTAATGAGTCACAACTTCACCCACCTTAATATACGTAGCTTTCAGTAAATATGAACCGATCAAGGTAATTGCTTAGTCAACGTTATCAAAAAAAGGTATTGTGTACTTTAGAATAATAAAATGGTAGAATAAAGGATAATGTGCATGTTCAGAATAACATGATAGCGTAGACTGATATTCAGACAGATAAAGTACATTAGAGCTTAGAAAAGAACAATAAGGTTGCGTAACACTGGAGGATGAAGGGAATGGATAGATCAAAGCTTGAATGTAGATATAGTAGTGTTTTACAATTGCCTAGGCTAGTTAATCAACGTATTACCAGGATACCTACCTTTGTGGGTAGGAAAACAACAGGTTAAATCTATAAGAATCTCTATTTTGTCGCCTCTAGATGATAGTAGTCACAGGGAGTGGATAAAACGAAAGCATTCAAAGAGATTTACTGGATCCCACCAAACGTTCCCGATAGAATTCGAACTTGCCTTTTAACAAGTAGTTCAGGTTATAAGAGTTCGAATGAACGATCCAAATGCTTTTTATCCCCACCTTGACCAGTGAAGACTTAATGAATGATCTTACTTATGAATTTTTGAATGATCTTCTTCCCTTTTTATTTAATTATTGTCCCCATTTCGATAACACTACTATATTCACATTAATAAAAGTGGAAGTTAGGAAAATAGTGAACAGCAGGGCAAAGTGTTTTGGTTTGCTCTTTTATGAAAGGATTCAGGTATTTTTTGTTATAATGATAATATTCTGCGGATTTAGGAAGTACAAATCACGTGCGGATCAAATTCCAACGCTTCGCATCATCATAGAACAGAGCATAGAATGGTAGTCAACTCTCTACCTCAACTCAACTTCATCGACTTTGAAAAGGCTTTTGACAGTGTCGACCGACAAGTAATTTGGCAGTCAGCTGCTTCAACACTACGGAATACTACAAACCTTTATCAACCTCATTCAACAACTATATGAAGACGCCACATGCCAAGTGTGATTCACAATGGAAAGCTCAGTGATGCTTTTGAAGTAAAGATAGCAGTAAAACAAGGCTACCTATTATCAAATATGATATTCCTGATTGTAGTGGACTGGATCATGCAACAAACTGTGAGGAACGAGAAGAGGCGGATACACTGGACCGCAGAAAAGATCCTAGAAGATTTGGATTTCGCCGATGACTTATGTCTAATGCCACACAAACTCAAAGATCTACAGGTGAAAACTAACAAGTTGACAGAAGAGGCAGGGCAGCGAAGGAAGACAGGACTTCAAGTGAATGTAGAGAAGACGGAGGTGATGAAGATACCCAACCAACACCACCACCACCAACAACAACAACAAGCTCCAATCATCATCGATGGGAGAAACTTGAAGGAAGTAGCCTCTTTCACCCACCTAGGCAAGGCAGCATCGTTTCAACTACAGACAGTGGCGGCGGAACAGACGAGGACGTCAAAGCAGCCAGGATCGGAAAGACAGCAAGACAGGAGTTCATTGGCCTGAAACCAGTGTTGAGATCTATTGCACTCAGCATGTGGAACAAGATGCGGATTTTCAACACCAACGTCAAGTCAGTGCTTGTATATGCCTCAGAGACTTGGCGCGTTACGAAAAGCATTTCCAACAAACTTCAGACATTCATCAACAACTGCCACCTACGCTGGCTCGTTACTGAAGCTCAGATGGCCAGAACAATAAAAATAAGCAACAAGGAACTTTGACTGGCTGGCGACGAACCAACCAAGAACCTATCGCTCGCTCAACAAATATACAGAATAAAGTGGAGATGGATTGGGCATACACTGAGAGGACCGACTGGGGACATCACGCTCCAGGCCCTCGAGTGGAACCCAAATGGGAAGCGACGAGTTGGGCGTCTGAGGGTGACATGGAGGAGATGGTGTGAGGAAGAAATGAGAGCTTGTGGGCAGTCGTGGCGACAGGTTCAAAAGAGAAGAGAGTGCACTGGAAACGTGCTACTAAAGCCGTATGTTGCATTAGGAACCCAAGGGATAAATAATAATATAATAATAATGATAATATTCTGCATTGTCATCATCAAGTAACTCATCTCATAAACTGTCCAGATGTAATTTTCAGAAATCTCTCGCTAGAAAAGTTCTCCGATTTGAAGTTATTTCATGGATAACTATGGGATAGTAGTTCAGTGACTTAGGAAGTCAAGTTTTATCCTGATTGCGATTACTGATGCTGAAGCAAACCGATGATCTTGTTAGACTTCATACAACAAGTGTCCTTCTTAGCCTAGTGTATGAACAAATATGTAGTTTCTGAGTTGGATGTATGCAGACAAACATCTGAGGGAAGTGCCTAAATCGATAACCATTTTATTACATTGACTTACTGCATTTCCTTCTATTTCGGGCATATCAGCTGAATTTACCTGTATCCCAGTGAGCTATGGTGCTTCCACTGAAATTCTAGCCAGAAGCCATCGTTACACACGTCACAGAGTTCTCTACAAGACCTACTAAGTTACGAGAACTCTTTTTTAACAGGTATCAATCAATCAATATCAACATAGTATCAGGTATTACTGGGTAACAATTCAAGTTTCTACACCTCATGTCAGTACATTGAGCGACAAGATGAAGGATAAAGAAATAAGGAAAAAAGCAGTCAGAAGTGATAGAAAGTCATAAAAAGAGAATAAGAAAGCATGTAAAACTAATGAGATTTGATATGACGATCAAGATGAAGATAATAAGCAGGTGCATCTACACCACTGAGATAGATTCTGAGCCATATCATCTAGAGTCACCAAACCAACGATTTCGCTTGTCAAATGGATCCCAAGCAAGAAATCTCTATTTCTCTATACAGCTGGAAACAACATTATGGACTATAGCTGACCACCTCTAACTTTTTTCTTATCTTAACCTACTTCAACTAACATTACTTCAAAATTTTTAATGCTTTTCCAACCGATGCCGTTCTGTGATGAAGACTGACTTGAAATTAATCAAATCGAATCGAAAATCCACCCAATCACTTTTTACACATTTATGCAGTAGACAATGAGCCATATCTATTGAATGAGAATCAATGATACTACTAATTGGCTGGCCAAACGTCGGTAGGTGGAGCGGGCCCGACCGATAGCTGCTACCTTGACGTGGTGGTCGGGCTTGCATATCACAATGACCCAACGAGCTATGCTGGTGGAACGCTTGTTCCCTCGAGGTCCTACCATACCAGAAAGGTCTGTTGGGTAGTGGTTAGACGAAAAGCAGTTACCGTCATAGTGTAAATTGCTATACTATGATGGGGGTCTGAGGGCGAAGTCGTACTGCTGCTAGCTGGATGGGGTGTGACAGCAGTAAGGTGTTTCCCTTGGATGACCAGCAGTGCCAAGCTGATGCTGCCTTCTCAGTGGAAGGGGGGGTTAGAAAAGGTCGGCCCCAAAAATAACACACTCCACCACGCCCCACGGTCTGCCGGGCCGGCGGTGTTGGTTCACTTGTCGTTTCCTTTCGCTCATCCGGCCCCAAAAATACAAAAATTCAAAATAATCATACTCAAAAGGCTGGGTGTGACAGGCCTCAAGCAGATGTCCGATGGGCTCTGCGGTCACACAAATCTCTTTCAGGTACCTTAAGAAGAAATAGCCTTCCACGGTGTGGGCAGCCGGGAAGTGTCAACCGCCCTCACAACTCTGTCAGCACCCAAGTTTCTTCTGACTGCTATCCTCCTCCTCCATCATTACCTTCTAATCTTCCTTCACGTCTCTTAATTAATGATGCTGCATCATCTTCAATTTCTCCTACCTCTGCAGCCTTCGACAACGATCTGAGTCCACAGAACAGTGTCCCTGGTCTCCTTAAACCACGCTCCAAATTACATATTGGAGCCTTCAATGTCCGCACCCTCCGTCAAATTGGCCAACAGGCTTCGTTGGCAAAGACTCTAGCAACTCGAGGCATGGATGTGTGCTGTGTTTGTGAGACACGCATACAGGACCCAAGTGTGGTTATTCACCTGACCTCTCCTGACCAATCTGGTGAATCTGCAAAATTCACCCTTCGAGTTTCTGGAGATTCGATAGCTAGCTCTCGTGGTCTTGCAGGTGTAGGTATAGCATTAAGCACCAGGGCAGAAAACTCACTACTAGACTGGATCCCAGTTGATAGTCGCCTCTGCGCTATGAGGCTGAACGGCACAGTGAGAACTAAAAGGAATAGTGAGACTCGCCGTTGTCTCTTTGTAATCTCTGCTTACGCACCCACTGACTGTAGTTCGGATGAAGTGAAGGACGAGTTCTACCATAAACTGTCTAACCTCCTCTCGAAAGCCAAACGTTCGGACGTAGTGGTTGTTGCAGGTGACCTCAACGCACAGGTGGGTAGACTGAGTGAGGCAGAAAGGCACTTAGGTGGCACTTTCGGAATCCCAGCTGAACGTACAGATAACGGTGATCGCCTATTACAACTATGCTCAGATAACCGCCTATTTTTAGCCAGCACAAATTTCAGACATAAAGAAAGGCACTGTCTGACCTGGCGTCCACCGAGCTCGACTCAGCGATGGACACAGATAGACCACATTGCTATTAGTCATCGCTGGAGAGGATCGGTGGAAGACTGCCGCTCCTTCTGGAGTACGTGTTTGGACAGCGATCATGCGTTGGTCCGAGCACGTATATGCCTGCGTCTCAATGGACGTAGAAAAAATTTGGCAACAAAACCACTACGAGTTCTGCTGGACAACGAAAACACCAAAGCCGTGTTCAGTGAGAAGTTGGCTAGGCAGTTATCGGAACAAAAGACTGTCACTCATCCAGAAGAAGCTTGGTGCCATCTTCAGTCTACTGTAAAAGCAGCACTGGAGACTGTAGCCGACTCCAAGATAATGGCTAAAAAGAGCCAGTGGATATCAGCAGCTTCTTCCAAACTAATGGATGCACGTGAATGCATCCCTGCAGGCTCTGAGTACAATGAAGAGCGAGCGCAACTTAAAAATAAACTGACGAAAAGTCTGCGCAACGATCGTGAACAGTGGTGGGCAGCAAAGGCTAAAGAGATGGAAAAGGCAGCGGCGATCGGTAACAGTAGACAGTTATTTAGACTTATTAAGGAGACTGGGGGGAAATGGTCAACAACAGTTAGTGAGGTTATAGCGGAGAAGGACGGATCGGCGATTCACTCGCAGGGAAGGCGACTGGGACGATGGGCAGAACACTTTGAGGAACAGTTTAACTGGCCTCCAGCCACCATTGCGCTGCCCGCTATCCAGTCGGACCCTGAATGGGACATAGAGACAGGTCCCCCAACACTAGAAGAAGTTGAGAAAGCGGTAGGTAGCCTGAAACGGGGAAGGGCAGCAGGACCAGACGGACTACCTGCTGAGGTATACAAGAATGGTGGTAGAGTTCTCTTAGTCAGGCTAACGGAAGTGTTAGCCAGTATATGGGAATCAAATACGATCCCCTCCGACTGGTCTAAGTCACTGATCATCCCAGTCTTCAAGAAAGGCGAGAAGTCCTCTTGTGATAACCACAGAGGAATCAGCCTGACAAACATAGTGTCTAAGATCCTAAGTTCTATAATTCTCCGACGCCTGAGTGGAGCTCGGGAACAGCAAGCCCGAGAAAACCAGGCAGGCTTTAGACCTGGCCGTGGATGTATCGACCAAATATTCACACTGCGCCAGGTCCTGGAACATAGGCATGCTTACAGACGCCCGACAATAGCTGTATTTCTCGACCTGAAGGCGGCATTTGACTCCGTTGATCGAGAAGTCTTATGGCAGTGTCTGTCACTGAAAGGCGTGCCTAGTAAGTACATCACCTTATTGAAAGCTCTCTACTCGAACACTTGTGGGCATGTTAGAGCCTATGGTGAGTTGTCCAGGGAGCTATACTCATCAAGTGGTGTCCGTCAAGGATGCCCACTATCCCCATTCTTATTTAATTTTATCATAGATATTCTTATGGAGGTTTCCCTCTCGTCACCTAATTACAAAGACGTTGACCGGATCACAGGTGAATTTTCCTTAGATCTAGAATATGCAGATGACATAGTCCTGTTAGGTGAAGACGCTGACAAGATGCAGAGTCTTCTGAACACTTTGAGTGGGAATTTGAGAATGTTTGGGATGCGATTTTCACCACCCAAATGCAAATTTTTGCTCCAGGACTGGTCTTCAGCGGTACCGCGGTTAACAATAGAGAGTGAAGTGGTTGAGTGTGTTGACCACTTCACTTACCTGGGAAGTAGGATCAACTCCGGTGGGTTAGTTGCCGATGAGATTTCTGCACGGATACAAAAGGCTCGATTGGCTTTTGCCAATTTGCGCCACCTATGGCGCCGCCGTGATATTCGTTTGTCTATTAAGGGTCGCGTGTACTGCACAGCAGTCCGCTCTGTTCTACTGTATGGCTGTGAAACATGGCCATTGAAAGTGGAAGACATGAGAAGGTTACAGGTATTTGACCACCGTTGCCTTCGTAGTATAGGACGTATTCCGTGGTGTCACCATGTGAGTAATGCAGAAGTTAGGTGTAGAGTTTTAGGGAGAAGAGGTAAGTCAGTCGACGAGGTTGTGAACCTTCATCGACTGAGATGGTTGGGACACGTACTACGTATGCCTAGTCACCGATTGCCTCGTCACACAATGTTGGCTGAGGTGGGTTCAGGCTGGAAAAAGGCCCGAGGTGGCCAGACTAAAACATGGCACCAATGTATGAAGTCTCTGACTGTTGGTTTAAGCCATGTAGGACGATGCAGACTAGGTGGTTGGGGTCCACGGGACAAGAGGAACCAGTGGTTGGAGACCCTAGGTGATATGGCTCAGAACCGAAGTCAGTGGCGCAGATGTATACACACATTATCCTCATCTTAACAACGCTATACCGAATCTCACTATTTTGTCACTCCTCTTTCCTTTCTTCTCATACTTTATATTTCTTTTGACTGCATTCACTTATCTTCATCCTTCACCTCACTACCTTTTTACTTGATGTGCTGATATGAGGTGTGGCAACTCGGACCGTTACGCAGTAATGCCTGGTCCTATGTTGATAATGATGATGATGAGGTGGAGCGGGACTCGAACCTGTGACCCTCTGGTTGAAAGTCAACTAACTAAACCAATGATATGTGTATATCTAAGTCAGTTTAAGATTCAATAAACGTCTATTCAACTATTATAGTCTGAATAAATCAGTATGATAGACAGGTATGTAACCATTACGACAAGAGAGTAAATGTAAAACTCGGAATATAATCAGTATTATAGAAGGGAAAAAAATTATTACACTGAATTCAATTCCCTCTACTTTATCGACATACTTTTAAACAACTATGACTAGTAATGATGATTAGTGGCTAGTAGTGGAATCCAGGATGTGCATTTCGTCCTATTTGGGACTCGGCAGCTGAATGTACCTACCTCTTAGTGAGTGTTATTCCCACCAGGATTCGAACCCACGACCGGTCGCTCCAAACGACAGAGCATTATCCCCAGATCATGGAATCACGAGTTTGAGTCCCGGTGGGGACAACATCACTCACTGGAAGGAAGGTACATCCAACTGACGAGTTCCAAGTAGGACGAAATGCACATCCTGCATTCCACTGCCAGCTACTATTCCTCATTACTATATAATTAAGAACACATGCAATATCGAGGCATCCGCGCAGGAGCCCATATGCCAATAAAGACCGATCGATTCGGTCCAATCAACGACGGTATAATACAAGCAATAACACTAAAACTGACTACTTTAGATTAGAAAATAGGGAATGCACAGAAAGAGACTGGCCAGTAAAAATCTGTATATTTCTTAAACGTATCAATAATATCTGGAGAAACGCTTTGAGCGTTTTATGAAATATATGGTTTGTAGGGGATTTATTCAGTTCGGAGGTAGTTCCTCAATGAACTGACATCATTTGAAGAAGTCATGAAAACTTAGAAGAATCGAACAGATTGTTTCTTCCTGGTATGAGAATCCTCGCCGATGTTTCTTGTACTGATGACAATTCATGATGAAAACTACTTGCAAATCAATCAGCTCCTATAAACCATCAATTCAAAGCTCATTAACGACTTGTTTCAAGATGAATCTCCTGAAGTTCAAATGACAAACCATAAATCTGTGAGGTCAATCAAACTGTGAGTGAAGACAGTAACCTACTGACCACGATACCTGAGAGTCCTGGGTTCCATCCCTGGCGCGGAGAGGTCATGGGTGCGCATTGCTGAGGAATCCCATACTAGGACGAAACAGCTTTCTAGTGCTCCCAGGTTTCCACTGTTCCTCCAACTAATATGAATCACAACTTGGAAAACCACTAAATCCCCACAAACCCCTAAATTCAATTAATCTAGTGCTCATTTGGTGACTAGCTTCGAGAGGTGGTTCCTGAAGTTTTTATTAACAAGTCGTGACTGGTGGGGCAAACCTGGTAGTAGTGGCAACAAACACTCAACGATGACATTAGGTGATGGTCGCGCTATGTCGTGAACTGACAGAATTTGAAAATATGAACCACTGGATTCCGATCCCCTGGCTCAATGCTAACGTGCAGGCCATGGAACCTGAAGGTCCAGGGATGGATCCCTGGCAGGGTGGGGTCATGGGTGCGCACTGCTGAGGAGTTCCATTCTAGGACGGCCGATGTCAGTTCATGATGAACACCAACTTGAAAATCACTAAATCCGCACAAACCCCCAAAGACAGTTATTCATCTATAAAATTAGATGATGGTCACATTGTGTCACGAATCGACAGAAATAGGAAATAGTGGACCGTTTGGATTCTAACCCGGGTGGTTGAATTGTTGCCTGCCCATTATAAGACTTGACGATCGTAGGCCCAATCCCTTGCAGGATTGATAATTAGTCCCATGCTGTTGTTCAGTGTTCCCAGGTTTTAGATACTTCTTCAAATAATGTTAACTCATGATGAAAACTGCTTACATATATACCATTTGTTAACAAAGTAGTGGAATATATATGGTGACATTTTAAAAACTGGTTCACATGTTCATTGAACGAACGAAAATGAAACGCACTCAGCTACCTTACGTACCTCCGTGCAGTAGGCAATAAGGTACGCCTATTGTATGAGGGCTAGTTTTACTACTTGGCTGCTCAAGCGTAGTTCAGTGGAACAGGGCTCGAACCCGTGACCAGTGATCAAACATCCAAGAACAAACTTTAAAGCTACGAGAACACAAGAAAATTATCATATTTTATAATCACTAAAAACAAAGAATACAAAATAACAGGATAATAACGATCGATATGATTATAAGAGATAAATTGTGCGCAAAATATGACCAAGTAAACAATAAATACTGTATCATTATGCATTATTTCAAATAAACAAATATAGTATGGAATTAAATTCTACTAGTGTTCAAGGTTTACATTTATAAGTAGGCAAAATGTTAATGATATACAGACCAGACCAAGATTAGGCATCAATCTATTCAGTCTTCAATTATTAGTTGAACAGTGTGTGTATATCTAAGCTCTCTTGTTGGTGTTAGTGAGATGATAACCAAGAATTGATTGGTGATAAATTTAGATGATATGGCAAATAGCCTATTACAATACAGTACACATCCATTCGTCATAACTATAAATATTCAACGTCTTATAACTACTTATCTTTACTTTATTCATCTGGTTTCCTTTGAAACGCATAGCTTTTTATAACATAACATCATTTTCATTCCCTGATTATTTTCTATTATTTAACCTCTTGATATGTTTATGTAAAATGTATCAACTTGAATCCAAGTGTCATTATACTAGGAATTTCTATATATCTTGAATACGTGTTAAATCATTCCTATTGCACACATTAGATGAATAAAGACTTGGTAATTATTGCCTTTTCCATTATTTAACCCAATTAATCTGTAGGACTGTCACTCTGTCTCACCTTATTGTGTAGTTATGTGTTATTGCAAGTATAGCAATAGATGAATTCTACCCCTAGTTTAATGATCTTTCAAGAGTTCATGATTCAAAAGTTCATAAGGCTCCTGCAGTATCCTAACCTAATTGATTTGGATCGGTTGTTTTGGCCAGTAAACTGTAAGCTCAAAAACATTTCAAGGTATTTATTACATCAAATTATTCTGTCTAAATCAGTTAATCGAATCATTAGGCTCAAAAATATCCTCTATGAGTGGATTTGCAGGTTTAAACACAACTCTAATCCTACCTAAACTCGTCAGGAATCAAAGACAGGGTTTCTGATGGTAACCCAGTAAAGGCTTTAAATTCGGTTTCCTTATTATTGTTTTTCCCTTGGGTTCAAAGTGGAAAATAGGCCCTCAGTTGCACGTCTCCATTTCACTCCCTTCCCTGCAGTATTTTCAACCTGGCTCCACCACTACCCATTAGCTTTCATTTCTTCATCACATCATCTCAATGTCACCCTCGTCGTCTCGGACACCCAACTCGTCGTTTCTCCTTCGGAGTCCACCACTCGACGGCCCGACACGGCAAGTGATGTCCCCAATCCGCCTTCTCAGTGTATGCCACATCCAATCCAAACCATCTCCACCTCCTTCTGCATATTTGTTGGGCGATAGGTTTTCGGTTGGTTCGTCGCCAGCCAGCCAGCCAGCCAGCCAGCCAGCCAGCCAGCCACAGTTCCTTCTTCCTTGCTTATTCCCATTATTCTGGCCATCCATCTGATCTTCAGTGTCAGTATTGAGTGAGTGTAGGCGGCAGCTGTTGATGTGACGTATGTCTACAGTTTGTTGGAAATGCTTTTCGTAACGCGCCAAGTCTCTCAACCATCACATAGAATCACTCACTGACTCACTTGACTGAATTAGTGTTGAAAATCTGGATGTTGTTCACGCTTTATGCTGAGTGGAGTGGAGTCGAGTGCGGAGATCTCCACACTGATTATTTCAGAATAATGAAGGCCTATCTTGCTGTCTTTTCGATCCTGGCTTTGACGTCCTCATATGTGCCGCCGCCATCGCCTGTAGTTGAAACGATGCTGCCTTGTCTAGTTAGGTGAAAGAAGCTACTTCTTTTAGGTTACTGCCATTCGTGGTGATTGATGCTGTTGTTGTTATTGGGTTGGGTACTTTCATCATCTCTGTCTGCTCTACATTAACTTGAAGTCCCGTCTTCATTGCTCTACCCTGCCTCTTCTGTCTACTCGTTAGTTTTCACCTGGAGATTTGAGAGTTTGTGCGACATAAGACATTAGACATAAATCATCATCGGCGGCGAAATGAAAATCTTCTTCCGGGGTATTTTCATCCATTCAGTCAGCCTATGCCCATCTTCCCACAGTTTGTTGCGTGATCCAGTCTGTTCTGGTCTAGTCTAGTCCAGTCGACCACAACCACGAAGATAATCGGTGATAGGCAGCGGCTTTGTCTCACTCGTATCCCCTGTCTTCACTTAACACGCGTCCCTGAGCTTTCCATTGTGAATCACACTTGGCATGTGGCGTCGTCATATGGTTGTTGTTGAATGAGGTTGATAAAGGTTTGTGGCACTAAAAGCGCAGTATTGAAACAGCTATCTGCCCAACTACTCCTCGGTCGACACTGTCGAAGGCCTCTTCAAAATCGATGAAGTTGAGTTGAGGTAGAGAGTTGACTGTTCTATGATGATGCGTAGCGTAGTGTTGTAATTTGATCAGCACATGATTTGTTCTTCCTGAAGGCAGTCAGCCAGCCAGCCAGGTGTTCCGATCGTAATTTTGAATGCAGTGCATTGTTTAGTCCCTCCAGGATGATGCGGTTTCATATTTTGCTTGGAGTGGACAGGAGCATGATTCCACGCCGCCAGTTTTTGCAAACACTTAAGTCTCCTTTCTTTGGGAGTTTGACGAGAATAGCCCTTTTTTCCAGTCGGCAGGTACCTTTCCTTCCTTACAAAGCTTCTGCCATGGTGGCGTGAGCATGTCTGCTGTTGTCTCTGCGTCTTTTTTCAGTGCTTCTGGAGGAATTCCATTTGGCCAGGTCTGTCGAATTGCTAATCTGCCCTTTTTCACGAGTCCTCAAGAAATGTTGAAATAAATTTAGGACTATAGTAAAGTTTCGCTTACATGTTTCTTCTTTTCTTGAACTGTTTAACTCACTTGTAAGAATCCTAGCTGTGTTACTTAGAAATGTAACTAAACTTATCTTTACTGATGGGAGGTGAGATGACTATCAGGTCTAGGCTTTCATGAGAATGTGATGGTCTCCTGTAGATACTTGTGTCCACAGCATCGATTTGACGCCTAACACCTGAGATAGGAAGGATTCAACAATGACTATAACTATGTGAAAAATCCTACTACCGATGGTGTCAGAGAATGAAAAATCAGTAGAGAACTGCCAAACAGCGAAGGCAAGAAGTCTGTGTGTTTGTCTTGATAAGATTAAGAGCAATGAATTGTGCTAGAAACATGACGCAATAAACAATGCTGCATCACTATGAATTACATCAAATAAACTAATCTAATATAGATTTCAGATTAGTATTAATCATGGAGTGACATCAGTTGGAGAAACATTTGAAATCTGGAAGCACTATACAGTTGTTTCGTCCTAGTATGGGATTCCTCAGCAGTGCGCACCCATGACCTCTTTACGCCAAGGATCCAATCCAGGACCTTCACGTTCCGTGGTTAGCACGTTGGCATTGAGCTACTGTGTCGGAATCCAATGGTCCACAGTTCCCTACTTCTTTCAGTTCACGATATATATAGCACGACCTCCATACGATACCGTGTTATTGAGTAACTGTCCTTATGTTCGACTTGGTTGGCCCCACTAGTCACGACTTTTATAATAAATTAAATTCTGATCTTATTTGGTGGTGTCTAACACTTATAGTGAGCATCCATTCACAGGAGCACTAACATTCATTATGGTATAGGTGGGTTCAGCTAATCAACAGGAAGCTAAAATATAAACACATATGCACATATATGATAAATTTTATTCCTAGCCACAATTACATAAAAATGACCATGTTTCGAAAACAATCACATGAACCATACTATTCATGAATACTTAGTTCTCAGTTCATTTAAGTTATCTAAACACTTTAACACAGTTTAATGAATTCTATCTGGTTGAGGATTGCTAGAGACCCTCAAAAGTGTCTATTAACCTTTACCGTTTAGAATTTGGCGCTGTACACTAAATAAATCGTGTAACACCTGTTTTTTTTTGACATTCTTAACACTTCATTTCATACATTAAGGTTTGCTTGAACTTTTAGTCTGTCACCCAATTATATATAACGGTATTGTGGAGCTGTGGTTTATTGATGTAGGCAGATGCGCTTCAACCAATTAGTCACGGCTTCAAACCCCGTCCCACCCACCGAGGTGTAGGCAGCCGGGCGATAGTATCATAATACGGGGTGTCGCCTACTGCCTACTGGGCGTGGTGGTTGTTGAGTGCATTTCAATAAAATGTAACAATAATATACGTTTATTTTCTTCGGTGAAGTCTATAATTCCCTCAATCTGAGTTCAGATGTGATTATTCATCGTTAAACTAGGTTGTAAGCTTGAGTTTATTTTTCACAAGATACACCTATTTCATGAATTCAATCTATTCATGTACACTACCGTTCAAACATTTTTATGGCATTTTCAAGTCAAGTGGATAAGGTTTTTTATTCAACAATGGGAAAGAAATGCTGAATAATGTCATGCGGTTTATATAGTGATACTTTTATATTACTACTAGGGTGTGAAAAACAACTGTGAAGCTATCAAGTTGAATCAAATTCATTTAACTAACCGTATATTTTTTGACCAGGACAGTGGTATCTAAAGCCAAACTTTGCTCTTGTTCCAAGTCATATGCTACATAGCATAACTTTTCCTTCATTTGACGGATAGTATCAAAGTCTGCTGTCTGATTGAATGCATAGCCACGTAGTAATAAAAGCTAGGGGAAAGAGGAAACATAGTAAATTAAGTAATTACGCGGCATGAATGAATTAAAGTGTTCGAAAACAGTATATTGAAGACAACAAAAATGAGTTAAACGAAGAAATTATTCTGAAAATAATAAAAGACTGATAAGTCACTACTTTAAACATTTAAGAATAAATGTATGAAACTGAATACAACTATCTACTGCTGAGGTAGAAAATTCCCTAAAGACACGTCCTCAAGCACCATCCAAAGTTTCAAAAGTACGGAATGCATACTAAATATACTTCACATAGGCCATTCCACAGGTATGTGAAATCAGATATGGAGAATCCATTAGTACAATGCACTTCCTCGATAACCTCGCCTAGTTAACTAGTTCACTAATTACCGACCTTCCTATGCCCGGATAAAGATGGAAGGTTGGGCATAGGGCTAGCAACCCTATCCGGTAAAAACAATCCAATCGCTAAAATACTTCAAAGCACAGACAAAACACAAAAAATAAAAACAAACTTATTCTTCGCTGGGATCGGAGAGACGAAATGACGCCAGTTAGTGAAAGCCTAACTTCGGAAAGCCAGTCGGCCGATGTGTCCTCTCTCGATGAAAGCGAAAGTAAAGATGGGCACATGAAATGTCCACACCATGTTTAAAGCTGGTTGGCAAGGCTGTCCAGATTGCAAAACAAATGAGGTATGGTATGGAAGTGCCTGGAATCTGCGAAAGCAGAAGGAATGGAAGTGGACTCTCCAAACAGTCAACTGGACAGTCAATAATCTACTCCGGTTACTCAGATGACAACCACGAGCACGTGAAGTTTCAGAGTGGCTATCATGATGTCTCCAAGAGCATCGAAGGCTCTCTTGCAATGGGAACCAATCTCCTCCCCCGGATTATGACAATAAGATGAATTTACACCACACCACTGCAGAAGCTTTGTAAGGAAGGAAAGGTACCTGCCGACTGGAAAAAAGGGCTATTCTCGTCAAACTCCCAAAGAAAGGAGACTTAAGTGTTTGCAAAAACTGGCGGCGTGGAATCATGCTCCTGTCCACTCCAAGCAAAATATGAAACCGCATCATCCTGGAGGGACTAAACAATGCACTGCATTCAAAATTACGATCGGAACACCTGGCTGGCTGGCTGACTGCCTTCAGGAAGAACAAATCATGTGCTGATCAAATTACAACACTACGCTACGCATCATCATAGAACAGTCAACTCTCTACCTCAACTCAACTTCATCGATTTTGAAGAGGCCTTCGACAGTGTCGACCGAGGAGTAGTTGGGCAGATAGCTGTTTCAATACTGCGCTTTTAGTGCCACAAACCTTTATCAACCTCATTCAACAACAACCATATGACGACGCCACATGCCAAGTGTGATTCACAATGGAAAGCTCAGGGACGCGTGTTAAGTGAAGACAGGGGATACGAGTGAGACAAAGCCGCTGCCTATCACCGATTATCTTCGTGGTTGTGGTCGACTGGACTAGACTAGACCAGAACAGACTGGATCACGCAACAAACTGTGGGAAGATGGGCATAGGCTGACTGAATGGATGAAAATACCCCGGAAGAAGATTTTCATTTCGCCGCCGATGATGATTTATGTCTAATGTCTTATGTCGCACAAACTCTCAAATCTCCAGGTGAAAACTAACGAGTAGACAGAAGAGGCAGGGTAGAGCAATGAAGACGGGACTTCAAGTTAATGTAGAGCAGACAGAGATGATGAAAGTACCCAACCCAATAACAACAACAGCATCAATCACCACGAATGGCAGTAACCTAAAAGAAGTAGCTTCTTTCACCTAACTAGACAAGGCAGCATCGTTTCAACTACAGGCGATGGCGGCGGCACATATGAGGACGTCAAAGCCAGGATCGAAAAGACAGCAAGATAGGCCTTCATTATTCTGAAATAATCAGTGTGGAGATCTCCGCACTCGACTCCACTCCACTCAGCATAAAGCGTGAACAACATCCAGATTTTCAACACTAATTCAGTCAAGTGAGTCAGTGAGTGATTCTATGTGATGGTTGAGAGACTTGGCGCGTTACGAAAAGCATTTCCAACAAACTGTAGACATACGTCACATCAACAGCTGCCGCCTACACTCACTCAATACTGACACTGAAGATCAGATGGATAGCCAGAATAATGGGAATAAGCAAGGAAGAAGGAACTGTGGCTGGCTGGCTGGCGACGAACCAACAGAAAACCTATCGCCCAACAAATATGCAGAAGGAGGTGGAGATGGTTTGGATTGGATGTGGCATACACTGAGAAGGCGGATTGGGGACATCACTTGCCGTGTCGGGCCGTCGAGTGGTGGAATCCGAAGGGGAAACGACGAGTTGGGTGTCCGAGACGACGAGGGTGACATTGAGATGATGTGATGAAGAAATGAAAGCTAATGGGTAGTTGTGGAGCCAAGTTGAAAATACCGCAGGAAAGGGAGTGAAATGGAGACGTGCAACTGAGGGCTTATTTTCCACTGGGAAGCCAACGGATAAATTATGATAATAATTTGTTTGATTCTCTCTCTTAGGCGGACAGAGCTCCTACACCTGTCGACTGGTAGAATCGAATATGGTTAGTAGAGGGCATCGGAAAGTATGCCTGCGTTCTGGAACTTACTAAAAGGTAAAGATGTAATCAGTGGACTTTCATTTATGTCTGAAACCTACCTGGTGATCACCAGCTTGAGTATGACGCTTGAGATTTTGCAAGCATGGTAAGTTAGATAGTTAGAAATGCCCTTTGAGGCTATTATTTTAGTGTGCTCGTTTTATGTAACCGAGCGATTTAATTAGTGGTCCTAAACTTTTAGGTTTCAGTAGGTAGTGATGACATTTATATGATCGCTAGAAATAGCAGTTGCTAATGTAGACAAATATAACGCTATAATACTTTTCAAGCATGCGATCGCTGTGACCTAGTGAAGTAGCCTACGCTGCACAAAATCAAGCTAGAAAAATACTAATGAATAAGCTATAAATGCATGCAATATTCAAAAAATATATTTCATACCATAGCACTTACCTTGATCAGGTAACGTGTGATATCGCGACCGGCAACATCTAGACGCCTTGTCAAATGAGGTAGAGAGATCCCTTCGTAAACTGGGCATATATGAGTAACGCCATCGCCAGAATCGACCACAACACCAGTCATAAGACCTTAGGGTAGAAATAGAAAGAGAAGGAACTATGATAAGAGCTGTTTATCAACCAAATGACCTCAAATAATACCACCATCATCAATATATCAGCTTACCAAAACAATTTAATTCAAAATAACTTCCCCATCTGGTGCAATACAATTCGCTAGTTGAAAGTCTAGTGCATAAGCCAATGGATTCGCAGCTCCACACTTCTCAGCTTACTAGTTTGTTACTGCTAAGGAGTTGATCTGCGCTTTTTTCCTCAGGATAGGGATATCATATTCAGTAGAACCCTTCAGTCAATTATTTGGTCATTTCGATGAAACAAGCCTCTGAACTTTAGAAGTTAGGTTGCATCATGCTAGACTTCGAAAGTGATTAATATAATAAATGGATTAAATATTGACCATCTGTTCTCTTAGTCACAGATACTAAGGTAGTCTATGATGTCTCGCACTAAGTATTATCAATTAGTTTTTTGCATCTTATTAATATAGCTTTTGAAAATATACTCCAGCATCACTTATTTACATATCATTGTAGATAAGAGAAGTAAAATGGGCTTTGGACTGAACCAACTGCGACTGGTTCATCACTAAAGTTGAGGATCGATTCTACATTCATGATTCGGTTGTAATTTAGTATCCACTTATTTAAGGCTTAATTGGACTGCATCATATCTAAAGATATGAGGCGTCTTAATCGAGGTCAGTAGGGTTTACAGTATAGTTGTTTCTATATCATACCGTCGTTGATTGGACCGAATTGATCGGTCTTTATTGGCATATGGGAACGACATCACTCATCGAGAAGCGGATCCATCCAGCTGACAAGTCCCAAAAAGGAAGAAATGCGCATCCTGGATTCCACTGCTAGCCACTACCCATCATTACTATCATTAGAGCATAGGTAATAATCGAGGCATCCGCACAGGGGCCCATATGCCAATAGAGACCGATCGATTCGGTCTAATCAACGACGGTATGATATAGAAAGAATTATACTAAAAACTATACCCATCGCACAAGAAGTGGCTATCACGACTCGGTGGTGTAGTGGATAACGCTCTGGTGTTTGAAGCGATCGCTCCCGATTCCGAACTCCGGTGGGAACAACATTGCCCACCGGGAAGCAGGCGCATCCAGCTGACGAGTCCCAAATGGGACGGAATGCGCGTCCTGGATTCCACTGATGGTCACTATCCATCATTACTATCAATAGGGTTTAGTTTTAAAATATTTTTTGAAATGCATTGACGATTCGCTTGGTTTTAGCACGTATATCTGCGCCTGAATAGTCCTGGGAAAACTACTACGAGTGCTGCTTGGCGGTGTGAATACTAAGGATGCTTCTAACAAGAAGCCAACTAGACAGTTATTGGTACAGAACACTACTCATCCAAAAAGACTGGTACCATCCCCAATCTGATAAAAACAGCATTGAAGACCGTAGCCGACTGATACAGTGGTTATAAAGAGCCACTGGATATCAGCAGCTTCTTTTAAATTAATGGCTGTACACAAGCGCACCCTGCAGCTTTTGAGTACAATGAGGAACAAATGCAACTGACAAAACGTCTGCGCTATGACTGCGAACAGTGATAGGGAGTGAGGACTAAAGATATAGAAAAGATAGCGGGGATGGGTAACATGAGACGGTTGTTTAGACTTATCGAGAAAATAGGGCAAAACAGTCAGAGGTTAGTGAGAAAACAGAGGAGAAGGATATCTACGATTCACTTGCAGGAGACGACTGGAAAGATAGGCGGAACTCTGAGGAGCAGTTCAGCTGGCCTCCATTTACTACTTAGTTGGTTCTATCCAGTGGGATGTATCGACCAGATATTCAGTTACCCTCTGCGAGGTTCTGGAACGCAGTCACACTTATCGACTCCCGATATGCTGCATTTCCGCACTATACGGTGGCATTTGACTCTATTGATCGAGAAGTCTTATGAGTGTCTCTCATTAAAAGGGGACGCCGAGTAAATGCATCACTTTGTTGAAGGCTCTGTACTCCAAAATCCGTGACCATGTTAGAGCCTATGCTGAGTTGTCAGGTGAGTTGTGTACGTCGAGTAGTATCTGTCAAGGAAGTTCACTCCCTCCACTTTTATTCGACTTTATCATAAACGTACTTACGGAAGTTGCCTCGTCGTCTGGTCTCACAGGGATTTTTATCATAGGGGAATTCTTACTACACCTAGAGCACGCAGATGATATAGTTCTGTTAGGTAATGCTAACAAGACGCATAGTCTTCTAGATACCATGAGTGGCAACTAGAATACATTTTTGATGCGTTTATCAGCTCCAAATGCAAACTGTTGCTCCATGACTAGTCTTCGCCACTGCTCTGTCTGACAACAAGGAGTGTTGAGTGCGTTGACTAGTTGGTCAGTGACAGAAAAAATCTGTACACGGATACAAAAGGCTCGCTTAGCTTTCGTCAGCTTACTCCATTTATGGCACCATCGTGATATCCGATTGTCTATTACAATCCAGGTGTACCGCGCTGCAGTTTGCTCTGGCCTACTACATAACTGTGAAACATGGCCATTAAAGGCGGAGGACATGAGGCTTTAAGTGTTCGTCGTCTCTGTAGCGTATATCATATATCGTGATATCATCATATCAGTAACGAAGTTCGGTGTTGTTTTAGACAGATGAAAGTCAGCTGTGAACTTTCATCGGATAGGATGACTGGGACATGTGCCACACTCACCTAGTCATCTGAGTCACCGCACATTGTTAGCTGAAGTAGGTTTAGAGTTGAAAAAGGCGAGAGAAGACCAGACCAAAAGACAGCAACAGTTAGTGAAGCATTTGACTAAAGGTCTGAGCTATGTAGGGAAAGGCAGACTTTCTAGTAGGGATCCGCGGCAACAACAAAAACCAGTGGCTGGAAACTAGGTGATATAGTTCAAAACTGATCTCAATGGCGCAGATGCTGACACGAGGCGTGGCGGCTTGAACTACTATGCAGTAATGCCAGGTTCTATGTTAGCACTATTTATCTATTTAAGATAGTAGGACCTCGGAGCTTAGCAAAAAATTAATGTAACTCACTTGCCAGCTACAAGTTTGCGTTTATTGACCCATAAACCACACTCTATGTGAAGGCTTATGATAATAACCAGCAAGTTGGGTCGAAGTGGATGGAGCGAAAGATAAACCCAGGAACTGTAAAGTGAAAGTCAGATGTCTAGGCCAATCAGCAACAAATAGGGGTGATGAATAAGCTTCTCAAAACTCCTGACCAGCCACTCTAACTTTTGGGATGAAACTTAGAGTCTACATATGCTAAGCTGAATATTAAGCTTAGTTTTTATTTTTAAAGAGTAATCAAGTCTTGACATGCTGCGATCGTTGAGGTGTGGTTCAAACTACTTCATCAGAGTTCCATAAGAGGAAAACAGGTTTCTACTCACCATCTTAAAACGAAAAATTATGCCCTAAGTGGATAATAACATGTTTGATATCAGATTTTACTGCTTCCGGATAAGTAAGATTGTTGAGCGAGTTTTTATAGAACCCTAAGTCATGACATACCATGGTGTGAACCACAGACGGTACCTCAACTTATTTGACGCTATGGAAGAGCATTGGGTCTTTTCAACCGAGAAAACTCACAACTATCAATTCTTTGTCACCAGTGTTTGCAAAGTATGCATAAAGTACCTTCGGAACTTGTAAGGTGGGAGGTATCCCCTTTGTTTTCTGCTAATATCCGCAGAAGCCTTTATTTAGTGTCCGACAATAATACAATACAAGGAAAACTACACTAAAAACAGCGTACCTTGAGCATAAAGAGTCAATGTTGCTTGGATCGCAATGAAAAGAGCGTTAAATCCATATTTCTCGAACATGACCTCGACCATTTTTTCTCTGTTGCGGAGAGGATTGAATGGAGGCTCTGTCAATAGGATCTTTGCATGTCTGGGATCGATATTCATCTTCTTCGGACCAAATATATAATCATATAGATGGATCATATCATCCCAATTTCTCACAATACCATTCTCCATGGGGTAAGTTATCTCCAACATTTGTCTCAATTCACTAGCTTCATCACCAATCATAAGGTCTTGAACCTCCAAATTGCCCACACGAGATGTTGCACGCAGTATTGGCCTTCCAATAAGTGACGGGAAAATATATTCCGGAAACGTAGCTCCAGCATACCCACACTTAACAAACTGAAGATGTTTAATGGTCAGAAAATAAGTATACATACTCCCGTCCCGTTGTCGCAAACTACTATTTTATTGCCTTCGGAGTCCACAGTCATAGTGCAACGCACTACCTTCAAAAGCGAGCCTTAATTAGTAAGTCTTACCGCAATCGTTTCAAGGTCGTTTTATAATTCGTTTCAAAAGTTTAGTAACCAAATAGGAGAATGATTTGCTTCACTGATTTTCGTGTTCACAGAAAGTGGGTCACAAGTTAGGATGTTTTCAACCTGAGTACAAATGAAGCGGAACCTCACCTCGTTAACTAGTTCACCAGTTATTAACCCTTCCTAAGCCGGGATAAAGATGGAAGGTTGGGCATAGGGCTAGCAACCCTATCCGGTAAAAACAATCCAATCGCTAAAATACTTCAAAGCACAGACAAAACACAAAAAATAAAAACAAACTTATTCTTCGCTGGGATCGGAGAGACGAAATGACGCCAGTTAGTGAAAGCCTAACTTCGGAAAGCCAGTCGGCCGATGTGTCCTCTCTCGATGAAAGCGAAAGTAAAGATGGGCACATGAAATGTCCACACCATGTTTAAAGCTGGTTGGCAAGGCTGTCCAGATTGCAAAACAAATGAGGTATGGTATGGAAGTGCCTGGAATCTGCGAAAGCAGAAGGAATGGAAGTGGACTCTCCAAACAGTCAACTGGACAGTCAATAATCTACTCCGGTTACTCAGATGACAACCACGAGCACGTGAAGTTTCAGAGTGGCTATCATGATGTCTCCAAGAGCATCGAAGGCTCTCTTGCAATGGGAACCAATCTCCTCCTCCAGGATCATGACAGCATGATGGGTTCAACTCAAAGGTAAGGTAAGACAATCATTCAGTGTTACGCTACGCACCTACAAATAATGCAGATGAAGAGAAGAATGAGGAATAATGCAGGTGGCTGAAATCAGTACTGGACAAGACCCAACCGCAGTTGGCGACATCAAAATTCTAACAGGCGACATGAATGCCAAACTCGGAGTGGACAACATAGGAGAGAACTCATCATGGATCGAGAAGCACTCGATGAAATGAATGAGAATGGAGAATTGTTTGCAGATTTCTGTGCATTCAAGGGTTTGGTGTTTGGAGGCGAGGCAGTGTGTACAAACACCAGGATATTCACAAAGCGACATGGATTTCGTCAAATGTACACACTAAAAATCAGATCGAGTTCGTCTCAATCTCGAGAAAGTGGAGGCGCAGCTTACTTGACACAGGGTCAAGAGGAGGAGCAGGTGTAGGTTCACACCACTCACAATCTAGTGCAAGGAACCTACCTTCAAAATCAAGTTGAAAGCCTTCAAGGAAGTTGGTGATGATAGATCACAGTTCGAGTTCAATGTCCAGAACAGAAAGGGAAGTGAAAGACGAAAGTACAAAGGACATCTTCTCGTCAGTCATTCATCTGGACAAAATGAGAGACGAAGAGCAACATTTCTGGAGGGACCTACGTGGATGAGCACTGGAACTCTTTGGAAGAGATGTAGAAAGAAATCTGCATAACCGTATTAGGAAGGAAGAAGAAACAAGACACCGTATGGGTCTCGACGGATCTCCACATGTAAACTGATAGAGGAGAGGGGGATGGTGAGGCAGAAAATGAACCAGTGCAGTACAGAGCAGGGATGACCAACGAAAAGAGGAACTGAATACAGCCTATAAAACACTGGACAAAGAAGTGAAGAAGAGTGCGCGAAAAGGCAAAAGACACTCCTACAAAACACTTGCAAGTGAAGCTTGACAGGCTGCGGGTGGAAGAGACCTGACAACACTGCAAATCTGCGAGCAAAGAGGTCAATGCAGACAAAGCCGATAAAAGATAGTGAAGGAAAGCTAGTTACCAAAGAGGAGAAACAAACGAAACAATGGGCTGGTCACTTCAAAAACTATTGAATCGATCACAACCTCCACCTGCAACTACTCCAGAAATACCACCAGCAACCCAGCCACAGAATTATCAGTGAACGCGAACCCTCAAACAAAAGCCAAAGTCGCCAACGCCATAAAGCCACTGAAATCCGGAAAAGCAGCAGGACCAGATGGAATCTCACCAAAGGCACTGAAAACAGAGGCAGAGACAACAGCAGACATGCTCACGCCACCATGGCAGAAGCTTTGTAAGGAAGGAAAGGTACCTGCCGACTGGAAAAAAGGGCTATTCTCGTCAAACTCCCAAAGAAAGGAGACTTAAGTGTTTGCAAAAACTGGCGGCGTGGAACCATGCTCCTGTCCACCCCAAACAAAATATCAAACAGCATCATCCTGGAGAGAATAAAGATGCACTGGATTCAAAGATGCGACCGTAACAGGCTGGCTGGCTGGCTGCCTTCAGGAAGAACAAATCATATGCTGATCAAATTACAACACTACGCTACGCATCATCACAGAACAGAGTATAAAATGGCAGTAAACTCTCTACCTCAACTCCACCTCATCGACTTTGAAAAGGCCTTCGACAGTGTCGACTGAGAAGTAATTTGGCAGTTGCTTCAAGACTACAGAGTAACACAAACCTTTATCAAGCTTCCTCAACAGCTATATGACGACGCCACAGGCCAAGTGTGATTCACAATGGAAAGCTGAGTGATGCGTTTGAAGTGAAGACAGGGGACAGGAATGAGATAAGGCTGCCGCCTATTATCACCGATGATCTTCTTGATTGTGGTCAACTGGACTGGACTGGACTAGACTAGATAATTCAGCAAACTGTGAGGAGCGAGAAGATAAGCATAAGCTAGACTGATGAAAAGATCCTAGAAGATCTGAATTTCATCGATGATGATATATGTTCAATGACGAAAAAAACTCGAAGATCTACAGGCAAAAGCCAACAAGAACACAGAACAGGCAGTTCAGCGAAGACAGGAATTCCTTCAGTTTAACGTAGAGACGACAGAGGTGATGATGAGATATCCAACCAACCAACCAACCAACCAACCAACCAACCAACAACAACAAGGGGCATCAATCACGATGAATGGGAGAAACCTAAATGAAGTGGTCTCTTTCACCTACCTAGATAAGGCAGCATCATTTCAAATACAGGTGGCAGCATCACACATGAGGACATCAAAACCGGGATCGGAAAGACAACAAAACAGGCTTTCACTGATCTGAAGTCAGAGTGCAGATCTACTGTATTGTACTCCCCTCCACTCCCCTCCACTCAGCACAAAGCGTGAACATAATCCTGATTTTCAACACCAGTTCAGTCAAGCAAATCAGTGAGTGATTCTGTGTGATGGTTGAGGGGCTTAGCGGCGCGTTATGAAAAGCATTTCGAACAAACTACAGAGATACATCACATGAACGGCTGCCACCTTTACTCACTCGATACTGTCATTGAAGATCGGATGGATGGTGAGAATGATAAGAATAAGCAAGTATCAAGGAACTGTGGCTGGCTGGCTGGCTGACTGGCTGGCTGGCTGGCTGGCTGGCTGGCTGGCTGGCAAGGAATCAACCAAGAACCTATCGTCCAACAAATATGTAGAAGGCAGTGGAGATGATTTGGATTGGATTGGGCATACACTGAGAAGGCGGATTGGGGACATCACGCGCCAGGTCAGGCCAGTTTCCCGAGTGGAGGCCGAAGGGGAAACGAAGGGCTAGGTGTCTGAGATGACGAAGGTGACATGTATGAGATTGTGTGGCAGTGTTGGAGCTAGGTTGCCAAGACTGCTGAGAATAGATTGCGGCAACGTGGTAACGTGTTACTGAAGCTCTATGTTCCACTAGAAACCAAAGAGCTAACTAATAATAAATAGTACCAGGTATGCGGGACACATGTCTCAGCTGTCTGAGTCGATGAGAACTCACAGTCTTATCAGCTAATATTCCTCTCCTGCCTAAAACTCTACACTTGACTTGTACGTCACTGATGTGATTACACTATGACACTCAGTTTATGCTTAAGAATGCGCAGGTAGTCGAACTTCTGAAAACCTCTCATGTGCTCCATCTTCAGCTGTCATGTTCCATAACCATAGGATAACTCATCAGGGCTGATTTGACTTCCAAGTTAGTGAAGTGATCAACACGTTCAACCACATCACTCCATGTTTTTAGACAAAATATCAAAGTTGATCATTCTTGGGGCAACACTTGTATTCAGATGTTGGGTAATGGTCACCAAATAATCTGTGATTGCTTCTCAAAGTGTACAGAAGACTGGAGTTTGTCAGCGACTTATCTTCCATGGAGTCTTTCATTCACGTACTTGCAAAACAGTTTCTTCCAGTTTTACCCATTGTAATCTTAAGTAGTAGAATCGAAATTCCTGTTGTTATGGAGGTATAATCAACCGCCTAATGTTGCTGATAAATGAGTCACTCAACTATGATAAATTTCTTTTACTTCACACGACCTCCTAAACTGCAGATATTAGTGAAGTGCTAAAAAATGGGAACGTTCAGAGTTACGTAACTACTAAAATTTAGTGGAGAGATATGAGTCATGTTTGGCTTTTTGAGTCAAAGTTTGAGTATAAAACCCTAGAAAAACACAGTTCAGATGTAACAGGTTGCAATTTTCTGTCATTAGTTTGTCTGAATTGATCGATCACTACTGGCATAAAAGCTTCTGTATGGATTCTTTGATATTGGTGGTATTTTCAGTTGGAATCGAGGACATGGGTTTCATCCTAGTTAGTACCTGTCAGTTAGATGTATCAACCTTCAAGTGAATGATTTTGTGTCCATTAAGACTCATAGTCAGGACCAATCACTTGAAACACCAAAACGTTATCCACTCGGCCCCTAACTCATTATAACCACCTCTTGTACGAGGAGTATAGCATAGTATAGATGCCACAGCTTAGAAATATGCTTGCTCTCTACGGAATCTTTTGTCATTTACAATAAAGTTGGGACCACTGGTTCCACAACACTTGACTAAGAGAATATATGTTTTCAATGTAGGTTTTTATCGTTCCTTTTGATGAAGCAGTGATAAAACTGGCATTTTATACAAGTTTCATTCTAGCATAACTGTTTTTATATCATACCATCGTTGATTGGACCGAATTGATCGGTCTCTATTGGTATATGGGCTCCTGCGCGTATGATATTAAAACAATTATACTAAAACCATACCCATCGCGCAAGAAGTGGCTATCGTGGCTTGGTGGTGTAGTGGAGAACGCTCTGGCGTTTGAAGTGATAGCTCGCAAGTCCGAATCCCGGTGGGAACAACATCACTCACCGGGAAGCAGGTACATCCAGCTGACGTGTCCTAAATAGGACGAAATGATCATCGTGGGTTCCACTGCTAGCCACGATCCATCATTAAGTTTCATTCCACCTAGATTAGAAAACAATTGTCATCTAAACGTATTGGCAATGTTTAAACGATATGTCAACTAGCCAAATTCATTCCCTTTGGATAGGTGATCTGTCATATGTTGAACTCAAATTGTAAGAATATTGAATTCAGTCAGTGACATATGTGTGTGTTTATGATGATAATTTTATGGTGTGATCAGTGTGGCAAGGAAAAATCATCTGGAAAACATTGTAGTTATTTCCGTTAGCGTTCAAACTATCTGCTTAAAGAAAGAATGACTAAGATACGACAGCCGGGTGTGAAATAGTTTTCAGTGCAACAACTATCTCACAGACGTTTGCACAACTGACTACTGACTGTCAGTTCTTTATCATACAGCCAATGGGGCAGAATGTTCTCACTTAGATTATGATTGATTTGATTCCTGGATTATTTTGTCTTCAGTTATTCGAGGTAAATGTATCTTATGAGAACAGATGTACGTTTCTACTTGTGTTTATAATGTGTTACGTTGACTCAAAACATCATCAGGCGACATCATATGACTTAAAGTCTATTCTTTGCTAAATTTTCGTCAAAAAAATAAAACAACAACCTGAAATGTTCTAGTGACAATAATAAAAAAATAATAAAAATAATAAGATAATAATACTTATGTTTATTGGTCAAAGGAGAGCAACCATTTTCATATTCTGTTGTCCTGAGTTCAGACTGCATTTAACCGATCAAATTTACAACGTGGCTACGAAGCTAGGAGGCTCAGCATCGCGGTGCACATTATTAGATGTTAGTTGACTTGAAGCAAACGGAAGGAAGCGCTATTTGATGTAGGATTCGAGCTAGTTGGAGCTCGTCAGCAAGACTTACGTGCCACTTCAAGAGGACTGGTGTTTCCAGTGAAATTCGAACCTGCGTCATTCAGTGCATCAGTCAGTGACGATACCTCTGAACTATATGGATCACGACTGACTCCCTCTAGGATTGGATTAAGTACACTGAATGACAATATGTGGTCTGGTAAAACAAGGCATCGTCAAGAATGAAAATCACACCATTTTATCATGAACTTCTAACGTGAGCTTGTCCAAATTCTGGTTCATTTGAATTCTAAAAAAACTATGCATAGGCGTAGCTAAGTGACTTATTGGTTTCTCTAGACTTTGAAAACTTTGATCTATGTCCTTAAATTTGGACATGAAGTTATTTGAAGCGGAATTACGCATGAGGTGTTTATATATATCACCTAAATAAACATTTACTAAATTTGTTCTGTGTAAATTAGATAGATGTGAAAGATACCATTACACTTTGCTTGTGAATTTCAGAATGTCTCACAGTGAAATGATTGCACTAAACTGGAATTTTACTGTGACTTGAAACTATTCAGTCTTTGTGTTATAGAGACAAGCTAATCAACTGGAATTGTGTGATTCATATGCACATGAACATGAAATTAGGCGTATGCTTGTCAAAACCTATCTATTGAACAAACTTCAATGTATAATATCATTATCCTGGTAAACAGTAATGTAACATGAGATGATTGTTTCCTTTTACCTGGAGTTAATCAACCGAAAGTATCTAAATGCTTATTCAGAAGAAATTTCTTAAATTTAGACATATTGTAGTAAGTTCATTAGTCAAGTACGCACATAAGCCGTAGATATTCAAAGAAGGAAATCAGTGTATCTGGCCAGGGTATTATCTGTATGGACACTATTTGGCTTTATACCAATGTACTACTCACAGAAACCGATAATTTCTGAAGTGGTTTCCCAAAATTTAACAGTTCTAGTATTGTTATTTCAGCACATTACAATAAAGAACTGTTTCCATTCCGTATTTTCAATATTCAGTTTTGATTTAACGACGAGGTCTGCAGACATAGTGATGGGGTCACAACGGGGTCACCTCTTGATCGCCTGATGGTGGATTGCTTCACGATAAACGTGGGTGACAGAATGGCAAAGCTATTTACTGAACATTTCCAGTTATATGATAGATTAAAGAGCAATATATTCATCATGTGAGCTGAAAATAGTCAACCTCAATCGATATGTGAAAAATTAAGTTATCTGGAGTTAATCAGTTTTAGGATACATTTTGAGGTGGACTTTAAGTTTCGATTCCATGATCGATGTTCACCTAGAAAGGCTTTGTTGACATCTAATTCAAAATGACTTTGTATTGTGAAAACCTTACAGCGAAAACGAAATACTGAATGATTTCCTATAGTTTTGAATAAAATCCAGTTGTGAATAAAGAATTCAAAGAAGATTGTGAAACAATAGTTCTAAATAACCTACTCTCTAGATCTCTGAAAAATACAGACATTTTTCTGTTGATTGTGGATTGTCGTCTTGAGTCAAAGTTGACACGCTGATACGTCAACGATAAGATGCCTCTTTGAACCACCTTGATATGTATCTATAAGTTTAATTGCTTCTGTAAAGCTAGTCACATTCGACACAAGAAGTTTGATGTCTGCAAAGAAATTCCCTGGTTGTCAATAGGTGAAGTCACACAGTCATCTTTTACGAATGTTAGTGAGGTCAAACCAAAGCGTTTGAAAGAAGTAAGGCTTCACAATTTTTGCACAGCGAACCCTTTGACGATTTACAATATCAAATTTAAATTCTGTATGCCGAAAACAAAGATCCAGTTCCCCTCTTTTTATCCTGGTATCATTAATAATGTTGATTTCCATTTTTACCCGCTTCCTATGACTAACGACTTCACCTAGTTAACTAGTTCATTAGTTATTGACCCTTCCTAAGCCCGGATAAAGATGGAAGGTTGGGCATAGGGCTAGCAACCCTATCCCGTAAAACCAACCCAATCACTAAAAATACTTCAAAGCACAGACAAAACACAAAAAATAAAAACAAACTTATTCTTCGCTGGGAGACGAAATGACGCCAGTTAGTGAAAGCCTGACTTCGGAAAGCCAGTCGGCCGATGTGTCCTCTCTCGATGAAAGTGAAAGTAAAGATGGGCACATGGAATGTCCACACCATGTTTAAAGCTGGTTGGCAAGGCTGTCCAGATTGCAAAACAAATGAGGTATGGTATGGAAGTGCCTGGAATCTGCGAAAGCAGAAGGAATGGAAGTGGACTCTTTAAACTGTCAACCGGACAGTCAATAATCTACTCCGGTTACTCATATGACAGCCACGAGCCCACTGAGTTTTAGAGTGGCTATCATGATGTCTCAGGAGCATCGAAGGCTCTCTTGCAATGGGAACCAATCTCCTCCCCCGGATTATGACAGCAAGATGGGTTCAACTCAAGGTAAGTCCTAATCATCAAGTGTTACGCTACGCACTTACAAATAATGCAGATGAAGAGAAGAAGGAGAAATTGTACAGATAGCTGAAATCAGTACTGGACAAGACTCAACCCCAGCTGGCAACATCAAAATTCTAACAGACGACATGAATGCCAAACTCGGAGTGGACAACATAGGAAGAGAACTCATCAAGGGTCGATGAAATGAATGAGAATGGAGAATTGTTTGCAGATTTCTGTGCATTCAAGGGTTTGGTGATTGGGGCGAGGCAGTGTGTAGAAACACCAGAATATTCACAAAGCGATATGGATTTCGCCAGATGTACACACTAAAAATCAGATCAAGTTCGTCTCAATCTCGAGAAAGTGGAGGCGCAGCTTACTTGACACAGGGTCAAGAGGAGGAGCAGATGTAGGTTCACACCACTCACAATCTAGTGCTAAATCAAGTTGAAAGCCTTAAAGGAAGTTGGTGATGAGACGTTGAGAAACTTTTCCGGAGGAACATACGTGGAAGAACACTGGAACTCCTTGAAAGAGATATGAAAATAAGCCTGCATAACTGTGATAGGAAGGAAGAAGAAGCAAGGCAAGGAGTGCATCTCCACATGGATGCTGATAGAGGAGAGGGGGATGGTGAGGCAGAAAATGAACCAGTGCGGTGCAGAGCAGGGATGAACAATGAAAGGAGGTACTGAAAACAAGCCGTAAAACACTGTACAAAGAAGGGAAGAAGAGTGCGCGCAGTGACAAAAAACACTTCCATGACACATTGACATGCGAAGCTGGACAGGCTGCCGGTAGGAGAGACCTGACAACACTACACCAAATAACCCGGGAGTTAAGAGGCCAAAGCAGACGAAGCCAATGAAAGACAGTGAAGGAAAGCTAGTTACCAAAGAGGAGAAACAAACGAAACAATGAGCTGGCCACTTTAAAAAACTGTTGAATCGATCGTCACCTCCGCCTGCAACTACTCCAGAAATACCACCGGCAACCCAGCCACAGAATCATCACTGAACACAAACCCCCAAAAAAAGCCAAAGTCGTCAAAGCTATAAAGCCACAGAAATCCGCGAAAACAGCGGGACCAGATGGGATGCCACCAGAAGCACTGAAAAAAGACGCAGAGACAACAGCAGACATGCTCACGCCACCATGGCAGAAGCTTTGTAAGGAAGGAAAGGTACCTACCGACTGGAAAAAAGGGCTATTCTCGTCAAACTCCCAAAGAAAGGAGACTTAAGTGTTTGCAAAAACTGGCGGCGTGGAATCATGCTCCTGTCCACTCCAAGCAAAATATGAAACCGCATCATCCTGGAGGGACTAAACAATGCACTGCATTCAAAATTACGATCGGAACACCTGGCTGGCTGGCTGACTGCCTTCAGGAAGAACAAATCATGTGCTGATCAAATTACAACACTACGCTACGCATCATCATAGAACAGTCAACTCTCTACCTCAACTCAACTTCATCGATTTTGAAGAGGCCTTCGACAGTGTCGACCGAGGAGTAGTTGGGCAGATAGCTGTTTCAATACTGCGCTTTTAGTGCCACAAACCTTTATCAACCTCATTCAACAACAACCATATGACGACGCCACATGCCAAGTGTGATTCACAATGGAAAGCTCAGGGACGCGTGTTAAGTGAAGACAGGGGATACGAGTGAGACAAAGCCGCTGCCTATCACCGATTATCTTCGTGGTTGTGGTCGACTGGACTAGACTAGACCAGAACAGACTGGATCACGCAACAAACTGTGGGAAGATGGGCATAGGCTGACTGAATGGATGAAAATACCCCGGAAGAAGATTTTCATTTCGCCGCCGATGATGATTTATGTCTAATGTCTTATGTCGCACAAACTCTCAAATCTCCAGGTGAAAACTAACGAGTAGACAGAAGAGGCAGGGTAGAGCAATGAAGACGGGACTTCAAGTTAATGTAGAGCAGACAGAGATGATGAAAGTACCCAACCCAATAACAACAACAGCATCAATCACCACGAATGGCAGTAACCTAAAAGAAGTAGCTTCTTTCACCTAACTAGACAAGGCAGCATCGTTTCAACTACAGGCGATGGCGGCGGCACATATGAGGACGTCAAAGCCAGGATCGAAAAGACAGCAAGATAGGCCTTCATTATTCTGAAATAATCAGTGTGGAGATCTCCGCACTCGACTCCACTCCACTCAGCATAAAGCGTGAACAACATCCAGATTTTCAACACTAATTCAGTCAAGTGAGTCAGTGAGTGATTCTATGTGATGGTTGAGAGACTTGGCGCGTTACGAAAAGCATTTCCAACAAACTGTAGACATACGTCACATCAACAGCTGCCGCCTACACTCACTCAATACTGACACTGAAGATCAGATGGATAGCCAGAATAATGGGAATAAGCAAGGAAGAAGGAACTGTGGCTGGCTGGCTGGCTGGCTGGCTGGCGACGAACCAACAGAAAACCTATCGCCCAACAAATATGCAGAAGGAGGTGGAGATGGTTTGGATTGGATTGGGCATACACTGAGAAGGCGGATTGGGGACATCACTTGCCGTGTCGGGCCGTCGAGTGGTGGAATCCGAAGGGGAAACGACGAGTTGGGTGTCCGAGACGACGAGGGTGACATTGAGATGATGTGATGAAGAAATGAAAGCTAATGGGTAGTTGTGGAGCCAAGTTGAAAATACCGCAGGAAAGGGAGTGAAATGGAGACGTGCAACTGAAGCTCTTGGTTGCATTATGACCATGAACGAGAGAAGTATGAGTGTATAATGGAAATGAATAGGCTGATATTTAAATCTGTAGGTGACATTCGAGGAAGTATGTTAGTTCTGATGGAAATTCTACCCACGCTGTAAATGTTAAATTTTAATCTATGTGATCTATATGATGTGACCTGAATCAATCTTCTAGGAATTTTTTCCGAGATTTGGAATCTCTTATGAAGGAGAATCTGCGTCGAACTATTTATGCTTCGCAGTTGGTTTCTTTATATGCCCCAGGATTCTTATTACAGCCTGGAATATACAGGTGACGAAGTGAGTGTGCATAGGTGTTCACCGTTCGCAATCGATTATTAAATTCCCTCTAAGTCATCCATAATTCATGAAATACAGATCAAGCGCTACCAGTTGGCTGTCATATATTTTATGCTTAAGTAGTGGAATAGATGTAATATACCACCTATGAATGTGTTCTAGGGTTGATTCACCCTTCTGTAGGGGGATGAACATAGTTCCTAACCGCGGTTGAAACTCACGTGGCTGACGAAAAGTTGATTAAAATATCTTCGATTGAACTGTTCGAAAACTAGTCTTAGAATTGCTGGGGCCAAGTTTCCACGAAGGGTCTTTCTGTTACAGCTGACATTGTATTTTAAGCCTTCAAGGACGAAAAAGCCCAAATCCTCCCTCCCTGTGATTCTTTTAGTTGTGTTCCACTGAGGTGGCATATACGGAATACGTTGTACCTTCGATGCACAACGATGCAGTCTTAGGCTTCAAACGAAGACCCTTTTAGACTGTCTAGTTGTGAAGTCAGGTTGAATCTTACTGCAGGCAAGCAATACCTCCCTGGCTTCTGATTTCTTTCAACAGCTCCATGTCGTTGGTGTAAAGAAGGATTTCTCGAGAAACATGTTCAGCCGTATGGCTTAGGCGTCTTAGAAAAAGGTTTTCCAGTGCTGAACTATCGAGAGTTGGGCTTAGACATTCTGTTTCTTCAGACAGAACTCACTCAAACACAAGGTTAAATTCTTGGCTGTTTCCCGGTAAAGTGGTACTATACAGCTGTTCGAAGTTTCTCCTTACACTGCACCTGGTTTTGGTTTTTTATTGTAGGTATTGTGACAATGACGCTTCCCGTCAGTAATCGTAAGAATCGCACTGCTGTGGAATTTGTTGTTCCTCACACCACTGGTGACGTTTGTCTTAAGCAGAGCCGACAGCTGAGTTACTGGGCTGGCACCAGTTACCAACTTTAAGGTTGCAGCGTTTTGATCTTCCGTGTGGCGTCACTTTTTATTTCAGGACATTCAGTGAATGAGTCTGGGTCAAAAGTGTGACGTAGATGGGTGAAAGCACACTTGGTATCATGGTCCGTTCCCTCTTTGGTCTGTGTGGTGTTCCGTGAAGATGATTCTATTGCGCTGCAGTAGCGCCATATCTTAGGCTTTTAATGACCAGCGGAATAACACGGGACTTCATCCCGCTATACTTTAATCGCGGCTTTTAGACTGGTATATCCCTGAGTACGGTTACGAATCTGCCCTCCTACCACTATTTTATCGAAGGCTAGCTTTATTACTTCAAGATTAGTGCTTTTCTGTAGATCAGATTCCCAGTCAATGTATTTTTCTGCTTCTATCTGTGTTTTGACTTGGAAGATTAGCAACGGCCTGTTGGCTCATTTTTGTCGATAGAATTTTGAACGGACATCGTGAATCTTTAATGTCACGAGCTGAACGTTTTGTGCTGTTTTTGACTTTATCGTGTCAGGAATTTGTCAGTTGTCTGGCTTAGCTTCAGTGCGAGGTCATTAGCAGCTTCAATCTGGGCAAAGTTTTCAGGTGATCTACCTTGATCGGTGTTCTTACATCAGCTTCATTGGCTCTCTTATTGTTAGTCAAGATGACTATTTGTGCCCTGATTTCATCCATCTGGAATGATAGTTCAGACGTCCTTGTCATACGTTACTTTTACACCTGACCCTTGACCGTATCTTTTCATTGATTTATTGTTGTGCTTAGCTCATTATTACTGTACATTCACTGTAATATAACGATCTATTCTCTCCGGATAACTTTGGCTGCATTGTAATCTATAGACAGTGTATTACCATCCTTTTGGACTGGATACCTTTACCATCAGTCGCACATCTCCTTTAAAACCAATTTTAAAAATTGGATGGTCGAAAGCAAAGAGCTCAAAGATGGACGTCTCTAGCGATAAGAATATGAAAGCTGGTTCCGCCAATATTTCGGTTTGTGACCGAAACTTTATGACGTCACATGATCCAGATCCTGACGAACTTACATGCCACACACCTTTCGTCAGGACTGAAGACATTATGTCGCTAGTGAACGGTAATATAGAGGAAGATAGAAAAAGAATTGATGGTATTAAGTCCATGATAGTAGTTGAGGGCTTTCAACCCTTAGCATATCTTCTTGGGAAACACAACAACTCGGTCCCAAACCACATTGAAGAAGCTGGAACCCTAATGGACGGCTTGGTAACTGCAGTAATGAAGAGGCGGTCATCTTCTAAACAGGCCATAGTATATAATGTTCCAGATAACAAGTCTCTGGATGTCATCAAGAAAAGGGTAAAAACTCAAGAAGCATGACGTATGTGCGTTGTGACTGTAGACGCATCCACAAGAAGGCGGCACAGTTAAGTTGCCCTGTTCTTTTCAAGTTCGCCACCTCATATGATGTTCAGGGGTTCAGTAACTATCAGGATCACATAAGACTAAAAAGAAATTTTAAAACCATCACATTCTTACTGGACAAAACCTCATGTCAGCGCAGAAAACAAAGGAGAAAAAGTCCTACCACCTCAATATATGCAAACTCTAAAGGTACTGCATGCACACAGAAACAATTAACTAGTGCTACTGTGACCAGTTATAGTGCTCTGCCAGCCACTCTGCTAGTAGAGCAGTCCTAACTGGACCTGGGCGTAAGTAAGCCAGATTCTTTAATTTCTTATAAACCCCCAACTATCAATACTAGGCTCCCTGAGGTAACCATGGATAAAAACCATTTAGTGTAAAGTAACGTCGCTAGACACGGACCCGCGGGTAAAAATATGCACTTTAGACCTACGAAGAAAGCCATTTTTAAGCGCATTTTGTCTAACGATGGCGAAGAATACTTCGTGGCTAACATGGCTGCTACGGTCAAAACCGGTGCTGGAGAGATATACTACAACAACTTGGAGGGATCTGACATAAGACAGTACTCTAGATCACGTTTACCGAGCTATCAGGGCCTGCGACAGGATGTCATGTGGCATACCGAATACCCTTAGGTCACATATGTCACACATATCCCCCAAACTTACATCGGCACCCGGATGACCCTAGCCAGTACTAGGGAAATGTACGTAATTACTTACTTAATACTATCCCTGCTTTTGATCCTCATGAAAGTGTTTTGTGCCTACCAATCTTCCCTTCTCGTGAGGAGGACATGGAACCTGTGAGAAACAACTTGCATCGTGGCTACAGAAGCATGGAATGTATTCGTCGAGCTCCACAGGTGAAGCCCATGGGATGAATACTTCATAACACAGCCGCCTTCGTTTTTCAACAGAAATATAATGCTATGTTTAAATGTCGTCGCTGCCGTGAGAGCGGTTAAGGTGAGGAAGAATGTGGACCGATACACCCCTTGAATACTTCGTAACAAATCACGGAAACTATCTGTGCTACATCACTCCTCCAATGACTTTCTGGTGTTGCACTCAATTTGCGATAAGTATCAAGGGACTGAGACTTTGCGCGCAAGAAACTCAACAAACGAAGGGATTACCGCCCTTCAGAAGTGGCTCCAGGATACGTAGTCTGACCTCCCTTCTGGATAAACGCTCGCAGTCATCAAGAGATAGCTTATTTATTACACAACGGAGACGTTTTTAGCGATCTCCTCGAAGTTAGAGAACCATTTAGCAAATCATTCGCAAAATTCAGTCCTAGCACTCTTAACCCCACCACTTTTACACCGCTTACTGCAGATTCGTGCACCAAAGTGAATTTTACCGTCGAGAGTATCAGAGGCCACAATGAACTTGCGACTATCAACAGGTACGGGAATAGACGACCTAAAATCGGTTGTCATCAGAAACAGCGGTGACGATGTGCCTCCGTTCCTGCTTAAGATATTCAAAATATCAACGGAAAGTGGCACATACCCCAGTGAATCGAAAACCAGGGACATAAAGCCTCGCTACAGGCCCGGGGACAAATTGAACGTCAATAATTGCAGACCCATCAACATAACACCGGTCCTCTCTAGAATTATGGAGAGAGGAATTAAGAACAGCGCCTCTGATTACTTATTGACAGAGAACCTAATCATAAAGTCTTAGCATGGTTTCATGAAGAATAGGTCCTGTGTTACTTGCCACTTTGATTTCTTCAACCTCATCATTAGTAACCGTGAGGCACGCAAAAACGCCATTGTCCTACACTTTGATCTATCAAAGGAACTTGATGAGGTGTCTCATAATCTACTCTTTAATAGGCTACAATCAATTGATATTCTCTACCCCTTAATTAGTTGAATAAAGCCATTCCCTAGCGATCGTGCCCAACTTGTGAGAGTAAACTCCGTGCAGTCTGAACCTTAACATATAACTAGAAGAGTTATACAGGGTGGTATCCTTGGGCCCTTGTCGGACACAATTTATGTCAACAGTGCGTGTAACTGCTTCAGTGAAGTCAAAACATTCCTATGCGCCGATGACTTGAAGGTTGTGTGCACTTGTCAATCTCATAAACTAAGTGATACTCCGGGTGCTGCCCGACAGGAACTACGGAAACTTGCATTAGGGTGTGCTGAGTCCCACTTTTGATTCAATGATGACAAATGTTGTTGCCTTAGCATAGGCAACGACAACCCCGACCTGACCCTCGAGGTATGCGAAAAACAGCTACCTGGGCGGCCTCCCGTGCTAGATCTTGGCATCAGATGTTCCAGGGATGTGGCATTCTTGGAGCAAACAGCCTACATCAGATCCAAGTCACGCAAACTCTTGGGATGCATCATTTGTCACTTCTATGACGTCAAATCACGGGCTCTACCCTATGAAGTGTGCATTCGCCAACTTTTAGAATATTTCCCGTTCACTCTCCATGGCTTTCGTATACGTGATAAGCTGAAAGTCGAAGGGACACAACGTTACTATACCTTCAGAACATTAGGAGCTGACCCTAGTCCTAGACTACACATCCAGATGTAGCGTGCTCGGGTTGGAACCACCCTAGAAGACGAGACTTGAACTGAAGCTGATATTTCATTATGAGCTACTTCATCAGCACTTGCACTATACTGGTCCGAGAATCAGGCTGGTTATGGCGTCCACGTACGATATACTTAACCATAAGGTATTAGTTGAAACCGAGTTTTGTACGGAGAGCCTGCGAGATAATTTCTTCCTCGGTAAATTCTCACACATCCCGAATAGGCTTCCAGAAGAAACCCGTACGGCAAGCTCGTCAACACTTTTCCGCTCTTCACTCAATAGGCTACCAATAAGGGATGAGTCTTTCGTTCAGTTAGTCACCATCTATGCATCCTGGGCTAATGAGAACGTGTTTGGACCTCTAAATGTATGAACCAGAGTTATTAGAGTCCTCCAATTCCTCTTACACTGGTGGGTTTACGATTGCTTACAAGGGTGTGAGTGCTGGTTCCCCTTCTCACCATAATGAACTTAATGTACACTGGTTTCCCCTCAAAGCCACTACGATGCACTTTAGATATAGAAAATGTTTACGAACCTTGAGATGTAAAACTATGTAATTAATCATGCATGCAAACATGAAAGTGTACGCCTAGTTCGAATAGGCCTAAAAGTATGGGAACTTCTCTCGTTTACAAGCTGGACTACGTAGTACTTTCCTTTTCCATACCTGCTCTCGCTTCTTATTTCTTTTCCCATTAGCAATAACAGCTCGATGAGGGCATTTGGTGCCGAATCTCAGACCGAACATGCGGAAATAATATCTGCTGTTTGACGCCAACAATTACTGGACTGCTCCCAATCTTTCACGGTTTCTGGAACATCTTCGTAATAACTCAGCCATTGGTCAGGATCCTTCAGGTGATGAACCGTCTAAATTTTCCCAGCAGTTTTGTAGCAGAGATATTCTGAACAAACGATGAGACCGGATACCAATTTACTATTTGGCCTGGAAGGCGACTTACCTACAGTTGTCCCAAACTACATATTCTCTAGTACTCCGTATCAAGTGACCTTTCCAAGTAAAAGTTACCATGCATCAAATACACTTCTTGAAGGGTGCTGCTTGCGCTGATATAAAAGATGTCTGGAATCTATGTATAACTGCTGCCATATGGACTATAAACCGCCTCGACGTGTTGCTCCGTCTACTACTTAAGGCATTCGCAGTAAAATTGATGTATATCACCTTTAAACATAACATGGTGAGCTGGAAATGCATTGATTTAGACACTCACCTTGGTTATGCAACTGCAGGTACTTAGTGAAACTTTTGATAGTATAGATTAGTCCTATGTGGTTAACAAAGCTAAAAACTGAAGAATTTTCTAATGGGTGGACGGTTATATTGCTAAATAACAAACTATGCAGACGGATCAACAAGGCTGGCTGGTTATAATGCAAACTGCGAACATTGCGCGCTTTTGTTCCCAGGAGTGGAACCTATCTGTGTAACGGCAGAAGGAAGTCAATACCCGTCTCACGATTTGCAGCAAGTTTTAATAAGGTTATGCATATCAGTAACTTGGTACATGGATTATATAATACCAAATACTTTTTGTAAACTCTCACGAATTATCAGTTTGACGGTGTTCGTAAACTGGTATCTCCAATGTTAAGTCCATTGCATGAGAATACGAATTATCATTATCTCCACTTAGACGCTCTGCATCTGCTGTAAAGTGACATTTTATCATAGCTGCGATCTTCTGGTGTTTTTCATAGAGTTTAACGATCTCCCCTCTGTACTTATCAGGACCCGTAAGATCTTGTAGATTTTACGGCATACATTTCTGCTCGCGGTTCCCTCATATATGGCTTTCATTTCTTATCTCATAAGATGATATAGATATCAGACCTGATTACTGAAGTCTAATTCATCTTCCATAAGTTACAGAGCCTCCGTCATACTGTATATCTCTTACGTCCGCAGTGGGCTGGGTGCTTTACCATTACGTAACGCCCAAACAACACCACTTAACTCGATATACCCCGGTGCCTGCCCAGTCTGTCCATTACCGAAAATGTAAATACTGATGAAGAGACATAAATCAAAAGGACTCTCACTCAAGAACTTGCTCGGAAGAGCAATATATTTAAATGGAGTAAATGTGAGAGTGATTATCGAGGAAAAAGCTTACCTAACTCATCTGACTTGTATGGCTGAGCTAGAGACTGTGAGGACATGCACGCTAATCAGCACAAAGGGAGCCAAAAATGGCGCCGAAGCCTGCTCGGATGCACACTCGCGAAAACATTACTGAAAACACCCTAAGCATCTGCAGGCAAGCTAAAAGCTCATCTAGCTAATTCATTTTAATCCATTTACTTTATCCCTAGTTGCATTTTGGCGCCAGAACCGTGCATTACACTTCGTATGGTGTTGTACTCCCCATGCCTTGCTAATTTTGCATAAATAGCTGTATTATACTTAGCTCAGTTTGTGTTAGTTTGTACTGAGAGAGTAACGTTGCTTCTTTTCTCCTGTTGGGGAGTTAGCTGGTTCGTTCATCACATTGTAAGGCGAATCGGTGCATGATGTTACCATTAGTTAGGTACTATTCCCAGTGTTTCCTGAGGGTTGCTGTGTTGAGGTCTTTCAGCCATCTAGTTGTAAGGTTTGTGCCAAGTCATAAAAGTACTATTTATTCATACTGGTGCGTTATAGCCTGACGTGATTTCCGATATACCACGGTATATTTACCTTCACTGTTACATCGTTTTTTAGGTTTACCTAACTAGTCTCTCATCCATATGAAATCCCAGTAGTCGCATCTGTCAGCGTGAACCACGCCACCAAACCTATGACGAACGCACACAATCCAAGGTTACGGTCGCACTACCCTCCCCACCTTCAAGAATATTCTCTGGTTCAAACAACAGCCGAATTATTCCTACTTTCGAACTGAGCTTGCTCCAGCATGACGAACAATTATGCTAGTGTTTACCTGTTCCATTCTTTGCTAACTGCGAAGCATTATTGTTCTTTCTGTTGACGCCTCTTTTATGTGCCGGGAAAAACGGTGTCTACTGCATAGCTTTGCACTGTACATAACAGTCAGTTCACATTACCAAAATGATCGAACCTGTAACTGGTTTGTTTCCATGTAACCTATGTTGTATGAAATATATTAATATTAATATTATCTGCCTGAAGTGCTTTGTGGAGTTTGTCGTATTTTTCAATAATTTATTTAAACTTCTTTGATGCGCTCACCCCTATGCTTTGTTGTGGTTTCACAGTGTGAAGATTTATGCTTTTCACAACTTCAGACTAGGTGCATGACAGGATATTAACTTAGCCTGACTCAAACGGTGTACGATTTCTGTGACCAACAGACACCAACAACACGTACGACGACTACTCAAACAGCAGACGATGAAGAGCATAAGACCCAAAAAGTTACATTCGGTTGTGTGAGCCACAGTTCAATACAAATAAACAAAAGCAGTTTCGATTATGGTGTGATTTACTTGTATTTAATTTTTTTGGTACTTCCAAACAAAATAGCGGGGTGGAATGCATTGTTGCATGCGGAAATGCACGCGCGTTGCTTCAGGCATCCGGAAACCACTTTCTTTTTGTGGCTGTCTTGTGTATTATGTACAGTTTGTAGGAGAAACAGATGATATTTCCATGTAAACCAACTGAACTTGACCTACATGTACACGCTACTCCCGTTGACCTTGGCGGACAAACTATTTGCTCTTCCTAGATTGAGAAAAAAGAAATACCCCTAGGAGAAACATTTAAACTCCTGTATTAGGTTGTGAGCCACACCAATTTTATGAGAGCCCATAATGCAGCCTGGCTGCCCAGACCTTCGTAAGTGGATCAACGTCTGAACTTTTGAATCAGTGGTTGAAAGTAAAGTGCATAAGTTGATAAGACACAGTTCCGTATGCTGCTCTTGTTAAACATATCACCACCTGATTCCAAAGAAGTAAATTTCTTGATGTGAAATGATCTACCATAAAAGTAAGAGCTAGTGATTACGACATCATTACCGATAGCGATTCAAAAGATATGTATTAGCTTACGCACTGACATTTCCCAGTATGCATCTCTCCTACTGAGAGCCAGTTGCAATACTTCCGTAAACCCTTTTAAAGTATGTTATAACTGCTCCATTTGACTTGTTATTTTAATAATCCCTTTTGCAAAATACTTCGCGGTAAATGTACTCACTTGGAACCGGAGCCGAATTTGGCTATTCTGGGATCTCACCATCAATTTCCGGTCCCTCAGATGATCTTCCTACAAAATGTGGCCAAAATTTGTGCGTCGCATCCGAATTTATTGTACTCTGGTCCATTAATAACCACTACAGGACAGAACCCTGGCTACTGTAATAAACTATAGTTCCATTTCAGTCTCAAAAAAGTATGTGACGACCCGGTAGCAAGAAAAAGATGCCATGATGATTAAACGTGGGGACATTTCCACCTCCCCAATGAAGGTGGTACCACGATGAAGAGCGAAAGAAGGAACATGTTGGAGCACAAGAGACAGCTGAGCTTGTCCCTAAATGTTCTAGGAACCTAACAGTTCAGTCTCAACGTGTTTCGCTGTGCTAAGATTTTGGTGCTTCCGTATTCCCGAATGGGCTGTTGGGAAATTCATTGGACTCATCTTCTACTGGTTGTCTATTGTGGGGCATGAGATGACACTCCGTAGTTGTTTTAGCGTTGACCTATCGGGTATCACCTGTCGGAAACCGATCGTTGCCACTTTTTAGTGTCATACGCAATCATGACACTCAAGGATTACTACACTGCTTGATTATGCGGGGTTAAAACATTTGATCGGGTTCGGTTTTAGACATTCTGAGCTCATCTAGGGGCTAGATAGCGTGTTACTTGTTCCACAGGCGGTTGTGAAAATTTGCGCAGCAGTCCCTGTTATCCACATCAGATTGTGTCTGTTGTCTCAGCTGCATTTATTTTTCCTGCGCCAACTGATCGGCGCCACAAGTTGACTGGGTATTACGTTCTAGCTGTGGCTAACCCCCAACTTACATGAGTGGTTTCGCCGGCGAACAACTTTGTATTGTTACCCATCATTCGTCGTCAACGCGCACCTGACAGTAGGTCGTAATGGTTCAGTAAGTCTGTGCTTATTATAGGCATGGAAACACCAGCTAGAGAAAGGATCCATTGAATTGGCTCGCATAGAAACATGATTTGGAGTGGCGATACTTTTTCCAAGGATTGTGATCAGTTTCCTGTCAGCTACTTGCAAGTCAAAGAATAGTTCATGATGGCGGTCGTTTGTGGTTGTAGGGGAACCGCCGATCTCTACGCCGGTGTCGACGGTCCAGAGAACTTTGGCCTTCACGTCAGCCCTCCATGAGGGCCTGGAGATTCGTGAGCAGATCCACGGCAAGGTTTTTGAATACCTTTCAAACCTGGCTGTCTAATCACCGACCTACCTCATCTTTTGAGCACTTCATATATCTCCCTTCAAATGTCGACTTATAAATTCGGGGGAGCAAATCAGTGCTATCTGATGAACAAGCTTTTTCCTAGGGTCGAGATAGCAAACTTAGGATTCTCCGGGCCCAGTTTAGTCAAACTTTACCAGTTATAAAAGACAACAGTGACAGAAGTTGACGAAAGCGAATTTGCTTTGTACCACAAAAACAAGCGTAATTATTGACCAAGATTTCATTTTAACTACCACTCAAGATGACTTTTGAACGTTGTTGGAAGCACTGTTGACCCGTCAACCAGTTAATAATCCATCTTTGAGTTCAGAAGTGGTCAGAATTTGGATAGGTTGCAGGATTTATCCCTAGTAAAACCATTATATCAGTTGGCAAGTCCTAACCACCACATCTGAGGCGCCTTTGTTTAAGAAGGCGCATAATTTGTAAGATACACCACTTTTTACTCGTGGTTTGTCAGGAGGATTCTGGAAATAAGGTTGAAGCTGGAATATATTCACGTTCCTGTCTGTGTTTTTGTTCAGTTTCATGAGTCGTGATTCACAATTATCCTGCTACGCGAAATCCGATGCTTTCGCCGTCATGGTATTTGAATTGCTGGTAAAATGAAGCGTGCAGTTTCAAACAAGGACGAATGTGTTCATTCTAAAATGATGCTTTGTTTTTTCCTTTCCACTGCCTTAAAGACATGCTTATCCCACTATTTTCTGGAGTTTTAGTTTCAATAGTAAGGATTTTTACTACTGGTTATAGTTGGTTAATCAAGGGGAAGATTAAATAATTTCGTTTGGATCACATCCAAATGGACAGTCGGTTTCTTCATGGTGCTCAAATGCTTGAACTCATTGTCCGAACAAGAAGTGGCTGATTCTTCATTGACTTGGTTTAGGAGGAAATAGGATACTCATTGAGGTAACTACTACACCAACTAACACAGCTTATTTTTAGCGAGCTGTCTTTATTTCTGGGAACTGAGCATTGAGAACACACAGTTGTTCTGATAATAATAATTCCTGAATATACAGGCACACACCATAGTATGTGGGGTTCCTGGTTAGTGGGTAGAGAAGCATAATCCTGCCGTCCCTGAACGACCGTAAAATAACTTTTAACGCACTAACAAGGACATTGTCTTTTTTGTTCACTCTGTAATGCAAAAATGTAAATAAATTAAGGTAGCACACGTTTTTTGATGAAATTCAGCAGCTTATTTTGAAAGAACTAAATTTTAATGACAGCCAATTACTGGTCAAACCCAAATATATGAAAGACAACGCAAATATTGGGAAAACTGTTTCTTATTTACAGTTTATAGATCCGTTTTACATAGGAAGCAGGGATATCTAGATTTTAAATGGGTTTATAATCTTTGAAACCATACCATTGCCTGTTTTGCCACTGGTCTATGTGATACCATAAGATTTCGTCATGGTCCTGCTAAAGGTTTAGGAAACCTCCTGGGAAGACTCTACTTATTTTCTACATTGTTTGCGTGCCATTCAGTTTTTCGAACGAAGAAACTCTTCTTGTAAACAATAACTTGATGAGATGCATGACGTTTAAGCATCTGTGTTTAGTTTGATACCCACTGCTACTCACTTTTCTACAACTAGTGGGATAGATCCTTCTGATCTACCGTTTATGCGTTGAGAATTTGCCTTTTTCTTATTTCTGTCGTGTGTGCCAAGAATCTATGATTTGTCCCATGCGTATGCAACTTACTAACCCCTGCTTAATTCATCATAAGCATTATCATAAGCACTAATAAATATTGTCACTCACATTCGGCTTGACCCTTGCTAATCTACTAAGCAGCAAAGGAAAATTTGTAACTGCAGATTTATTTTAGTTGAATTGGAGTGACTGAGTAAATAATAATAATAATAATAATAATAATAATAATAATAATAATAATAATAATAAAGCAAACGATGCTGACACGTTGACTTACTTAGACTGATTACGACAAACGACTGTTCTTCCTCAGAATCCAGTACTTTACTGAGCAACAAAAATTGGAAGAAGAAGACCGGAAGACACTTTATTTGACAAAAATACATCACGTATACAGTTTCCATGACCATATCAAGCCGCTAGATCAAAAGTTAGATGCTTATTTTAATTGGTCAGCAGTAGGATAAATTGTTTGTAAAGTTTTTCCTGATCATACATTGACACGCAATAAAAATGGAAACCCAAGGCTTCTCACTAAGTGGTTGATAACTTAAGGTGCTGATTTCCACTTAAGCCGTTTCTTATCACCGAGATATGTGAAACTACAATTAAAATTACCTTTATTCAATCTTAGTGTCCTTTCGAGTTCTATATTGTAATTAGAGCTCTTCTAGAAAACTGTAGCTAAATCATTTGGTTACCTGGATGTACACGAAAAACACGGGTTACAGTCATTTTCCCAACTTTTAGTTGGAATCTTGTGCAGCGTCAATATTTTGGGGGATTGGTACCAGACAACTATTTTTGATATGAATCTTAGATAGCCAACATAGGTTGGAAATGACGAAAGAGGACTTTTCGGTGTCTGAATTTCATTTCATTAGTTCAGTTGCAAGGCTGCAGCCACTAACATCTTAGATTTTGAGCACATATCAGTGGGATTGTAGTCTACATACTTAAAAATCTTGGTCAGGTCCTATCTGATTCACCGACCGGTTTTGTTTGGATTTGGATTTTTCACTGAATCAGAAACAGACTCAATTGTCGATGTCAAAAACTCAATAGTTGTAGAGAGCTGTATGCTTACTGTAGCTCATTTTATGGTATGAATATGGAGAAAAGTTTCACTTATAAAGTGTTTGAACCAGAAAACAAGATAATGAAAGCTGTGCACAGCTCAGCAATCTTTTCTTATGAAACAGGTCTTACTGCAAACAGAAAATCATTGGATACATAAATGTAACGAATATTTGTTGCTCGTAGCATCAACGTTCATAGCGAGTTTTCACCTGATTCAAGCAGGGGATGTTAGTTGATAAACATCTTAGTGCAATGGTAGTTATTGTCATGAGGGGATCAGGACCTCACGAGGAGGTGAATCGCTTGGTTTTGTATGGACATTTATGACGTGTTACGTCGCTATATACTAACCTGGTTAGTCACCTGGTGAATATGTAAATGTATGCTCAACCCAATTTGTTGATTCACTGCCTCCAGCTTTCTCAAGGGGAAGTTCAACTATGTGATTGGTCAATTTTTTGTCTTCTGGAGAGCACTGCCTTCTGATTGCCCGAATTTTTTGATCAAATGAACTACCGAAGGTTTCTTTAGTTCGACTGGCTGATACTTTTATTTAACTGAAGTGACGAAGGTCACTCTGATCTTATTGGTTTATACAATACAGCTGAAGGAGTGTTCTCTGGTGCTGCTGATCAGCCAGCTTCTTCTATTTACAGGGGATTCTTATCGAACGATTGATTAGGTACAAGAGTTTGGCTATATATTCACAGTGAGTCCTGACCTGACCGATTGATTATCTACTCTTTGGCGCGTCTAGGGTTTCTCTACATTGATATTGGGTGATTCCTGTCATTAGTTTGTTTATGACAGGTTAGTATTTCGCTTATCGGTCGAGGTGGCAATTTATTGCTATTCTGCTTCCTCACCAGGCTTATAAACACTTCCAATCCTGCTACTCTGAACGCACGCGAAGAGAATATCGAAACTCAGTTACGTTAAGGTGTGTCATGGTGTCATATATTAGAATTACTTAAATAGTATCGCCACCGGATGCGAGCGATCCACCATAAAAATGACCTTTTTAGATGTTTATGAATACACCTCAGCTGATATAAGAAAAAGCTAACATAGATTTAACAACTAGTGACTTTCTATACCTTCATAATCCATTTTCATAGCATCATTTTAAGGGTTATCGGTGAATGTGCCGTGAAAGAACGTCATAAAAGCAATAATGCTGAGTCGAATTTGAATGTACCATTCAAATCAGTTCATAAAATATAATGTGTTAAACACCTTAACACATGTAATGTGACCGATTTTACAACTTATTTGGTAGGGCATCGGACCAACTACCCAAGTGCTGCCGCTTTGAATCTCATCGTGACTCAGATCTCAATCTCACCTTCAAGCATCACCCAGGATGCAGAACAACTAGATGGAATGTAAGACAGTTACATATTTCACTGCTCAAATATTACTCAGAAATATATGTTAGACAGGCACCATACAGTTTGTTTTGATTCAAGGCGAACTTCTCTAAGTTCCAGTAAGAAGCTGTGATCTTTGGTGTCAACAAATTCTGATGTGAGGACAGTTACTTGCTGATGGAGTTAGATTATAATAGCATTTTACCACAGATCAATAGAACTTGCAAGGGTGATCTATTGGGATTCGACCTAGTAGCTGAATGCCTGACATGCTCAGTATCAGCCCGGATTCTCTTTGGTCCGATCCCTCGTTGGTTGTTGGAAGTCCACCGGTAAGGAGTCCAAAATTATGATAAAGCAGTTATCCAGTGCTTTCCAGTCGTTTAACAGTTCTGTAACTTATGCAGATCCGTTATGATAATTCTTATGAAATCAATCACTTTTCCACGAACCTCCAAACTGAATTTCTCAACAGACTTGACCAGGTTGGATGAAACCTGGTGTTATGGACTACTACTACTACTAAGAAAATCACACTGCACTCGGAAACCCCATGAACGTTTGTAAAGTAGACAACCAGCCACACCAACTATACGGGGGCTGATCATACTACCTGACGGCCGGACCCCCAGTACGTGGGGCAGGATTCAAACCCATGACTCACTAGTTGTAGGCTGGGTGCCTGGACTAATGAGCTAAAGCTTCATTAGGCATCATTTAAAACAAACAAATATTTTGAAGATTACACAGTGCTAAGAACTAGGCAAATAGTGATGTAACAGCGGGGAAGTAGAAAACATACTAGGATGTGGGGATTATTTCTGCTCTTTGTTATCTAAGAGAGCATATAATATGTTTCGCTCAAGCGAACCTTCAAACCAAAATTTTGAAAATTGAACAAATTAACGATTTATTTGGGATAAAATTTGGCATAAATTTTTCAGGCTGAAGAGGTACTGAGTCTTTCGAAACTTTATTTGTTTACATCATCTAAGACTGAAATCTTTTCGATTTACAAAAGAGAATTATTTCGAAACGAGATTTTCCAGGTGACTTTTTGATTGTAAGGTAGTTTTTATTATGGATCGATATCAGTTGTAGAATCAATGAAAGCTGAAGAGCAATAGACGGCATTTTAGTCGTAGATTACAGCTCCTCGGTTTTGTGCGTCAACTAGCCTGAAACGGATGAGATTCAAAATTGTCACGTCTGACAATCAGCACATTTCTGTCCAGTCACCGGGTTGGAATCCAGCAGCCAACTAATTCCTAGATTTTTTCAGTCACTGATAAATCGTGACCAGTGTCCAATGTCATCGGTGGTTTACTGTCTTCCCTTCCACCTTGGCTGATTCCATAGATCAAATTTTCTTAGTGATGTACTTCCCTCAGATACTCGAAGCGTTTCGTGTATAAGGTTCCTTTTTAATTATGAGTGCATCAGTAGCCTCGTGCTTATTTAGCATAACCGTTTTGACCACCCAATTACCCTGATATCTCGGAGGTCTTTGCACAGAAGTCCACCGACTACACACTTTATTCACCCGGTGACCATTCTCTCCAAATCTGATTAAAACACCATAGATAGTAAGTAAGGAAGTCTAACCGTTCGGTATTGTATCTAGAAAAACACAGTCTGTCTCCTGGATCCCATTATCAGCTACTCTGCATCAAACAGACGAAACCAGCATAGGATCTCACATACAATTGCATCAGTTAAAGTTCCCACACTTCAAAGCAGTATACAAAGAATAAGGGGATAGGAAAAGACTAAATTCAAAGTAGACTAGGTTGAGTGAGGGAGTAAGCAATCTGAAAAGGAGAGTTAGGGTGGATATTCAAGCTTCACAAGACTTCAGAAGGTGACTATACCGGCGTCACTATGACTGATTTTCAACCATGTTAACAACAGTCGTCAACCACAAATACCTATTATCTTGAGGACCCCAGGGATGGAATCTACAACTCCCCACACAGCTGATCAACAGCCAGGGACTTAATTGACTGATGGCCATATCATCGTCTAGCCACCCTGAACCCTCTTCCAACTTAATCCACCTTCCTCGAACATGGCACGTCGAAATAGGTGGTGGTTTGGCTTGTACTGTGCATACGCAAGGCTTCTAAGTCGGGTAAGCTTCACAACCATATCGGCTGAATTACATTTTTCACCTATCACTTTTCGCCTGACTTCGACATTGTTCACACAGTGATTTCATCAAATGAGAGCGATGTTATGAAGACACCTATGGTTAAAACCCTGTAAACACTTCACGTTTTCTGCTGACAATAACCATATCTCATAGCCGTGTGACGGGACGAACGAAGTGCAGTGCAGCACACTAGCCCTTTTTTTAGGTAGTCGGATATCTCGCCAATAGGCGCCACAGATGATACTGGTTGGCAAATACCAATCGAGCCTTCTGTATCCAAGGTAAGAATTAGTCAGCAAATAGACGTTTAGGGCATATGCAACTTCCCAAGTGAGTGAAGTTGTCTACACATTCCAGCTCTTCACTCTATAATTTGAAGACGACTGCACAAGACCCCATACAGCCCAAGTGATCAACGTGTTTAATACGTTTAAAGAGGGTGAGTGTGGAATTGGATTCTCTGTTAGTCACTAGCCGTAGTTACCATTAAAATTTTGTGTATTTTTTCTCTGGGGAAGATGTTTTTATGGCTGGTGACTTATTGCATCGGTCTGAACAGGAGACAGTATCTAATTCTGGCTTTCTAGATTAATCATTTCTACAAACTGTGCACGTGATGCTATCAAGCAAAATAAAACCTTCAAAGTATACCCTAGGATTTCGTTATCATTTGACAAATGTTCCAGGTCACATAGTTGAGAACACTGAGAATATTGAAATAATATTTTTTATTTTTTATTGAAAATGATTGAGTTCAAGCGAATTTTTGTTTATTTTAAATGGAAATTTGAACACAAATGAATGGTGTTTTGTTTAAGTTTTAACTCAGAAAAAGGAAACAAGAATTTATGCGAAGAATCGATGAAATGAATTGACCCACTATTAATGATGATGAATAGTTGTATACTAGACCTATTGATACATAGAATTTGTTCAGTGTTAAGTATTTGTTTTAATTAGTCACAAAAATGTTTTAAAAAGCCTTGTTTGTTCTTATCCTATGATAAGCAAAATATTTATAGGTACATATGTATGTGAATTATTGATTAGCTTTGCCATTAAAAATGAATTACTGAGGAAAATTTGCATAGCATTAGACCATTACTGTGATGACCATGTTCTGTTTTCCATTCTATCTCATTACATTTTGTGATAAGTACAGTGTGAACGTTGCCTGCTTTCATCGAACCTGACTCAGTCGAACTCATTATTCTATGTGATGTGGTAATTTAAATATTGAAAACTGATTTCGATGCACTGCGGGACATGATAAATACAAATGACAATTAACCATCTGACAAAATTACGTTCAAATATCTGTACTTTTTAGGACTGGATAGTTAGTAAGTATTCGAATGAATCATTGCTGACATTTCTGAACATAAAATGTACTACCGAACAATATGAGTAGGTAGGTAGATTTCTCTAATCGAACCAGAGTGATCTGAACGCTAGATGGCTGTTACACTCTGCAAGGTTTTGAAAAGGGGAGTGGCTTTTCACGTCCGGTTAGATTCTTGGCATTTTTTGTGTCTATTTGAAATATCATTCAATTAAAGTGAGACAGAAACTTTGCTGGGTGAATTTATCCAGTGTCTGTGGTATGGTGAACCAAAGGTGTCGTAAAAATGCTTGTGGTAGGGCCGGATGCCACTACCCAGTGGCCTCTGGTATGTAGTGCAGCGAATGTAAGAGTTTGTTCCACGACAATTGCACAAGCTTTACGCTCTCAGCATATAAAAGGTACAGTAAGGCACGGGGTGTGTGACTTTCTATGTCGTGCTGCTTGGATATTTGCACGCTGGTAGAAGAGGCGAAAACACTTCTAAATACGATAAAAAAGAAACTGGAGTCCAAAGGGAAATTCCAATAACTGTGTTAGTGATAACGACACAGCATCCATTGACACTGATCGCTGTGAAAAATTTTAAGAACGTATCACGACAAGCTGTAAGTTGGGGAACAGACTACCTACTAGGTTTGCTGGAAGCGACTTAGAAAAAGCTACACCATGCAGGGTGAAGCGAGGATCTTCAGGTTCTCGTATCCCAGAGCTCGCCAACCCACCCTGAGAACTGCCAACCTTAAGACTAGATCGACTTCTGATGAAAGAGACAGGAGTGAAGCAATTGCAGTGCCAACCATGGAATCATCCAGGCGGCAGGTCATACCCAGTTTGGCGACCTAATCAGTGAGGAAAATTACACAGGATGGGATCGCGGTTCGTTCTGGGGTTGTCAGTATCAAGGCCACTGGACTAGGCTTTAGTAAGCCTTGGGTACTTGAATCAGAGAAATGGCAAGTAATCAAGTCTATCCGGTACTCCAGGAAGCCAGTAACGATCATCGAACCAGCTGTCATCACTCCATAGAGCAAAGATAGGTATTTAATCTTCCACCGAGTGGAAAAAAGTAGAGACCCAGAACCACGCAAACCTTTCGAACATGACCTTGGCAAGACGCAAAGTTTGATAAACCAGCATTTATCGGAAAGCATACTAGGAGTCACCCTACTCAAGATATATGTGGTAGGCAAAAAGGAGACAGCCCCTACCGAAAACAAGTTTCGGCCACTTAGGGCCGTGTTCAGATCAACGGAGGAGATGGATCAGATTCTGACGAACGCTCAAAGACTTTAAGGATTTACAGTGCTCGTGCGTAAGGCTTTGGTTCTTTCTGATTCAATCGAAAAACGGGAAGCAGAAGCAGAACTAAATCCAGATTAACAACAGGAGAGCAAGGTCTGATATTAGTGGGTTTTCGTGTGGTGAGCTTTTGGCGACAGATGATGCCGAAGCCTCTATGGATAGAGTGGAAAATCATTTCATGAACTGTTTCGAGGGAGGGAAACATTGTCCTCCGTGGATAAATCATGAAATCCGAATGTTGCTATTAGGTAAGAAAAAGTGTTGAAGTCTTGAAGTATTACAAAGAAGCCCGAAATAAATGTATTCCTGCTATCTCCCGGTTTCGAATATGCTTTGAAACACGTCTTGCCTGGGCTGCATTGAAACATCCAAAGAAGCTAGTTTCTTACACAAACTATAGAAATAAAACGTATCGTGGTATATCCGCTCTAATCAAAGGGATGGAAACTCACTGTTTAATTTAAGACAATCAGGAAAAGGCAGAAGCTATAGGTGGATATTTTACTGAGGTCTTCACACGGGAACGTTCTGTGGGAACTAATTAGACGGTAGAAGCGATGATAACCAACAGAGTGAACTCTGTGGATGTCGATCGCAATGATTTATTTCGGACATTAATTACTCTCGACATTGAAAAATCGACGGGACCGGATGGGCTGCAGGCAAGGCTGCTCAGAGTGCTTGGACTCAATGTAGCCGGCCTATGGATTGCTATATTTAGACTATCCCTCAGTGAAGGCATACCCCCCTATGACTGAAAGGTTGCTACAGTCACACTTATCTACAAAGCAGGTTCTAGGCAGCACCCATCAAATTACAGACTAGTAGTGTGGTATAGATCCTAAAAATAGTAATCAAGAATGCCGTCACGGTTCATTTAGAGAGCAAAACTCTACTGTCTCATTTGCAGCATGGCTTTCACCAGGACATCTCTTGCTTGACGAACCTTCTCACAGTCAGAGAAAGTTGGGTTAGATCTAAAGATGACAGCATACTTGTAGATATCATTTTCATAGACTTTGGTAAGGCAATCGACAAGGTACCTCATTCAAGATTGTTAGGGACACTAAAGAGCTTTGAAATCAATGGCAATCTGCTCGTATGGATAAGAGATTTCCTTGTTGGTAGGAGACAAAGAGTGAGGATAAATTCTCGACTCTCCTCTTGGAAGTCGGTAGAGAGTGCAGTACCGCAAGGAGCAGTCCTGGGTCTGCTGCTATTTCTCCTATACGTAAATGAGCTGCCAAATACCACGAAATCCCCTATGGTTTGCCATACTGATGATGTAAAAATCTGGCAGGAAATTAGGAATGAAAAGGATATACGTGCACTTCAGGTAGACCTAAACAGATTGTTTATCTGGTCAGAAGAGTGACTTATGTCTATCAACGCAGGTAAATGTGTGAGCATGCACTTGGGACGCACACATGGCAACACCTACGATACTGGTGAGAATCCTCTACCATAAGAACCAACCCACAATAACCTAGGAGTCACAGTAAATCATGACTTGAAAACCACGGCACACTGTCGACTGGTAGCAGCTTGGAGTTTCAGGACACTTTGGGCGTTACGTAGAAAGTTTACTGAAACGCGTAGTAACATGTTCACCATCTTATACACATCCTTAGTTAGGTCTCAAATAGAAAACTGTACACAGGTGGAAAATCCTTGTCTGAATGGTGACTCAGACTTTCTGGATAGTGTGCAGAGGGCAACCAGATTACGAAATCCGACAAACTATTGTTGAAAAACTCTTCAGAATAATGAGATTACGAGTACTACATTACCAGGCATTGATAACTCAACGTAGTGTTAATCCCTCAAGTAGAATCTTAAGCTCAGTAGCTGAGCAGAAGTAAAGGTGGTGAAAAAGATTCTTTACTTCAGTGTAGTAGTTAAAGAATTGAAACCCGAAAGTGTCATTCCTAAAAGTGAAATCGTAAGAAGTTCAGTAGCTAAGACAGTTGCAGACGATATAAGAGCACATTCTACACTGACAAATTTAGATTGCCAGAAGAGAATGAAACAAATAAATTGCAGTATAATGAATTAGGGGGCGAAATCGAGGCATGTTCATGACAGCCCATCTGCCGACACAGGTAGATCATTTTGATCCAAAATAACAATGGGAAATAAAAAGCACCAGGAAATAATAATAATTGCTACCTGTTGTACCAGAGGTGGCCCTGCTGCCGCAGTGAAGTTGTGGACAGCATCTCGGCATTTAAAGCGATGGGTGGTTGGCTCGAGTCTTGGTTGGAATCAATATTACTCACTGGGGTGCAGGTACATCTAATTAGTGAATCCCGAATAGGTTGAACCCACTAAAGGTCATAATATATCGTGAACTGATAGAAGTAGAAAATATGCGCCGTTGGATTCAGACTCATTGGGTCAACGGTAAAGTGATGGCCGCGCAACCTGAAAGTTCTGGGTTAGATCGTTGGTGGGGTCATGGGTGCAAACTGCAGAGAAGTGAGTTACTAGGACGAAACAGCCGTCCAATGCTCTTAAGTTTCCAATGTTTCTCCAACTGACTTCAGTTCATGAAGAGTACCGACCTGAAATCAATAAATCCCCACAAACCTCCCAATTAAATTGAATCTTTCTTAACCGAATAAACACCAAATGTACGCAATGAGGATGATTTTACTTGGTTGCATTGTGTTCTTTGAGCTGGGTTGTTTAATTGTGGAGCTTTCATCGTCTTTCCAGACGACGTCATCAGCACTGACTTCAGTATGAAGTGAGCTGTCAGTATCTCTCCATGAACGATTTAGTAGCTTGTCCTAAAGAACTGGTTTCTGATTAGTTGTCTACTTTGATTGTTATGTCATTAACTGTATAGATTTTCCTGTTGGTTGTCCTTCTGCTTGACCTCTTACCTTTCTGTCGTCTGTCATTTTTCTTATTAGTTGACAGATTGGGTCTAAGTTGATATATCTATTGACTGCTGACTGATATGAATACCAAGTTTCCAAATTGAATTCATATCCATTATTCGCATAATTTGCACCTATTCCAGATGTAAGCAAAGTTCTAATATGGATATCACGAAGGAGGAGAGAGAATTATTACTAAGTAAATCATGTCTCATAGTTCTGCAACTATCTGATATGGTTGAGGACGATAAATTTTATCTGAAATGTAATTCAGTAAATGATACTGTTTCACTTTATGTCTAATAAACTAAGGAAAAATGGAGGTCTACATTTTACAGTGGAAAGAACGTATTTGATTGGAATTCTAAGAATGCCATTAATTATTACAGAAGTCTCTTTTTAATGTAAAAGAAATCTTCCTCACTGATCAAACACTTTTACCTGACAAAGAAAATCAAGGCCAAACGCCTACACAAATAGGATGATTTGTCGATGAAATCAGACGTTTCTAAAGGTCATGTCTTGTTGTGAATTTCTTTGCAATCCAACTGAAAGGTAGGTAAGCAAATTTTAAGAGAGCAAACAAACAAGGGAGTCATATAAAGTGGAGAAATCTAGAACATATCTTGCTTAGTTTATGATATAATCCCTCTTCTTCGGCATAAAATACAATACGAGTGAGGTCATCCAGTTGTAAAGAGAAATTATCACCAATAAATCACGTATAGTAAATACTGTCCTATCGAGATAATCTCACGTTAATTTTTCTCATCTGGATGAGAACACTTCAGTCGCTTTTGCAGTTATAAAAGAGGGCGTGCTGGAAAGGTGGAACATTCCACTGAGGCATAGAATATTTATTCCCGAAAATATGACCCATACTTCCTATGATCATCATTTTGATTATTTCAAGCCTCGAACAGTAATCAGAATCACGCTATATTGAACTGGAACTTTTAGTAATTATTTCCCAAGATGACTTCAAGAACTTTAGAAAGAGGTTCTGAAGAGTTCTATCAGCTGGAAAACTAACAGAAGTTCTCCGAATAGAATTACTCTTAAGTGAATATTAGTGGCTTTCTTTCAAGATGAGATTCCTTGCAGTTCCAGTGAGAAGTCATGACGGGTGGGATGAACAAAGTCTGATGTGAGGACAAACACTCGAAGATCCCATTTGATGAAAGTCGGGTTATATCATGAATTGACAGAATTATGGAAACGCTGAACATTGGTCTAGTAGTTAGTTTTTTACTGCGAAACCTGAAGGCCTTATTTCGATCCCTGGTGAGGTCAGGTATGAGCACTGCTGACGAGTCCGATGATGAGACAAGACAGCTGTCTAGTGCTTCAAGGCCTCCGATGGCTCTTCAACTGATATCATGGACTGCCATGATAAATGATGTTCATTGTAGTCTGCTGACTCCTCAAATAGGTAATTACAAGTGTCAGCAGATATTCAAATTTTGTGTTTCCTATACCTATCACTTACAACCTTGAATGTACTAGCCTTTGTCCATATCAAATACCGCGCAGTAATGATAAAAAAATAATTTTAATCGACTAGTATTTACAATTTCCTTTTATTTATTCATGTTGGTAATTATAAGTGGACTTCAGGACGTGCGTTTCGCCTTATTTGGGACTCACAAGCTGGATGTACCTGAAACCCAGAGGTTGATGTCGCCAAAGCGTTATCCATTGAGCCACTGGGACCTGTGAAGCATCTGGTATATCAACAGATCCCGATCAATTCCCTTCAGTGAACAGTTCAAAGAAAAATTAAAAGTCTCATAAAATAACAAGTGATGCTTTTTGCACAAGCGGTGCCTCTCATGACTCAGTAGTTTGGAAGTTAACATTGCAGCATTTAAAGCGATGGTTGTTAGGTTCGACAACCCTTTCCTATGTAAACAGCATGGGTTGGTACCATAACCGATATTAGGTTTGAATCTTGGGGGGGGGGAAATATCATTATGTTCTGATGCAAGTAAGTCGAGCTGCTGAAACACGAACAGGACGAAACACAGGTCCTATCGCTAGCCACCATAAAGCAAGTGTCATGTAAATATTGAAAAAATAATTAACAATTTAATGGGAAAATATTTTATTTTTATACTATTGATTTAGAATAATTCTATTTATTAGAATAGAATTAGAAATTGGTAAAATCAGAACAGCAAATCAGTAAACTTATAGTATCTTGTTCAAAGTACAACTGTTTGGTTGTTTGACTTACCACCTTTTCAGAAGATGGAAACTTCAGTAGCCCAGATTTTCAAGTAGGCAGCCTAATTGTCAAAGGGGCTTCCAGCATGTGAAAACTGTTTAAAGACGTCACTGGTAGTAAACATCTTAGTAAAGAAGAACATATCAACATCTGTACCTTAAACAAATTGTTTATAGTTCAGCTCACTTGTTCGATCCCACTTTGTCTACTTGCGTCCAATGAAGAACCTTGTCCAGGATTCACTACGAAGGATGTTTACAAATGTCTGAAATCCCTGAACCCTTCTCACAGTTCAGGTCAGGCTTCGTATTCACAAAGTATGCTGATATTTTATGCCATCCATTAACTAACATGTTCAACAGATCGTCTTTAGAAAACACCATACCAGCTGCCTGGAAAGATATTAAGGTAGTCTAGGACTCCAGGTGCATGTACAAAATACTGTCCGATTGCAGTTACCTTTCCGTTTTTAAAAATAATGGAGAAGCTAATAATACCTGTGCTCGACCCTCACTGAAGGCTTTCGGAGACCCCAATCAATTTGCATATAAAAGCAGAAGAAGCACTTTGGATTCCACCACTCTCTTGTATCACGATATTGCTCATAGTCTTGATAAAAATGCTAAGTATGCCAGGTGTGCCTTTTTAAACTATACTTCGGCATTTGACTCTGTCCCAAGACTTCTTTTGATGGACAAGCTTACCAGGACAAATACTGAATCAGTTGACTGCATTCCTATTTCTGTGATAGGAAACAACATACCGTTCACAGAGGGAAGCGCCCCACTTCATTGCTTACTTTGACTGGAGTTCCCCAAGGAGCCATCCCTTCCCCACTTCTTTTCTCATCCTTTCTGCATGACATACCATCTTCAGCTGGTATCAATTTCATCAAATATGCTGATGACTTAACAGTTTCCATACCCATCTCCTCTTCAGCAGACTATTCTCAAATGAATTATTTCCTGTCTACTGTTAGATGATGGTCCTCCGAGAACGGTCCTATCCCTAATTCTTTAAAATGTCAGACCATAAACCTTAGTTTTAGACTTGAACATGGCTTGTGAATGCCCTTTATTTCTCATGATTCCCATTCTATTGATAGTTGAGTATTAGAGAATGTTACAAGTGTGATTTATCGTGGTGTGTGTTTTTCTTCGGATCTTTCTTGGTCTTCTCGTATCTCACTAATTTCCAAAAGAATGTTTTGCCTAACTTTCTATATTAGGAAGCTGAGAGCATCTGGCATTACTCAGCCTCTTTTCTTGTGTTTTATTAACTTCTGAATCAGGCCCGTCCTCCTCTACTGCTCCGCTTTATTTTTTTCCGGGTTGCTAAAAAGACTCCGCTATATTGCATAGAGCGTTGAAGATTGTCAGCAGAACTAGTGGTGTACCCCTCAACCCTCTAGTTAAAACTGATGTGGACAAACATATTAACTCCTGTAAACATCTGGCAGGAGTCATTTTACCAGATGACCAACATCTTCTTCACTCAAAGCTCTCTGAGTGTCAGTCATGTGGAATGACAAGGAGCAAGTACGTAAGAGTCTATGGACGTACTACAAAATATAAAACGTCTACGATACCGTATTTAGCTCGTCTGTTGTGTGATGAAGAAAGATTTCTGAATGAACTAACTAATCAACTTCTGTTTTTGAAAGCCACGTAACTGAAGATGAGCGTGTTATGTTTTACGTATTATGAATCTAATTGCCAATGTGATTGTCTATCTAGACTGACTGTGCATTTTCAAGAAAGTTGTGGATACAGCGAATATTTTCATCTTTTTCTTCACGTAATTTCTACTCATTTTGTTATGTATATATATATATATATACACTGTCTCTATCCAACTGATGCTATATGACATGCTGAATATTCTGTTGAGTAGTCCTGAAATAGTTTTCAGAATAAAGCCATTATTATTATTATTATTATTATTATTATTATTATTATTATTATTATTATTATTAAAGATAATGAAGCATTTCTAGTCTTTTCTTATTCCCGTTCGTTTTTGTCTAGTGTTATTTCATCAATTATTATTATTGTTTTTTATTATTTGTCTCTTGGGTTCTTGGTGGAAAATAGGGCCTTATTTGCACGTCTCCATTTCACTCCCTTCCCTGCAGTATTTTCAACCTGGCTCCACCACTACCCATTAGCTTTCATTTCTTCATCACATCATCTCAATTTCACCCTCGTCGTCTCGGACACCCAACTCGTCGTTTCCCCTTCGGATTCCACCACTCGACGACCCGACACGGCAAGTGATGTCCCCAATCCGCCTTCTCAGTGTATGCCACATCCAATCCAAACCATCTCCACCTCCTTCTGCATATTTGTTGGGCGATAGGTTTTTGGTTGGTTCGTCGCCAGCCAACCAGTCAGCCAGCCAGCCAGCCAGCCAGCCAGCCAGCCAGCCAGCCAGCCAGCCAGCCAGCCAGCCAGCCAGCCAGCCAGCCAGCCAGCCAGCCAGCCAGCCAGCCAGCCAGCCAGCCAGCCAGCCAGCCAGCCAGCCAGCCAGCCAGCCAGCCAGCCAGCCAGCCAGCCAGCCAGCCAGCCAGCCAGCCAGCCAGCCAGCCAGCCAGTCAGCCAGCCAGCCAGCCAGCCAGCCAGCCAACCAGCCAACCAGCCAGCCAGCCAGCCAGCCAGCCAGCTAGCTAGCCAGCCACAGTTCCTTCTTCCTTGCTTATTCTTATTATTCTGGCCATCCATCTGATCTTCAGTGTCAGTATTGAGTGAGTGTAGGCGGCAGCTGTTGATGTGACGTATGTCTACAGTTTGTTGGAAATGCTTTTCGTAACGCGCCAAGTCTCTCAACCATCACATAGAATCACTCACTGACTTAGTTGACTGAATTAGTGTTGAAAATCTGGATGTTGTTCACGCTTTATGCTGAGTGGAGTGGAGTCGAGTGCGGAGATCTCCACACTGATTATTTCAGAATAATGAAGGCCTATCTTGCTGTCTTTTCGATCCTGGCTTTGACTTCCTCATGTGTGCCGCCGCCATCGCCTGTAGTTGAAACGATGCTGCCTTGTCTAGTTAGGTGAAAGAAGCTACTTCTTTTAGGTTACTGCCCTTCATGCTGATTGATGCTTGTTGTTGATGCTGTTGTTGGTTGAGTATCTTCATCATCTCTATCTTCTCTACATTCACTTGTTAAACCATAATTATTTTAAATAGTCATACTGGTAATCAGTGCGATGTTTCCTCTTTCCTAATGGTCTCAATTTTGTTTGAGCAATGAAGACGTTGCCCGGTGCACAATGTCAATATAATGAACACACAGTTCTATATCAGGCATTCACACGACAGACGGATAAAATCCTCAGCCATGAAGTCGAATAGAAATCACTTAGTTTTGCAGCTGAGCTGGTAGGGCGCTAAGTCAGTGACCTGTCAACTGCTGTTTCACATCCTGTCATGATCAAAGTTTTCGTTTCACCTTCAATCTGCATCCAACATTAGTAGATACATTTGTTAGTAATTGAGTATGAAATGCACTGACAACTGCTCTCTGTTATCTAAACTCAAACTGCATTCAAATAAGTTTTGTCTTGGTGAAAACAGTACCAAAAATAAGTTTTCCAATGAGAAGTACTTTGTGCGTAGGATACTGACAAAAGATGTGCCCTGATCTATCTTCGCCTTTTGTTAGTATCCTCTACTAAACAACATCCTTGCATCCAATCCAAAAGCTTATATCAACCTCTTCTTTGAAAATCATGTTTTATTTACAAGGATTTTTACAAGCAAATGGAATATCTTCTAACAGTGTCTAAAGTGAAGTGTTTACCAGCCAAAATTCAGTTTGTACTACTCGCTTTTGCATTCTAAGTAGTGTATGTCTGTTGGACTCTGAGAATGTACTGATAGGTAAAAGTTACCTAGATTTCGTTTAACTTGCTTCGTATTTGACACCTACTTATTCAATATATATTACAAGATGCAGAATAGTGACCTAGATAATCATTATCAGTGATATATTTTGTTAGAAAATCTGAAGATAGTTCCAACGTATCTCAAGAATTTAGAATACGGGTTTTTGAAAATATGAAAACTAATCATGAAAAAAACACTAGAACAAAATATGTTTATTGTACGCCGTCATCTTCATCTTGAAAAGGCGAATAAGATATTTTGAAAAAAAATTTCCAAATGCTGGGTGATCACAAAAGTAATTAAAAACGGAATACATAAATGTGCATAAAATTTTTAAATAAAGTACCCATAGAAAGTAACTAGTAATTTAAACAAGACGAAAACTTGTTCAAGAGTTAAATTAACTTGAAAATGTAACTTTCTGTGACGTTATCATAAAAAGATGTGATAAATCTTAGAAGTATGCGTTAAGAATTTAGTAGGATATTTATTTACCAAATAACATTTGGAGCAAAATTTATTGATCATAATCACATCAAAGTATGCGAACAAATTTTTTATAGTTTTATAGATTTTTATTGTTTGTTTTAATTAGTAGCAAAATTTCCCACATATTTGGAATCGTTGTTGCAATGTATAGAATGCGTATGTTAGGCGTTGAATTGATGAACAGTGGTCCAGTGATCAACTGCCCTGTTGAACAACTTAACTCTGAAAAGGTTACAGTCCTGAAGTCTGATGTAATTAAGTAGAGAGATAGGTTCATCTCCAAATCTTTGTTCATCAGTTCGATACTTAACAAATGTAGTAGAAATGACGCAACACCATTGTTTAATGCATGGAGAATTTCATTAAAAACTAAATCAAAGAATGAAACCAACAGAACTATAAAAAAATAAAGCAGAAATTTGTGCAACTGATTATCACAATGTACTACATTAAATAAACTAGTTTACTATGGAAGTCAAGTTCCTTCATCCTCCCCCCCCCATTTTCCTCCTTCTCTGTCACACTTTCGTTTTCTTACTGTTGTTATATGATTTTCTATGATGCACCTTCTTGTCAACAATGTTTCACCAAGTCTATCGTTTAAATGATTCGAAAAATATTAATATGCAGTTACTAATGCTAAACTAGGTCATATGCCCTTCATCTCTGAATGACCGACCGAATGATGAGATCAACATTGAACCTTGGATACAAGCACATCGGCTCAGTTTGCCACACTTCACATTAATACACAAAGAACAGGTGGATAGAAAAAGAGTGATATCAATGTAGATGAAGTACTATGGAAGTTAGTGTAAATATTCAAGCTTTAGAAGACGTCAAGGAGTGAGTTTATCTGCGCCATTGTGACCAATTTTCGACCATATCACCGAGTCCGCAGCTACTGATTTTTTTTGTCTCGGGGACTCCAACGAGGCAGCCGACATCCTCCCACATGGCTCAGACCAACAGTTAGGGACTTCATAAACTGTTGCCAGGTCCTAGTCTGACCACTGTAAACCCTTTTTCAAACATATATAGCTTCCGCCCGAGTGGAACGTTCAGGTAGACGGTGGCTCGGCATGCGCAACACATGTTCCAGCCATCTCATTCGACTGAGGTTCAGAGTCTCATCAGTCGACTTGGCCATCTTGACTGTTACTTTTTGTCTGACCTCAACATTGCGCACACGGTGATTCGACCAATGGGAGCAACGGGACGAAGACACCTATAATCGAAACCTTATAAACATTTGATGTCTTCTACTTTCAATGGCCATTTCTAATGGCCATATAACAAGACGAAATGAACTGCAGTGCGGCATACACGTCCTTTGGTAGATAGTCATTTATCTCGTCAATCACCGTTACAGGTGAAGCGAGTTGGCAAATGCCAATGGCCCTTCTGTATCCGAGCTGAGATTTTGTCACCAACCAGCCTGTTCGGGCTTGTGTGACTCCTCAAGTAAGTGAAGTGGTTAACACATCCCACCACTTCACTCCCTATCAATATACTGGGAGTATGTGCAGCAGACTAGACCTAGAACGTCATCTTGCACTCGACAAGTGGGAAACATATTCCAAACATATGCAGATGTCTGCTTAACGCTTTTAGAAGACCCTGCATTTTGTCAGAGTCTTCACCTAGCAGGAAAATAGTCTGATCACTCCAGGTCAACCAGATTATCTGAGGGATGTAGGTCAATTCTTGTGAAGTCAGATGTACATAGCATTATGTCCTTTAGTGTGTCTATGATGAAGTTTAGTAAGACCGGTGACAGTAGGCATCTCTAGTGGACACCGTTAGTTGCTGTCAGCTCAATTGACAACTCTCGATAAGCCCTGACACAGCTGCGTGGATTTGAATAGAGAGCACCGATAGGCAGTGTATATTTGATTGTTACTCGCTTCACAGCTAGACACTGCCACAACACCTCACGGTCGGCTGAGTCAAATACCGCCTTCAGGTTAACAGATATGGCGTATTGGCCGTCGGTAAGTATTTCTTTGTTCCGGAACCTATAGAAGGGGTGAAAACATGACCGATGTATCCTTGTCTAGGCCTGAAGCCTGCCTCACTTTCTTAATTTTTTCGTTCTCGAGCTCCAGTGGTGCATATCCAGTCAGGGGTCAAACCTTGGACCTTCAGGTTGTACGGTGAGCAAATTATCATTGTGGCACTGGGTCAGGACCCAGTGGTCTACCCTATCCTTCTTCTACCAATCAGCAGTATATTTTGACCTTCTTTCAACGTTAAATTTTGGCTCATTGATAAAACTATCAGTAAATTATAAAGAGATGACTATTTAAGCTGGACGAAAATTGGAGTCGTAACGGGACTTAGAATAGTTATACCTAAATTATCGACATGAATTGGCTTTGTGTAGACTTAACTTGCCAGCCAATTACGCAGAGTAAGAATTTTAGAAAGTCAAAGGAAAGGTGTTTTATTCTTAAAATAGCAGAGTTTGCTGATATCATCAATGTCAGTTAGTTGGAGGCAGTCGGCTTCCTTCCGACAGCATCACCCTATACGAGAAAATAATTCGAAGGTTGACAGCAAAGTATGTTCTATTTAAGAGTTTTAAAAGTCATTTCCCGAGCATGTCTGCAGCAATGTCATTTTTGAATTCAATATTCAACAAAAGAATCTTTTTCAGCGCCAAATATGTACGTTTACTTTGGTTCTTCAGCTATATGTGCTTATCTATGAATATAATTGGGAAACCCTTTTCCACGAGAGTTCGTCGAAAATTTTGCAGCTCTCCATCAATAGTATCCTCAGCAAATATTTTCCTGATCCTCGAGGAAAGTGAATGGATAAGATTTCTCTTCCTGCATAGAGATATTGAACTTTGAAAGTTAATGAACTGTCCGTAACTATACATGTATTTTTATAATCCCTTGTTTATTTTCCTACTTTGAAAAAGAAATATGAGTAGAAAGATAATAAGACAGTAGAATACACATTATTATCACTACATTGGACAAAGTAATTACCCTCTTCGCCTTCGTCTACATAAACACCTGGTGGCTATAAAACGTCCCGACATTTCATCACTCATTTCAGTGGAATGTGGATAATTATGTAGAAATCTTGGACAAAGGAAACAAAAAAAATCAGCGAGTTCCTCGAAGCTAGGTATTCAGATCAGTCTGCAATCAGTGGATATTTCAACATAAACCCTATCTGTCAGCCAATAAGAAAAATGATAAACAACGGAAAGGTCAGAAGTCAAACAGAAGGACAACCAACAGGAAAATCTATGCAGTCAATGACACAACAAGCAAAGGAGACGATTAATCAGAAGCCAATTCTTCAGGACAAGCAAATGAATCATTCACGGAGAAATACTGACAGATTATTGCAAATTGAAGTTAATGGTAATGATGTTGTATAGAAAGACATTGAAACCTTCATGATTTAACTACCTAACTTAGGGAATGCAACTCAACTAAGTTCATTCACTTGAGCTACAAATTTTCTCCACCATTTCAAATCCTCATTGGGTTCTTCAGTTATAGAATGGAATCGTTCAGCATGAAAAGAATAGTCTAGGTTTCCAGCAGGTATACTTTTAAAAAAGTGGGATATTAATTAAGAGTTGTAAGCAGATCAATTTTCTTCTGATTTTCTAACATTTAGATAAAAAGGTGAAGTTAAAGCGATCGAAAGTTTCATTATACCACAACTGATTGACATCACTCATCACACTCATGTTGATAGAGTTTTTACTCTTATATGTAGCATCCGTAAAACGCTGCCAGGTGCAGATTGTTAATGCTTCTCAGTATAACTGGAGCTGTAGCAATAATACACAACTTTGCTAAAACTTTGGCACAAACATGGCAAATTCTGATGCTGAACAATTCCAACTTAAAACTATTGAAACTGGTGACATTTAGTTGAAACTAACTGTTCCTCGTTCAGATTATCTCTTAATTGATGGTGTTCTTTGAGCTTTCAGGTTTATTCTTGAATGTTTGATCACCAGACTAGGCTACCTCATCAGCACTTAATTCGAATAGAAATGAAGCATTTTTAAGTTGCTTGAATGTCTGCGGAGGGCGTTCGCTGACCTTGATAATTATTGGCAGATCTGTCCGTTTTTCTTATAAGAGGTTGACCGTTATAAATGTTGTTGTTTCTGTTTGACCTATGACGTCAACCTAATGTCTGATGATTTATCCATTTGATTGCTTATCAGTTTTTTTAATCCCTTCTTATTAGTCGGTATGTTGGGTCAGTTTCCATGTGTACATTGATTACCGTTTGACTGGAGTGTCATATTTCCAAGAACTTCTTCGCAACTTTTGAGCTTGCCTGATTTAGTATTTTCACGTTGTCCCAATCGAGGTTTGCAAAGAATCTTGGTTTGTGCGAATAGTACTTGTACATAACTTTTTGTGTGAAACGTTGGGTGACTAACTTTGTAGTTTAAAACTTGGTACGTATGTATCAGCGTTCTGTACACTTGAGTCTGTATATTTTTAGGAATTCGAGTCATTGCTGAGAAGGATACTTATACAACCTAGTAACAAAGATCATGTTGAATGAAGATTAGAAACACACTGGTATGATGTAAGGTGAAGGTTACTGTCCAAAGAGCATAGAAGCTAACATAATTAACAGGATGGAATATAAAGCTACACAATAGGTAACAATAATTTTCAAGATAAAGCGTGATCAACTTCGGTATAGGAAAAAATGAAGACAACTTTAGTTTATCGAATGATTTAATGAACTTGAGAATATAGCCATTAACTAAGTTCAAGGTAGGAACAAAGTTTGAACGAGTTTATTCTGTTCACATAATTTGGGTTCTTTATGCATATAGCAAGAGCTTCTATAGCACAAGGAAGGTGAAAACAAACTGTTTTCGTCAAATTTGTTTTCATCTTGACGATAGATGACTTTGAACAATGACTGAATGAGTTGTGATGCTATAACCAGAATTGATAAGATGCTCAATGATTGCACCTTATGTGAATTCACTCGCAACTCTTTGCATCCAAGAGGATTAGTGTTCGACACCCTTATGGAGCGGACATGCGACGAACAACTTACGTAGCTGGCTCTTCACGAGTAGGTGTATTGATAAACACATATAGGAGTTCTCAGATGTGCAAGCTTATTATTCAGGTTGCTGGGAATCATTCAGCGACTGGAGAATACAGTCCTCAAGATTGATATGAAGTGAGTTCCGTTTGATGAGTTCGAAATTACTTTTTTTCAAAATATCAGCTCCTATTTCACCTTTGAAGTCAAGGAAGTTTCATGTATACTATGTTCTTCAGAGATGAAATGAGTGTCTCTCTTTATGGTATAAGTCTTTTGTTTTTGTACAAAATTAGTGCTGAATATTATTTTTCAGTTAGAACCTTTTTGAGACACGCGACTTAGTAGTGACTGCTGCTAATTTGTGGAATACGGTGGGGAAGAGACACGATAAGAACTCTGTCGGTTAATAGGTACCCTTATATAAAAATGGTACTACTTCAGATAATTGGATCGATCGATGCCGAGATGTAAGCAGAAAGAGTAAACGAATGTGACTGTATATTAATCCTTTCATTATCTGTATCACATAGTAACGCAATAATATTTACCCAGTGATGTTTCGAGCATAATTATTGCTCATAATCATGTCAAGCTAATCATAAAACGTCTGGTCTAGTAAACCTTTCCATACATAAGAAAAAGTACAATAACTAAATATAGGTTTATGGCTTCTTGCTGAATACCTCCAACCATCTAAAATCAATCAAAGAGTGTCTGGATGCTCAGTCTTCTAGCTATGTCAACACATTGCTAAATAATCGACAGAATTAAACTAGTACTTAGGACTAGACCAAAAATGCGCTTGGTTAATGAACAGTTACCAAATCCAATTTTTGATTCATGTAGCTCATCAGCAACGTCTCTGACAGCAGAACTGATTTGGATGGAGTTGAATCTAAATCATATGCAAGTCCCAATGAGTGACAACAGGGGTAAAACCTAGGTTAATGACCTGTTTCTGATTTCCTCCAGCAGTTCAACATCGATCAAAGTGGATCACAATGGTAAGTCTCCTAGTTAAGTGAGCATATTGAAAAAAATGATCTACTTAGTTTGTCCAGTATTTAGGATTAAATAACATAAAGCTGGTTACTTTTGAGTCACCAATCAATTCTTTGCATTAAAATGTTTCTTATAGAAAATGAATGACGATGTTTTAATGATAATCTTAACTGAATTAGTAAGATATTGTATCAGGTGATTCAAAACGTATTTTAGGTGCGCACATCCGTTAGCTAATCAAGTGTCTTATTGATACAGATTAGTTACATGTTTTCAAGAGCAAAATAACTCTCAGCTGCTATCAAATGTTTATTAAATGTAACATAGACTTAAGAGAACGAAATACGTTTAAAATACATCTAGTTTAGCTCAGGTGTTTGTGGGTATTTATTAGTGTAAAGATGGTGTTTATCATGGATTGATTTCAGGTGGAGAATCACTGAAAAAGTGGAATAACGGGACATATAAGTCGTTCCAATATGGGACTACTTAGCAGTGCGCACCCATGACATTTCTCTTTTTGTAGCGATCACATTACCATTGAGCCACTTCTTCAAAACCTATTGGTTCACACTTTCTCACTTCTGTCAATTCCTGATATGGTGCGAGGGTCATCGAATGCCATTAACATGTGCCTACTAATTCTAGGTGTTCAATAATTCTCTGATTGATATCATTCAGTATTGAATACAACCTTAGCACCAAGTTTTGTTGTTTTCCTTGTCATTATTCAACCTCTCATAAAAGATCTATCTGCTTAATATGGATAAGTGAAAGATTATCGAAGTAGGAGAAGAGTCTGAAATAACGGAAAATATTTATAGCTCAGGTGTAAGATCTTGGTTGTATTGTGTTCTCTGAGTTGGGTTGTTCAATCGTGAAGCTTTCATCGTCCTTCTAGACGACTTGGTCAGCAGCACTAACTTCAGTATGAAGTGAGCTGTCAATATCTCTGCGTGAGTAATTTAGTGGCTTGTTCTGACGATGTGGTCTGTGATTGGTTGCTTCCTTCGATTCTTGTGTCATCGATTGTATAGACTTTCGTGTTGGCTGTCCCTCTGCTTCACTTCTGACCTTTCTGTCTTTTATCATCTTTCTCACTGGTTGATAGATTCCGTCTACGTCGATACATCTGTTGATTGCTGACTGACTGACCTGAATGCCAAACTTCTAGGAATTCTCTCTTTCCGAAATTTCTATATCGTCGAAATTGAATTCATGCCCATAATTATCCACATGAATTGAAATGAGTGACGAAATGTCGTGATGTTTAATGGCAAATTGGTGCTCATGTGGATGAAGGCCAAGAGGGCGGTCACTTTGTCCAATGTAGTGTTGACTATAGTTATTGCAGCTGATTTTGTAAATGATTTTCGGTTTTTCTTCTTTGGTTGTCGCATCCTTTGGTCTGGATAAGTGTTTGCAGGGAATTTGTTGCTTTATGATCCAAACCAGTTCCAAGTTGTTTCAGTAATCTTGTTGTGATTTCTGATATATTGTTTATGTATAGTAGGATGATGCGTTTATTGATTTCTGTTGATGACTCTGAAGTTGATGATGTACGGGATAGCCATCTTCTGATGAAGTTTCGTGGGTAGCCGTTCTTCTTTAGATTGGATATCAAGTAATTTTCTTCCTTTCTCCTTGAAGTTGTTGTGCTGCAGTGTGTTCTCGCTCTTTGAAAAGAGTCTGCACTCAACTGATTTTGTGTATCATTGGGTTGTTGCTCAGAGAACACAATACAACCAAGGAGAAGAGTATATTTGTCCACCTAAAATATCAATATGATGAGAAGGTGTGGGGCTAGATCATAGATATTTGCGATCAAGAATCACTACTTTCACAGAACTATTTGCTCTGTAAAAGCATACTATCCATCATGATGAAATTGGACAACTACTTCGACAAATGTAAGTAAATTTTTCATGAATGACAAAGTAACTTATGAGTAAGTTTTGAGACATATTTCTGCATCAATAAAAGTCTCAGTGCGGATTCAACATTTACAGCATGCTTGTTCACATCTATTACAAACAATCGTTTCTTGATACTTCTACTCTCCAGTTGGCTTTGATTGAACTGATTGTCAAGTCCTTTCAAGATGCCTGTAAATTACTTGAGAGTTCATCAGTAATGCATTTGTCTGTTGGTGGCTGGCAGTCGAATTCTTAGCGCACGCTTCTTTCCAGGACTTCTCAGCTTGATGTACATGCATCTCATGGATTGATGGTATTCCTGGTAAGACTAAACTCAACACTCTTCGGTTTATACATGAGGGTATCATCCAGTAGACTACTGATTCACGAGAGCCACCTTGTGCGTCAAAAGAGACTGGTCAATTCGAACCAGTGTAAGTATGAACGGGAAATTGTAGGTACCAATTAATACCAACTGCTGCTGGTTGCACAAATAATGCCTCTAAGTATTCACTAAAATGGCAAACAACTTTGTGACATTTGATGCGATAGCCATTGGATTTGAGTGACATTATGAACACAGTTCATATATATGTCGATCCCTAAGTTATGGTGTTCTCATCGCTACTGTTACAAGGCTTCTATGACCTAAAATGGTATGGTATAATCTATAGAGCTGGTGAAACACAAGAACCACTCCTTAATAGAAGGGCGTATTTTGGTGTTGTTGCCTGAAGTAAGACGTTTCAGGCTCAATTCTTGATGGAAATACCACTAGGCTCCGTCACTAGAAAAATCCGCCAAACGAATTGTAAACGGGGGAAACACAATTCTTACATTCCATTGCTGGCCAACATCACGCAGATCACACAAAATTTTTTAAAATTTAAGTGAGTATTGAACCTTAGTATAATATAAATATATGTCTTTTCTTACAAACAAAGAAATTAATAAGACATTCTAAAGGCCACCCTAACCTCTGTGGGAGTCTACAATTAGGGTTTTGTAGTCTATGAAAAAACCATCCACACAGCAGAAATACAGAAATCTGATTGATTATTCTATTCGTTCTTAGAGTGGCTCTTAAAGACACAAATTAGTCATTTCAGTTCACAGAGACGCAAAATTAGCAACCAAACTTCAAGGTAACTTAGAGGACAGTGAAAAGACGAATTTAAATACTTAAGCTACTCCGTTCTATGATGAAATCAAAAAATAAACCACACAAACCTCCAAAGTGAATAACTTTAGTGTTAGTTGGTGACTAGCTTCGTGGAGTGATTTCCGAAGTTCCAGTGAGAAGTTGTGACCGGTGAGGCCAACCAAGTTGAATATGAGGATAGTTGTTAAACTGCGGCGTTGGATCTAGGTCGCAATATAACGTGATTTGACAGAAGTAGGTAGTATGGACCATTGGATTCCGACCCAGCGGCTCAGTGATAACGTGCTGGCCACAGAACTTGAAGGTCTTGGGATAGATCCTTGGCGTGGTCATGGATGGGCACTGCTGAGAATTTCCATACAACGACGACATAGCTATCTAGTGCTCTCAGATTTCCTATGTTTCTTCAACTAATATCAGTCCATGATGAATACCAGTCTAAAGTGTTTCAGTCTTTCAGTGGGTATATGATTGTCATTCACCGTTCTTACATCAATCATAGTAATTTATGCAGAGCAAAGTTGATAACATAAACGGCCATCTAAAAAAAGATGTATTCTTATTTACAACGTGATGAGTAAAATATAACAATTAGAGTTCAGTATGGATACCAAGGAATTCCAGTTAAGTCTAGCTGAAAGGGTGATGAATTTGTACTCTTTTATAGTATGAATAAGTGACGCAGAATGGCCAGCAACTACACTATAGCTAACTCCAATATTCTTTGTTCACTGGTGAGAGTTAATCAGCAGAAGCTCTTGATCGACCTAGGTTTCATACTCGTTGGATCTTATTGGTAAGAAGTATCTGAAACCATGGGGAATATGGTGTTCTCCCGACACAAATTGACCACCAATAAGTAAGGAATGTAGCTCTCTAGTCTTTAGTCTACAGGTAGAAATCTGTCTAGCTAGTTTTGGTTTGTGACCGCTAAGAAAAGCAACTCGTTGCTGCGGTACACTATATTTCGTTGTTAGATGGTGGGAGTCAGTTGAAAATAAGGCCAAAATCTAGGTTCAATACTTGTTAGCACTTCCGGGTTTCCCACTCAGTGGTCGCAAGTTCGTATCCTGCCGCGGACTAAGTTTTCGTTTTACTTTCAGTTATCACGCAGTATAAATGAAAAACATCAAGACAACTAACTTAGAGTACTGAGATATATTTAAAATCACTTGAAGAGTTCGGAAGTACTCCTTTTGACGTTCAAAGGTCTGAGAGGGAAAACGAAGGAAACGAAAGCGTATTGCAACTGTATGCGATAAAGGAATGCGTTCTAGACTGTGAGGTACACTCAGACTACGAAGAATTATGATACTATCCAGTTGCCTGGATAAAAGTAAGTCTAATAAGATCTGACAGCTAAACTGTTTGAAATGGTATAATTGTTTTTATATCATACCGTCGTTGATTGGACCGACTTGGTCGGTCTCTATTGGCATATGGGGACGAAACCACTCACTGGGAAGCAGGTACATCAGCTGATGAATCCCAAATAGAACGAAATGCACATCCTAGATTCCACTGCTAGCCACTATCCACTATTACTATCATTAGAGTACAAATGATATCGAGGCATCTGCACAGGAGCCTATATGCTAATAGGGACCGATCATTTCGGTCCAATCAACGATGGTATGATAAAGAAGCAATTATACTAAAAACTATACCCGTCATACAAGAAGTGGCTATCGTGGCTTGGTGGTGTAGTGGATAACTCTCTGGTGTTTGAAGCGATCGCTGCCGATTCCAAACCCCGGTGGGAACAACATCACTCACCGGAAAGCAGGCACTTCCCAAATAGAACGAATGCGCATCCTGGATTCCACAGTTAACCACTACCTGTCATTACTAACTGTTTGAAAGCCAAGAGCTTAAGCAAATGATGAACAAGTTTTGTTGCATGTTGAACTGCTTGGCTTTTGATTTCATTTGGTATACTAGAAAACAATCGTTTCCAAAGTAAACTTATAATTTTCGCTGTTCATATTAAAACTGATTATTGAATTTTATTGGTGAGTGTTTGGTTGATTGAAGAATGAAGTTGTTCTTGCATAATATATATATATATATATATATATATATATATATATATATATATATATACATGTATATATTGCATAGGAGGCGGACATAATTTCTTGTTGTGGTTTTTAATAGTTTAAATGTCATGCTTTTATAAATTCGGTAATAACTTTTACATTTGTAAGCTGTCGTTGAGAGCACTAAGAATACAAATGATATATTATGTCGTTTTCTACAAAGTGAAAACTATGTGAAATTTAACATGAAGCAAGTCACTAATAAAAGCTAGGTAGTAACTTAACTGTTTATTTGATGAGTTCTCTAAATTTGAAACCAATTTTTATCATGGACTGATATCACTTGGAAGACCATTGAAAACCTTCTGGAACTGAACAGTTCTTTCTTGGCAGTTTGTGAGTTTTCGGCAGTATATGCTCACAATGACGCAAGTAATCCTCACCACGAATGTCAAGTTTTCTTTTCTCTTTGTATGATGTTTGTACTATATTGTAAATCGATGGAAGTAGGAACTCACTGGATCATTAGATTCCAAGAAACCCATTAGTTGAATGGTAGTGTGTTTTGTGCGAGCATTAATGGTCCCATTCTTGATCGCTTGCTACTGAGAAGTACCATGTTAGGATGAATCAGATGTTCAGTGCTCCCAAGATTTTAATGACTCTCTACATGACTTCAGATTGAATTAAAAACCACTTTCATATATTTTCTAAACTAATAATAAAGTTCACATCTTCTTCATATAGAAGAACCAACTAATCATTACATGACTCTACATAAGTAAAATGCAAACTGAATATGTTCCGTTATCTTAGCTATTTTCAGTCAGTCCTTATGGGCTACAGATGATGAAGTATAAATGACCATCAAGTTTACTCACACCCACTTCTCCTACGTTTTATGCAGAAAAAAATATATTCGATTGTTAAATATCTGAATTTTCTCAGTTAATTAAGAACCAACACTTGAGATGTAGCAAACCGCCACTGGAAAACGCTTATCAGACGATATTAGTTCTCTATATTTGGTTAGTTTTACAAATGTGAATCACTCAATATATTAATTATATTCCGGTACTTTCTTATCAGCTGTTTACAGACTGTTATTATTCAAGTAATGAAATGCATAACCATTGATAATTGACACAAATAATGATTGAACTTATCCAGACTGTTGGTTTGGTTGGATAAGTTACAGAAGAAAACTGGTCAGGATACTACAACATGTGGCTGAGAAACTCTATTTCACCAAAAGGAACAGAAAGAATACTTGGCTTCTCTTAAGAAATTATCTTTGAGAAGACAGGTGTCTTGAAAATTTAATTCATAAGTAAGGAAGCAAACTTCCTGCAAATGTTTAGACATTAAACCAGGGGAAAACAACCAGCATTCATTCGGTTAGCAATCAAATGACATTGAATAGCAGTTAAACTTGATCACTGATTAAAAGTTGCATTCAGGAGCACTTCCATGTTGTCAAACCAATCCTATTGTTCTCTAAGTCAGGCAAAAGACGGAGAAAGCTCAAATGTCGCTTTAATCTGGATTTAGCAACTCATTTATACTTTCCAAAGTAAGTATACTGGGGCAAGAGGGAGTCAGGTAACTGCTCTTTTTTTCAACATATTCCAACTTATGTATAACTGGGTGCTGTTGACAGCTCAAACGTTCGTTCTATACTGGATTAGGGACGTAACACAGACGTCACAGATGCTATCAAACTCATTCAGAAACTGTTTATTTTAATTTTCCTACGATTAGCAGAATCTATCGCAGCTCGACTTCCGAAACCTGATCTTCGTAATCAAAAAGGCTCACTAGAAAACCTACAAGTGATTTGATGAGGGAATTAGAGATTTTTATTCCATCCTTCATCTTCTTTTCCTTTGTGTCTTAATGGTGAGTACAACTGACTAGTTTTCACTCAAGTAGATTTTTTCCCATTTTATATTATGCTCATAATTATCTCTTCTTCAACTTTTGTGACTGATTATGACACTGGTTTTAGAAGCATAGTTAAAAATTGATGCATTGCCACACGAAATGTAACTAGTTTATTCCACTTTTACATTTCAGTGTTTCCTACCATCTTCGAATGAGCAATGTATTGCAAATTCTACTATGTGTTAAACTTTACTTTTTCCGTCGAATGATTTTTAGCAGGCTATCATTAGCTCAAGCGGATGCAATGAAGTATAACTTGTGCTGCATAATTTGTTTCTATTGCACTACAGATAACTTGTGTGATCGTTAAGGTGGATAGTGGCTGATAGTAGAGTCCAGCGGGCTTGGTTAATTCTAATCGGGATTCGTTATGATGTTATTCCCAATGAAACTTGAACTAAGCATTAACTAAAATATCAGCGTATGATAGTTTTAAGCTTCCAAAATGAGGTACGAATTTAATTGAAAAGAATTCAACTGGTATTTGTCAAAAGCGGGTATCTCAAGTTGGTATCCATCACAGACTGACATGAGACAAAGAACCACTAATCATCTCGGGGCACTGGACAACTGCTCCACTCCAGTATTGGAATCCTCCGCAGTGTACACACATGACCCCGGGCAGAGATCGAAGCCAAGATTTTCAGGTCTCACAATAAGTACGTCGGCATTGAGCCACTGTAACTCTGGCGAGGTTATTTTTGCGCACTACTAAGGAGTCCCATTCTAGGACGAAATAGGTTTACTTTGATCCTGGATGTTCACCGATTCTCTAGCTAATGTCAGTCCATGAGAAATAACAGCATGAAACCAATATATAAAACCCCCACAAACCTTCAAATAGAAGGTATCTCACTTGACAACTTGTAATTCCAATTGTTCAGAGTTTTATAACTGTTTATCAGAGAACTTGCTAAATGTGTATTAGTGTTATCTTACAATAATATAATTTTCTCTGTTATAATTAGATTTATATGATTCTGTTATTATTACTGCTAATCAGTTGTCGGTTAAGCAGATCGTTTTTTGGAGCTGTGGCCAATTGGTCTAAGAACTTGATTTCCAGCCTCTGGGTCATGGGTTCAAGCAAACATGTTCAAGGTTACTGGGTGACCTTCAGAGCAATTCGAATTTTCCATCATTCTGTTGACTATTTTATGAGCACTATAAGTAGTACGCTTTTTTGAGAATGTTTTTGTTATTGATGATCACCTTGATGGATGATGAATTCATTGTTTCTTGTCATCTTCAGTTTTTATTATAATTCGTAGTGTCTACATCAGGGAATCACTAGCCGTTACTTGACGACTGCATCATAATATTATACTTTTACGTGAGAAAACAGTCAGAAGCTTAACTTAATATTCAGATCTAAGAAGTCACTGATAGATCCACTTCAATGATATGTGCTCTAGAAAGACATGAGTTTTAAGTAACCTTTAATCGGGTGCAATTCGCCTTGTGAATTGCTTACTTTATGCAGCAATGATACCAGTAGTCATTCGTTTTGTATTTTGGTGTTCTTCCCCTGGTAACTGGCTAGTGCATAAAAATTTTATATGGTGAAGTTGATAGGTTATTAACAATTGTCGATTGCATCAGATGGCACCCTAGTGCAGTTAATCGATAGGCATTTATATAGTATTCATTCTGCAGCATTATGCATGCACACATGCCATGCATAAGTTTCTTCTACCTTCAGGTCCACTCAGTTCAGACTGGTTTTTCAGAAAGGAAATCTTCATATTTTGGTTATTCACTATAACATTTCAAGCCGCAGTTTCCTTCACATTTAATTTCTGTACTACATGCAACTATATGATGTTGAAATCGACAGCTCCTGCTTGAAGATAACTATGGTTGAAAGGAATAAAACATTCTATGATGCAGAATTGTTGGTCCATATCCTGTGCCTAGGTATGTGTGAGCTTTACAGATGACGTAACGTTTACCTCTATTATCGGTTTATCTCTTCACTGTTGCTGACAGTATTATGCATCTAAATACCAGTTCTAATTATTTTCAAGAACAGAGCCAAAATCTGCTGTGAATTTAGTGGGTAGATAAAAAAAAATAATTTATGTTTGTACAGTTGATACCTAATATGATGAATTGTAAAAGATATTTAGTTTCGTATCTGTGGGGATTTATTGGTTTGAAGGAGATACATATCTTAGACTGTCATCAGTTGGACAACGACCGAAAGGCTAGGAGCACTAAATAGCGGTTTAGTCCTAGTATGGGACTCCTCAGCAGTGCACCCCTATGACCTCGTCAGGGATTGAAGCCAGGTCCTTCAAATCCCACGGCAAGTTGGTTACTTTAAAAACACTAGATCACTTTAGGCTTTCAAACAAGCCTATTTTCTAGTGGTCATTAGTGATACCTTTGAGATAGATTTCTCGACGTTCTAATGAGAATCTGTAACCTGTGGAGTTATTCAATTCGATGATGACAGTGGTTAATGATCGCGTTATATAGCAATTCTATAGAAGTAAGAAAGTTTAAGCTACTGTATTCCGATCAAGTGGCTCAGTGTAACGAGACCTGATGGCTGTGCTTTCGGTCTCTAGAATCGTCGTGGATACGCACTACTGAGAGGTCTCATATTGAGAAGAAACGGTCGCCCAGTGCTGTCAGGTTTTTAATGGTTCTGTGGATTGAGTCAGTCGGTGACGAATTCTGTCTTGACATTTTGTTTACTCTTCCATTCTCACTGGTTTATTAATGAAAGTTAGTTTATGTCACTTTGATTCCATTAATACAACGTTCATGAAGCCGAGAGTACTGTTGACACTATCCTCCAGTGGATGGATTACTTTTAACGAATAATCCAAATAGTCTTCATGGCTCTATTGATGCGATTGTGAAAGAGAGATTAACCATTTAACCATAGTGTTAGTAAAATGTTGCAGACATTCTGAATATGAGTTAATTCAGTTCAAAATATATTGCGTTTTCATCTGGCTTGTTAACTAACCCTCTCCCCCCGGTCAAGAATCTGGAAACTGATGTTTCAACAGTTTCACTTTTCCCTATATTGTATAATCCTTTGTCATGGGGTGTATATTACTTGTGAAAACTTCAGACTGCTTATCTTTACTAGGTCAATCATTTCAAATTCAGTTACCAAGCCTCTTGATAGTATAACTGAAATAGTTAACTAGCAGATTAATTGAATGGGTGTGTTGGATAATAAGTGACGGAATGAATATTGATAAATACGCAAACGATAATAACGCAATAGGATCCTTGATTGGATACGAATAATGACTGTTCTACCACAGACCTGATACTTCACTGAACCGTGAAAATCAGAAGACAAAAACCGGCCTGTGACTGTAAGGAAGACAACCATATTTGACAAAAAGCAGATCATTTAATACAATTTTTCCTGAGAAAATAAGTTCACAAGTTAGATAATTGTTTTCATTGGTCAGCTGAAAACAGAACTATTCAGTGAGGTTTTTCTGCCCATACGACGCCAAGTTGCAATCCAAAACTTCAACCTCACCGGCCGATGACCTTGAATGCTGATTTCAATCAAGGCTGTTTCTTATCACCTATTAGACCTAGGTGTCTTGCTTTGTGGCACTAATCAGAAAAGCATATCTGTGACCATAAGGAGACTGAAGTTCCGTTTATGATTCGAGCCCATGTTATTATCGATGTCGAGCATTAGGAACTAAACAGCCATCTTGGTTCTCAGCTGATAACTAACTCAGTATATAGTCAAGATCAGTCAGAATCTTTGACGGATCTTGATCATTTCACAGTGCTTATCGATTGCTTGACTTTATCATCAGTAATGTCAGACCTCATACCTGCAGTTATTAATTTTAATTTACACTTAACGAACCATTAAAATTGAACTTTTACAACCATTTGGACTGTGAACGTTCAGCTTTCAAATTGTGTGGTAACCTGAATATAATATAATTGTGAACAGTGAATTATATCCAAATCGTTTAATAGTAAAATATTCTGTTTCACTGTGGGTGATACAAATCGAAAAACTGTTAGATACCGACATATTTAAATAAAGCAAAAAAACTGTAGAGAAATTATCGGTTGGTTGCTTACAGATGTACTATAGAAAATGAAACGTTTCAGTTAAGCTCTGTACTATTAGCAATATATCAAACGATCAGTAATATAGCCTTCGCTCACTGGTGGGCAAGGTCAGCGACTTTGGGCATTGATGCATTAAAACAAACATTAATTTGGTCACGATAATGTACTCCTGATACATCTGTTAGAGTGACAGCTGGATTATAGTCTGCAAAAACGTTTCCTGTGAACTGCTTAAAAGGCAGCAGTAAAACTAATGATTTCATGGAGCAGTTTTATTTTATAGACAAGTTGCATAGAGGTGATCTTAAATAAGCCATGGACCTAGGTTTCTTGCTTGTTGTCACTTGTCAGCAAAGTGTATTTTTAATCTCGATGGAATTGATATCCCATCAGAGACTTGTAACCCCGTCACGCAGTGTTGTAGTCAGATAATTTACCACTGAGCTATTCTCACCGCAACTCACTTCATGTAGAACTGGATTAGATACGTTCATCGGTCAGTGGGATTCAGTCAGAAATCAGGACTAGGCAGCGTAAAATTGGTTTCTCTCTATTTACCAATCTCAGTATCGAAATCAATCCTACAGAAGGTTAATCATGGCATGAATAGCCCAGTTGCAACATCAGTGACTGCAACACTGTGTGATGCGGGTTCAAACGTCAGACAAGATATTAGTCCTCTCAGGGATGCTTAGTCGCCTTGCTGAAGAGTCACATCCAGTTCAAAACCTAAGTCTAGGGCTTCCTGCTGATTGCCTTCAATCAACCAACATTCATCAAAATCCACCGTAATGTTGAGCCTTCTAGGCTGGTGCGCATACAGCAAAATAATCAATGGAATTCGGTCAGCGCTCAGGATCAGAAAAGGTAAAATTGATTAATCTGTAGTGGCTAATAAAAATAGTTTTATGTTCTGTCTTTCTGACGGAAAAACAGGTAGCTGATTATCCGATTTCAACTGATATCACAATATCACACTTTTGGATCCAAATATACGAGTGCTACTTGAATACTCAACCCAGATGTCTCATGATCAAGTTGCAAGAAATTGTGCTCTACTAGAAATATGGTAAAGTTTTCTGAACACTCTGAATAGATATCAGAATATACTTGGCGTACATTTTGCACATGTCAAAGGTAAGACGATACTTAGTCACTTGTTAACCTCGATAGCGAGAAAAAAGATAGGGAGTGAAGTGGTTGGGTATCTGCCATGTCAGTTTCTCAGAGATTTGCATTAGCTCGACGCGTTGGTTATTGACCAAATCTCCGCTCGGAAACAATTGACAGCTTCAACATTCACTAAATTAATCCATCTCCAAGGCTGGCAAGATATCTAGTTAACTATTAGAGGATGATTATACTGCTCTACTGTCCATTGTGTTCTGTTACACGGTTGTCAGACATGACCATTGAAAGTAAGGGATATGAAGAGATTACAGGCTTCTCAACAAAAGTTCCTTCGCAGCACTGCTAGTATATAATGAGATCATAATGTGAACAGTGTTGAGGTTATTCAAAGTGTAGAGGTGTAGACCATATGTTTTGGGTGTCCCCTGCCTATCATTTCACTTCACAACGTAATAGCTTGTGTCGAACCATGAATGTGATTCCATAATACACCTAATTACTCCGACTGTTTTATCTGCCATCAGAAATAGAAAACATGTTTCACTTATCTGTCAACTTCTTGTCTTCCTTCTGCCTAGTCGACACAGTCACTAGGGCTGTAGACGGAGACAGTAAGAGACTGATGAACAGTGTTTAACTTGGCGACAGAGAGTAATTTAAAGTAATGGACCACACACTCTAACCCACTCACAATGTCACAAAGAGTATAGTATTATTTTTAACATTAAGTGCATGATTTTGTAAATCTGAGTATAAGCACTTACATATATATTATTAATGAGACTTTCTGAAATAGCTGAGGTTGGACAGACTGATGTTATTGATACCAGATGACAACTGAAGGTACACTGAAAACAGACAATTAGAGATCAATTTACCTATGACTTAGAAAGTGGTGAAACGGGGCTAGAGACGCTGGATAGCAGGATAAGACGAAAACCTAATGGTAATTAAGCCATAAGTGTCGATAAGAAACGTTTTCATTCAAATTGTTACTCAAACTTCGAATCATCTCATACTATGGCAGTAAACGTTGGCTTAGTTAAATGTCTTATTTGTAGAGGAAGAAAAGGCTTCATAGTAGGACAAAGAATCTGAGACAAGAAATTAGATATATTATGGATACCTTAAATATCAGTAATTATTTACCTGAATTTATCATTAAGGTTCATGAGTAGTTGTGGGAGAAAAGGGAGTTAGTGTCAGCATACGTTTAAATAACAATAATGGTGATACTATGAGAAAAGAATTCGAAACCTCTACTGTATATTCACTAGTCACGGTAGAGCAACCAATTTCGTGTTATCTAGTCCTGAGTGCAAACCGAATCCTATCGATTTTATTTACAATGTCACCACCAAGTTGGGAGGTTCAGCATCGCAGTGCACATTAGTAGATGTTGATTGGTTGAAGGCAATCGGCAGGAATCGCTATTTGACGTAGGATTGTGCTTATTGAAACTCGCCTGAGATTCGAATCATCGTCATGTAGTGTTGTAGTCAGTGACTTTATCACTGAATTATTCGTGCTGCGATTGGCCTGATGTAGGACTGGGTGACGTGGGTTTGAATTTCAGGCCGGACATCAGTTCCTTTGGGGCTGCAGACATGCCTTTCTGACGGTCGCCAACAGCCACGAAACCTAGACCCAGGGTTTTCTGCCAGTTACCTTCAACCAAGAGGCTGCTCAGAAGCGGTACGGAGAATTTGGAATACGACTTGAATTACAATGGCATTTAAACTGACTGGGACTTTATAGAGGTAGGTGAATTCATGTCTGAAAACTCAGTGACACAGCCATGTGTCCAACACAGTGATACAGTTTTAATTTGAACTTGTTCCTTCGCTAAGCATATCTATTTCAACTAAATTCAAAGTTTTATCTCAGAAATTGGTAATCAAATTACCATCAACATTCATTTATTTCACCTTGGTAATTGTATTCGGCTTGATAAATTACACTTGTCGTTCCATGTGGCTAAAGTCCTAAATGTAAACTTTTTTCAGTTTAACGAGACAATTAGCTTAGATCCATGGGTATTTTACTCTATAGATTCATTAATTTTGCGATTACTCAGTCTTCACATGTCTAAACTGAACTCTGAAGGATTAGTTAGCAATGAGGACTGTTGGTGTGGTTTGAGCTAATAATAAAAAACATTTACTTTGCGTTCATTGATTTGCTATGCTTGTCTACCTAATAAAGTTCTATATAGCCGTCATATAAGTCTTCATTCGTCAAAAATTATTAACTTTACTTTTGTAAGCTACTGAAATAGTAATGATGGATAGTGGCTAGCAGTGAAATCCACGATGCGCATTTCGTCCTGGTTGGGAATCACTAGCTGGTTGTACCTGCTTCTTGGTGAATAATGTTGTTCCCACCGGGATTTGGACTGGAGAGCGATCGCATCAAACGCCAGAGAGTTGGTGTAGTGGATAACGCTCCGGCGTTTGAAGCGATTGCTCCCAAGTCCGAATCCTATTAAGAACAACATCACTCACCGCGAAGCAGGCACATCCAGCTGACGAGTCCCAAAGAGAAAGAAATTGGCATCATGGATTCCACTGCTAGCCACTATCAATCATTAATATCATAAGAGCACAGGTAATATCGAGGCATCCACACAGGATCCCGTATGTCAGTAGAGATCGACCAATTCGGTCCAATCAAAGATGGTATGATATAAAATCATTATATATATTGAAATAGCACTTTAGTAATCTCATCCTTGTGTGAACATAAACAGTTGTGTAAAGATTTACAGCCCAGGATGAGAATGATAGTTGTTTGGTGGTCTCCAAGCTTTAAAATTCATTCTTGAGTATTTTATTATCAGGCTAGGCTACTTCAAGAAGTTTTAAGAATAAATTCTTATGAAGTTACCTAGTCTAGTCATGAGATTTCTGAGAAAAACGTTCAAAGCTGACAAAAAACCAAACAATTGACATAAACCGCTTATTTTAATTCACCAACGGCTAGGAATTTAAAAAAATTTGTATATATATCCAGAAGTGTAATTACTCATTAAATTCCTTTGACAATCAAATTAAGAAAATGAAATTGAATGGAAAAATAATTTTTGTTAACTTCATATTCCGTGGTCAGCACGTTACTATTGAACCACTAAGTCGGAGTATAATGGTCTATATTTCCTGCTTCTGTCCTGGGATTGATCCCTGAATGGTCGTGGGTGCACACTGCTAGCGAATCTCGTCCTGGGACGAAACAGCTGTTCACAGATCTCAGTTTTTAAATGTCCCTCCAGCTGATGTCAGTCCATGATGAATACCAACCTGAAATCAATCAGTAAATCACCACAAACCTTTGAAGTGAATTAATCTACTGCTCACTGATGACTCACTACGAGACGTGATTCTCGAATTCTTATTAAGACGTTGTGGCAGGTGGGTCCAACCAAGTCAAACATGAAGACAGTTAATCAGCGATGGCATTGCATGTAGATCATGATGTATCATGAATCGACAGATGCAGAAAATATGGACCATCGTACCCCTACCCAGCGGCTGAATAATAACTGCATAACTGCGGAACCTGAAGACCCCGGATAGAATATCTGGTTCGTGAGTAGGCTCTGCTGAGGAGTCCCATGCTAAGACAAAACTATTGTCCAATCCTCTCAAGTTTTCATTGGTTTTCCAAATGATGTCAGGCAGCGGTTGATATTTCCTTAAAAATTAATTTTTCATCTTCACCTCATGTATATACGTCTACTGGTAGTTGATTTTTTCGATAAGAATTTAATTATTTTTAGATTAGGTTGATAACTTAGAAGAGAAAGTATAGGGAAAAAGAATTTCTGAGAGTAAAATTATGCGAACTAGGTTAGTTTACTGCTCAGTGCGAACCTTTGGTGATGTGATTTGAAAGCTATCTTGGCCAGCCACGATTTACTGGATAAATCTTTAATTAAGATGAATTGAAAATTCTACGTCACAATCGAATTCAACCCGGCTGATTTATTCATAGTTATCAGTCTGACACTATAGCAAATTATCTAGGAAGACAACAATTATCTCAGATAATCTTACCTTCAATGAATCAGATGCTCTATCTATGAGGATTATGTTGGCTTGAAGTAGGATGAGAATAGCTAACCATCCACCTAGTGTCTTATGGATAAAATAACAGTTACGTATCATGCATTAAAACGACAGTTAAACCGAATACTTGGTGGGTGAAGTGAAGTAGAGATGATATCAGCAGCTAGCTATGTCTCATAGTTTATTCCGTAGAGCAGCATTTGAAGTATCCAGCAGTCATAGGTTCGTAATCCACTGTTGTTCAGATTTTCACGTCAATCCTCATCTTCTCATAATTTGAAATAATAAGTGTCGATTAAAGGAATAAGGGATTTTCTAAAGTGGGTCAGTTTCAATCACCGATTATCTGAAACTAGAGAGGTATGAAAGAAAACAGATAGAACTGGATTCATTTCGACATAACGTGAATAACATAACTGAATACACCTTAGAGTGAGTTGTTGGTTTATGCTGATAGCGAGGATGGAGATCAGTATGTAATGAACAGCTTTTGAACGGATAAGTTTGATCATTACAAATAAAAGTCAACGACTAAATCTGAGTAGTGACATACTTCGAGATTGATATCCCAAAATTCTAATGAGAAGCTGTGACCATGGGGTCAATTAGTTGGAAGTGAAGTGGATGCCAACTGAAGACCCTGGTGAATAGTCTCACTAGATCATGAACTGATAGAAGTAGGAAACTGTGAACGGTTGAACTTCTACTTAGTGACTGAGTGGTTAATGCATTTGCCTGGGAAACTTGAAGGTCATGAGTTCGGTCCCCAGTCGGGTAATCGGTAAGAACTGTTGAGGCGTCTCATACTAAAATGGAACAGCTGTCCAGTTCCCCCAGGTTTTAAGTGATTCTCCAACTTTTTTCAGTCCATGATGAATGCTACCTTAAAAATAATAAATAAATAAACAATAAAATAAGTAAAACAACTTATGGAGATTATGACCAAGATAAAATTACAGATTAGACTTACCACTTTTGAACTTAGAAATCGGACTTGAACTGACGCGTAGTTAATGCGAATCTGAAGTCTCTTCGAAATGTTTGATTTGACTCTACAAATGACTTTTGCACGGAAGGTTCCGGTGGAACAATCGAACTGTTAATCACTTTGCCCTTTTGCTTGGATAGCCATGCGTTTGAATAGAACACGCTTCGAATAGCCTATACAACTAGCTCCACAAGAATAGGTGAATTAGTAAATAAGCAATTCAGACTTAACAGTGAGATTTATCGACAAAGGGACGGCCCAACAATAGGTTCATCATACAGACAACTTTTAGCTGATTCATGGCTAGACTAGAGAACAGTGAAATATGACCGTTGATCGACCCCTACCGGCTATAATAAGGATACAGGGATGACACTTTTATCATATATGAGGAGGACAGTAAACTTGAATCGATACTACAGAAGTTTAGTGAATTTCAAAAGTCCTTTAAGTTTACCGTGGAAAATGAAAGTAACTCAGAATTCTACTTCTTGGATGTTCTGTTGAAAAGAAGACATGACGCTTCGATCGATTTACAGGAGAAAATCCGAAAATAGACAAAATACCAGTTTTCAAAGTTGATTTCTTCTAGGTCAGAAACGAAAGTGAATTCATTCACCATGCACAAGAACTACAAGAATTTGTACAGTTGATGCAATAAGTGAGGAGCTGAAAGCACTTTGGAGAGAGTTCATTGGGAATGGTTATCCTCCAATATTCATTGACAGGAACACGATACCTAAACATTATCAAGAAGGAAACTCTCACTGGTTCATAGGAGATACTATTTATGGAAATTGAATTTGAGAGAATAAAATGGCAGAGTTACTCAAGAATCGATTGTGTAAAGCATTGAAGAAGACCGTATTTTTTGCCCAACTTTGGATTATTTTCTCCAACCAACCACTAGTTCCAGGGTATCAAAAGATTAACTGTCGCTATGGGTCATTTTCATCTATGTTTAACAATTCATGTGCTCTTGTGGAGCTGGTCACATAGTTACACAAAACGTGTTCTATCTGAACACATCTTCAAACATGACTGTCTCAAGGAGAATGTAAAGTGACTAACAGCTCGATTCTTGGTCATTCTTTCACTCGACTACAACAGAATCTCCCTTCAAATTCATTCGGAGAGTCAAATGAAACATTTCAAAGGGACTTCGGACTCGCCACATAAACACAACAGGATCGTTGCCCCTTCGTCGGTTCTGGCTTGACTTTTGCGTTCCAGAGAGGTACGTTTAATCTCTACTTTTGTCTTGGCCATATAGCCGCCAAAACACTTTATTTATTTATCTGTTTATTTGTTGTGATCTTATGACTAAGTTTCGATGACCTTGTGTTGACCTTCCAGCCATAATTACCTTGTAATTCTATTGGTGACTTTTGATGACCTTGTGTTGACCCATTAGCTGTTGATGCAGATAAACTTTTGTTGTAACTACAACTATGAATGTACAGTTTCTGAAAATGATTCATGGAGAAGACAATTTACTTCGCTACGTTATTATCTTTTGTTAAATTTGAACGAAGTGAGGACAAAGAAATCTGTCAACATTCTGTGAATTTCGTACTTAGCTTGCTTCTGAAACTGCTAAAGTATGTTAAATATTTTGTCATAAGTTTTCACTGTTGAGCCAGATAGACATGTGATGCAGGTATGAATTTATGTCGCCTTACATCGTGGCTAACGATATTCTTGTTGATTATTGCTGGTCTGTGGCTTTGATAAATACTATAATATTATTGGTTATCAATTAAGTGGGATCGAGTCTACGATCCTAGAAACACGTTATTGTTAACACAGGTATTGATTGCTATGTGACTGAGCGTGTGTGAATTGTCCGACAGGAATGTTTGGCGGGGCTGCCTCAAGTAAGCATGTCACAATTACAAGTCTTGTTTTCATTAAGTCTGGAGTACTAGTGCTACTAAATACTAAGCCTGAATTCATAGTTTGATTCCCATAAGACAGGACATAATTATTTATCGATTATGATAATTTGTGTGATTTCCGGCTGTTTGTAACTCCGTTCGGATTCTGACCCAGTGGCTTAAGAATAGTGTGCCGGTTACGGAAACTAAAGGCCCTAGGTTCGACTCCTCGAGGAGTTATGGGTGCTGGCTGCTCAACAGTTTCACACTAGGAAGAAACAGCTGTACACTGCTCCCAGGTTTTCAGTGGTTCTTCAACTGGTATCAGCTGGTGTTGAATGCCAACCTCAAATAATAATAATAATAATAATGCTGATAATAATAATAACCGTAAAACTCAACCCGATAGATAATTAAGTACTAGACCGCAAAACCATACTTGTTGAGAGAAGGCTTATGTTATTCGTTGTCAATCTCAGGTTAAAATAGGCGGAGCGGGTTTCGAACCTTGGATTCACTGTCTGAACATCAAGTTCCTAAGCTAATGGACCATATCTCATATCTTAAAAGACAACTGATCCCGTAAGTGAGCGAGCACAACGTTACACATATTGTTTACGAGTTGGCTATACTTAGTGAATGGAGAGGGTTCTGAAACTTAAACAAAACTGAAGTAATTTAATATGATGACTACATAGTAGAACTCATAAGCTTTGTGTTAAGCTCTCATTTACGTCAGTATGACTTATGTCTTTGAAATAACTGTCTGTTGTTGTAAGTTGAAAGCTTATAATTTGGATAAACTTATGTATAGATTAAATTAACATTCATTTGTGGAAATAGTGAACATTAGTCCTATTGAAGATTGCGGCAGAAAGCAAATCATTTATTCTACAAACTAGAATTGTTGACGAATTGAATCACGTGTCCATTCATGCTTATTAGCGAATTAGATAATCATGTGACACTTATTATTATCATAACAAAGTCTTATTACGTTGCCATATTAAAGGAATAAATATAAGCTTGGATGAACATAGATCTTTAAAGGTGATTTAGTTACTTTTGGACAATTAGATAACTTGAGCACAAATTCCATCAAAGTGACTTCAGTCAGTAGAACAAACAGTGTGCAAGATACGAAATTTCTGGTGGAATTATGTGCCAGTGTTAAGAATGGGAAGGAATTGTATACTAATTATATTACTGGTAAATTGTATTTTAGAACAGAGACAATCAGAATTAAGGGTGTAGTTTAAAAATCATGAATAATAGTTTACAGTAGGGTCCAGGATATGCGTTCTATCCTATCAGGAATTGTCAATTAGACATCCATACTCTAGCTCTGGATTTTCTTACAAACAGACTTGAACATAAAATCATTGCTTTAAACGATAGGACCATTTAGCACTATTTGTGTGCGCAAGTGATACTTAATATTACTAGTTTGGTCTCTACATATCTGATTTTGAAAAGAACAGACATGTGGAAATCATGCAGAGTTAATGAACAAGATGAAACTAGTGAGGAGACAGTCAGTAAGTCAAAGTCAGCAGGGGAACTAGCGTTACAGTTAAATAATCGAAGTTGATACAACTCGCATCAACACATCGAGGTGACAAGCAACAAGATAAGTAAAGATAAAAACAGCCAAAAGTGATAGAAAATTGTGAAGTAGAGGAAGAAAGAATGAAGCTATAACAAAATTCGATATGATGATTAAAAGGAAGACTATTAGCGGTTGAACGTGGACTACCGTATCAGCCGTATCCTACTACCGATATAGGTTGTTCCGTGGACCTCAATCGTGATGTTTATATCTCTCTACCCACATCATACCAACCATTATAGAGCTGATGGACTGATGCCGAGTTACAGTCTGACAATCTCTGACCTCTTCCCAGCCTGAACCTACTTCAGCTAACACTGTGCAACGACATAGAAAGTAATCATATATATGTGTGCCTACTATTACCGATGATCTTCTTGATTGTGGTCAACTGGACTGGACTGGACTAGACTAGATAATTCAGCAAACTGTGAGGAGCGAGAAGATAAGCATAAGCTAGACCGATGAAAAGATCCTAGAAGATCTGATTTCATCGATAATGATATATGTTAAACGTCGGAAAAACTCAAAGATATACAGGCAAAAGCCAACAAGAAAGCAGAACAGGCAGTTCAGCGAAGACAGGAATTCCTTCAGTTTAACGTAGAGATGACAGAGGTGATGATGAGATATCCAACCAACCAACCAACCAACCAACCAACCAACAACAACAACAACAAGGGGCATCAATCACGATGAATGGGAGAAACCTAAATGAAGTGGTCTCTTTCACCTACCTAGATAAGGCAGCATCATTTCAAATACAGGTGGCAGCATCACACATGAGGACATCAAAACCGGGATCGGAAAGACAGCAAAACAGGCTTTCACTGATCTGAAGTCAGAGTGCAGATCTACTGTATTGCACTCCACTCAGTATAAAGCGTGAACATAATCCTGATTTTGAACACCAGTTCAGTCAAGCAAATCAGTGAGTGATTCTGTGTGATGGTTGAGGGGCTTAGCGGCGCGTTATGAAAAGCATTTCGAACAAACTACAGAGATACATCACATGAACGGCTGCCACCTACACTCACTCGATACTGTCATTGAAGATCGGATGGATGGTGAGAATGATAAGAATAAGCAAGTATCAAGGAACTGTGGCTGGCTGGCTGGCTGGCAAGGAATCAACCAAGAACCTATCGTCCAACAAATATGTAGAAGGAAGTGGAGATGATTTGGATTGGACTGGGCATACACTGAGAAGGTGGATTGGGGACATCACGCGACAGGTCAGGCCAGTTTCCCGAGTGGAGGCCGAAGGGGAAACGAAGGGCTAGGTGTCTGAGATGACGAAGGTGACATGTATGAGATTGTGTAGGCAGTGTTGGAGCTAGGTTGCCAAGACTGCTGAGAATAGATTGCGGCAACGTGGCAACGTGTTCCTAAAGCCCTATGTTCCACTAGAAACCAAAGGGATAAATAATAATAAATAGTACCAGATATGCGGGACACATGTCTCAGCTATCTGAGTCGATGAGAACTCACAGTCTTATCACCAAATATTCCTCTCCTGCCTAAAACTCTACACTTGACTTGCACGTCACTGATTTGATTACACTATGACACTCAGTTTATGCTTAAGAATGCACAGGTAGTCGAACTTCTGAAAACCTCTCATGTGCTCCATCTTCAGCTGTCATGTTCCATAACCATAGGATAACTCATCAGGGCTGATTTGACTTCACAAGTTAGTGAAGTGGTCAACACGTTCAACCACATCACTCCATGTTTTTAGACAAAATATCAAAGTTGATCATTCTTGGGGCAACACTATGTATTCAGATGTTGGGTAATGGTCACCAAATAATCTGTGATTGCTTCTCAAAGTGTACAGAAGACTGGAGTTTGTCAGCGACTTATCTTCCATGGAGTCTTTCATTCACGTACTTGCAAAACCGTTTCTTCCAGTTTTACCCATTGTAATCTTAAGTAGTAGAATCGAAATTCCTGTTGTTATGGAGGTATAATCAACCGCCTAATGTTGCTGATAAATGAGTCACTCAACTATGATAAATTTCTTTTACTTCACACGACCTCCTAAACTGCAGATATTAGTGAAGTGCTAAAAAATGGGAACGTTCAGAGTTACGTAACTACTAAAATTTAGTGGAGAGATATGAGTCATGTTTGGCTTTTTGAGTCAAAGTTTGAGTATAAAACCCTAGAAAAACACAGTTCAGATGTAACAGGTTGCAATTTTCTGTCATTAGTTTGTCTGAATTGATCGATCACTACTGGCATAAAAGCTTCTGTATGGATTCTTTGATATTGGTGGTATTTTCAGTTGGAATCGAGGACATGGGTTTCATCCTAGTTAGTACCTGTCAGTTAGATGTATCAACCTTCAAGTGAATGATTTTGTGTCCATTAAGACTCATAGTCAGGACCAATCACTTGAAACACCAAAACGTTATCCACTCGGCCCCTAACTCATTATAACCACCTCTTGTACGAGGAGTATAGCATAGTATAGATGCCACAGCTTAGAAATATGCTTGCTCTCTACGGAATCTTTTGTCATTTACAATAAAGTTGGGACCACTGGTTCCACAACACTTGACTAAGAGAATATATGTTTTCAATGTAGGTTTTTATCGTTCCTTTTGATGAAGCAGTGATAAAACTGGCATTTTATACAAGTTTCATTCTAGCATAACTGTTTTTATATCATACCATCGTTGATTGGACCGAATTGATCGGTCTCTATTGGTATATGGGCTCCTGCGCGTATGATATTAAAACAATTATACTAAAACCATACCCATCGCGCAAGAAGTGGCTATCGTGGCTTGGTGGTGTAGTGGAGAACGCTCTGGCGTTTGAAGTGATAGCTCGCAAGTCCGAATCCCGGTGGGAACAACATCACTCACCGGGAAGCAGGCACATCCAGCTGACGCGTCCTAAATAGGACGAAATGATCATCGTGGGTTCCACTGCTAGCCACGATCCATCATTAAGTTTCATTCCACCTAGATTAGAAAACAATTGTCATCTAAATGCATTGGCAATGTTTAAACGATATGTCAACTAGCCAAATTCATTCCCTTTGGATAGGTGATCTGTCATATGCTGAACTCAAATTGTAAGAATATTGAATTTCAGTCAGTGACATATGTGTGTGTTTATGATGATAATTTTATGGTGTGATCAGTGTGGCAAGGAAAAATCATCTGGAAAACATTGTAGTTATTCCGTTAGCGTTCGAACTATCTGCTTAACGAAGACTGACTAAGATACGACAGCCGGGTGTGAAATAGTTTTCAGTGCAACAACTATCTCACAGACGTTTGCACAACTGACTACTGACTGTCAGTTCTTTATCATACAGCCAATGGGGCAGAATGTTCTCACTTAGATTATGATTGATTTGATTCCTGGATTATTTTGTCTTCAGTTATTCGAGGTAAATGTATCTTATGAGAACAGATGTACGTTTCTACTTGTGTTTATAATGTGTTACGTTGACTCAAAACATCATCAGGCGACATCATATGACTTAAAGTCTATTCTTTGCTAAATTTTCGTCAAAAAAATAAAACAACAACCTGAAATGTTTAGTGACAATAATAAAAAAATAATAAAAATAATAAGATAATAATACTTATGTTTATTGGTCAAAGGAGAGCAACCATTTTCATATTCTGTTGTCCTGAGTTCAGACTGCATTTAACCGATCAAATTTACAACGTGGCTACGAAGCTAGGAGGCTCAGCATCGCGGTGCACATTATTAGATGTTAGTTGACTTGAAGCAAACGGAAGGAAGCGCTATTTGATGTAGGATTCGAGCTAGTTGGAGCTCGTCAGCAAGACTTACGTGCCACTTCAAGAGGACTGGTGTTTCCAGTGAAATTCGAACCTGCGTCATTCAGTGCATCAGTCAGTGACGATACCTCTGAACTATATGGATCACGACTGACTCCCTCTAGGATTGGATTAAGTACACTGAATGACAATATGTGGTCTGGTAAAACAAGGCATCGTCAAGAATGAAAATCACACCATTTTATCATGAACTTCTAACGTGAGCTTGTCCAAATTCTGGTTCATTTGAATTCTAAAAAAACTATGCATAGGCGTAGCTAAGTGACTTATTGGTTTCTCTAGACTTTGAAAACTTTGATCTATGTCCTTAAATTTGGACATGAAGTTATTTGAAGCGGAATTACGCATGAGGTGTTTATATATATCACCTAAATAAACATTTACTAAATTTGTTCTGTGTAAATTAGATAGATGTGAAAGATACCATTACACTTTGCTTGTGAATTTCAGAATGTCTCACAGTGAAATGATTGCACTAAACTGGAATTTTACTGTGACTTGAAACTATTCAGTCTTTGTGTTATAGAGACAAGCTAATCAACTGGAATTGTGTGATTCATATGCACATGAACATGAAATTAGGCGTATGCTTGTCAAAACCTATCTATGAACAAACTTCAATGTATAATATCATTATCCTGGTAAACAGTAATGTAACATGAGATGATTGTTTCCTTTTACCTGGAGTTAATCAACCGAAAGTATCTAAATGCTTATTCAGAAGAAATTTCTTAAATTTAGACATATTGTAGTAAGTTCATTAGTCAAGTACGCACATAAGCCGTAGATATTCAAAGAAGGAAATCAGTGTATCTGGCCAGGGTATTATCTGTATGGACACTATTTGGCTTTATACCAATGTACTACTCACAGAAACCGATAATTTCTGAAGTGGTTTCCCAAAATTTAACAGTTCTAGTATTGTTATTTCAGCACATTACAATAAAGAACTGTTTCCATTCCGTATTTTCAATATTCAGTTTTGATTTAACGACGAGGTCTGCAGACATAGTGATGGGGTCACAACGGGGTCACCTCTTGATCGCCTGATGGTGGATTGCTTCACGATAAACGTGGGTGACAGAATGGCAAAGCTATTTACTGAACATTTCCAGTTATATGATAGATTAAAGAGCAATATATTCATCATGTGAGCTGAAAATAGTCAACCTCAATCGATATGTGAAAAATTAAGTTATCTGGAGTTAATCAGTTTTAGGATACATTTTGAGGTGGACTTTAAGTTTCGATTCCATGATCGATGTTCACCTAGAAAGGCTTTGTTGACATCTAATTCAAAATGACTTTGTATTGTGAAAACCTTACAGCGAAAACGAAATACTGAATGATTTCCTATAGTTTTGAATAAAATCCAGTTGTGAATAAAGAATTCAAAGAAGATTGTGAAACAATAGTTCTAAATAACCTACTCTCTAGATCTCTGAAAAATACAGACATTTTTCTGTTGATTGTGGATTGTCGTCTTGAGTCAAAGTTGACACGCTGATACGTCAACGATAAGATGCCTCTTTGAACCACCTTGATATGTATCTATAAGTTTAATTGCTTCTGTAAAGCTAGTCACATTCGACACAAGAAGTTTGATGTCTGCAAAGAAATTCCCTGGTTGTCAATAGGTGAAGTCACACAGTCATCTTTTACGAATGTTAGTGAGGTCAAACCAAAGCGTTTGAAAGAAGTAAGGCTTCACAATTTTTGCACAGCGAACCCTTTGACGATTTACAATATCAAATTTAAATTCTGTATGCCGAAAACAAAGATCCAGTTCCCCTCTTTTTATCCTGGTATCATTAATAATGTTGATTTCCATTTTTACCCGCTTCCTATGACTAACGACTTCACCTAGTTAACTAGTTCATTAGTTATTGACCCTTCCTAAGCCCGGATAAAGATGGAAGGTTGGGCATAGGGCTAGCAACCCTATCCCGTAAAACCAACCCAATCACTAAAAATACTTCAAAGCACAGACAAAACACAAAAAATAAAAACAAACTTATTCTTCGCTGGGAGACGAAATGACGCCAGTTAGTGAAAGCCTGACTTCGGAAAGCCAGTCGGCCGATGTGTCCTCTCTCGATGAAAGTGAAAGTAAAGATGGGCACATGGAATGTCCACACCATGTTTAAAGCTGGTTGGCAAGGCTGTCCAGATTGCAAAACAAATGAGGTATGGTATGGAAGTGCCTGGAATCTGCGAAAGCAGAAGGAATGGAAGTGGACTCTTTAAACTGTCAACCGGACAGTCAATAATCTACTCCGGTTACTCATATGACAGCCACGAGCCCACTGAGTTTTAGAGTGGCTATCATGATGTCTCAGGAGCATCGAAGGCTCTCTTGCAATGGGAACCAATCTCCTCCCCCGGATTATGACAGCAAGATGGGTTCAACTCAAGGTAAGTCCTAATCATCAAGTGTTACGCTACGCACTTACAAATAATGCAGATGAAGAGAAGAAGGAGAAATTGTACAGATAGCTGAAATCAGTACTGGACAAGACTCAACCCCAGCTGGCAACATCAAAATTCTAACAGACGACATGAATGCCAAACTCGGAGTGGACAACATAGGAAGAGAACTCATCAAGGGTCGATGAAATGAATGAGAATGGAGAATTGTTTGCAGATTTCTGTGCATTCAAGGGTTTGGTGATTGGGGCGAGGCAGTGTGTAGAAACACCAGGATATTCACAAAGCGATATGGATTTCGCCAGATGTACACACTAAAAATCAGATCGAGTTCGTCTCAATCTCGAGAAAGTGGAGGCGCAGCTTACTTGACACAGGGTCAAGAGGAGGAGCAGGTGTAGGTTCACACCACTCACAATCTAGTGCAAGGAACCTACCTTCAAAATCAAGTTGAAAACCTTGAAGGAAGTTGGTGATGATAGACCACAGTTCGAGTTCAATGTCCAGAACAGAAAGGGAAGTGAAAGACGAAAGTACAAAGGACATATTCTCGTCAGTCATTCATCTGGACAAAATGAGAGACGTAGAGCAACATTTCTGGAGGGACCTACGTGGATGAGCACTGGAACTCTTTGGAAGAGATGTAGAAAGAAATCTGCATAACCGTATTAGGAAGGAAGAAGAAACAAGACACCGTATGGGTCTCGACGGATCTCCACATGTAAACTGATAGAGGAGAGGGGGATGGTGAGGCAGAAAATGAACCAGTGCAGTACAGAGAAGGGATGACCAACGAAAAGAGGAACTGAATACAGCCTATAAAACACTGGCAAAGAAGTGAAGAAGAGTGCGCGAAAAGGCAAAAGACACTCCTACAAAACACTTGCAAGTGAAGCTTGACAGGCTACGGGTGGAAGAGACCTGACAACACTGCAAATCTGTGAGCGAAGAGGTCAATGCAGACAAAGCCGATGAAAGATAGTGAAGGAAAGCTAGTTATTAAAGAGGAGAAACAAACGAAACAATGGGCTGGTCACTTCAAAAACTATTGAATCGATCACAACCTCCACCTGCAACTACTCCAGAAATACCACCAGCAACCCAGCCACAGAATTATCAGTGAACGCGAACCCTCAAACAAAAGCCAAAGTCGCCAACGCCATAAAGTCACTGAAATCCGGAAAAGCAGCAGGACCAGATGGAATCCCACCAAAGGCACTGAAAACAGAGGCAGAGACAACAGCAGACATGCTCACGCCACCATGGCAGAAGCTTTGTAAGGAAGGAAAGGTACCTGCCGACTGGAAAAAAGGGCTATCTCGTCAAACTCCCAAAGAAAGGAGACTTAAGTGTTTGCAAAAACTGGCGGCGTGGAATCATGCTCCTGTCCACCCCAAACAAAATATCAAACCGCATCATCCTGGAGAGAATAAAGATGCACTGGATTCAAAAATGCGACCGTAACAGGCTGGCTGGCTGGCTGCCTTCAGGAAGAACAAATCATATGCTGATCAAATTACAACACTACGCTACGCATCATCACAGAACAGAGTATAAAAAAGGCAGTAAACTGTCTACCTCAACTCCACCTCATCGACTTTGAAAAGGCCTTCAACAGTGTCGACTGAGAAGTAATTTGGCAGTTGCTTCAAGACTACAGAGTACCACAAACCTTTATCAAGCTTCCTCAACAGCTATATGACGACGCCACAGGCCAAGTGTGATTCACAATGGAAAGCTGAGTGATGCGTTTGAAGTGAAGACAGGGGACAGGAATGAGATAAGGCTGCCGCCTATTATCACCGATGATCTTCTTGATTGTGGTCAACTGGACTGGACTGGACTAGACTAGATAATTCAGCAAACTGTGAGGAGCGAGAAGATGAGCATAAGCTAGACCGATGAAAAGATCCTAGAAGATCTGAATTTCATCGATGATGATATATGTTCAATTACGAAAAAAACTCGAAGATCTACAGGCAAAAGCCAACAAGAACACAGAACAGGCAGTTCAGCGAAGACAGGAATTCCTTCAGTTTAACGTAGAGACGACAGAGGTGATGATGAGATATCCAACCAACCAACCAACCAACCAACCAACCAACAACCAACCAACCAACCAACCAACCAACCAACCAACCAACCAACCAACCAACCAACCAACCAACCAACCAACCAACCAACCAACCAACCAACCAACCAACCAACCAACCAACCAACCAACCAACCAACCAACCACCAACCAACCAACCAACAACAACTACAAGGGGCATCAATCATGATGAATGGGAGAAACCTAAAGGAAGTGGTCTCTTTCACCTACCTAGATAAGGCAGCATCATTTCAAACACAGGTGGCGGCATCACACATGAGGACATCAAAACCGGGATCGGAAAGACAACAAAACAGGCTTTCACTGATCTGAAGTCAGAGTGCAGATGTACTGTATTGTACTCCCCTCCACTCCACTCCATTCAGCATAAAGCGTGAACATAATCCGGATTTTCACCACCAGTTCAGTCAAGCAAATCAGTGAGTGATTCTACGTGATGGTTGAGGGGCTTAGCGGCGCGTTATGAAAAGCATTTCGAACAAACTACAGAGATACATCACATGAACTGCTGCCACCTACACTCACTCGATACTGTCATTGAAGATCGGATGGATGGTGAGAATGATAAGAATAAGCAAGTATCAAGGAACTGTGGCTGGCTGGCTGGCTGGCTGGCTGGCAAGGAATCAACCAAGAACCTATCGTCCAACAAATATGTAGAAGGCAGTGGAGATGATTTGGATTGGATTGGGCATACACTGAGAAGGCGGATTTGGGACATCACGCGCCAGGTCAGACCAGTTTCCCGAGTGGAGGCCGAAGGGGAAACGAAGGGCTAGGTGTCTGAGATGACGAAGGTGACATGTATGAGATTGTGTGGGCAGTGTTGGAGCTAGGTTGCCAAGACTGCTGAGAATAGATTGCGGCAACGTGGTAACGTGTTACTGAAGCTCTATGTTCCACTAGAAACCAAAGAGCTAACTAATAATAAATAGTACCAGGTATGCGGGACACATGTCTCAGCTGTCTGAGTCGATGAGAACTCACAGTCTTATCAGCTAATATTCCTCTCCTGCCTAAAACTCTACACTTGACTTGTACGTCACTGATGTGATTACACTATGACACTCAGTTTATGCTTAAGAATGCGCAGGTAGTCGAACTTCTGAAAACCTCTCATGTGCTCCATCTTCAGCTGTCATGTTCCATAACCATAGGATAACTCATCAGGGCTGATTTGACTTCCCAAGTTAGTGAAGTGGTCAACACGTTCAACCACATCACTCCATGTTTTTAGACAAAATATCAAAGTTGATCATTCTTGGGGCAACACTATGTATTCAGATGTTGGGTAATGGTCACCAAATAATCTGTGATTGCTTCTCAAAGTGTACAGAAGACTGGATTTTGTCAGCGACTTAATCTTCCATGGAGTCTTTCATTCACGTACTTGCAAAACAGTTTCTTCCAGTTTTACCCATTGTAATCTTAAGTAGTAGAATCGAAATTCCTGTTGTTATGGAGGTATAATCAACCGCCTAATGTTGCTGATAAATGAGTCACTCAACTATGATAAATTTCTTTTACTTCACACGACCTCCTAAACTGCAGATATTAGTGAAGTGCTAAAAAATAAGAACATTCAGAGTTACGTAACTACTAAAATTTAGTGGAGAGATATGAGTCATGTTTGGCTTTTTGAGTCAAAGTTTGAGTATAAAACCCTAGAAAAACACAGTTCAGATGTAACAGATTGCAATTTTCTGTCATTAGTTTGTCTGAATTGATCGATCACTACTGGCATAAAAGCTTCTGTATGGATTCTTTGATATTGGTGGTAATTTCAGTTGGAATCGAGGACATGGGTTTCATCCTAGTTAGTACCTGTCAGTTAGATGTATCAACCTTCAAGTGAATGATTTTGTGTCCATTAAGACTCATAGTCAGGACCAATCACTTGAAACACCAAAACGTTATCCACTCGGCCCCTAACTCATTATAACCACCTCTTGTACGAGGAGTATAGCATAGTATAGATGCCACAGCTTAGAAATATGCTTGCTCTCTACGGAATCTTTTGTCATTTACAATAAAGTTGGGACCACTGGTTCCACAACACTTGACTAAGAGAATATTGTTTTCAATGTAGGTTTTTATCGTTCCTTTTGATGAAGCAGTGATAAAACTGGCATTTTATACAAGTTTCATTCTAGTATAATTGTTTTTATATCATACCGTCGTTGATTGGACCGAATTGATCGGTCTCTATTGGTATATGGGCTCCTGCGCGTATGATATAAAAACAATTATACTAAAACCATACCCATCGCGCAAGAAGTGGCTATCGTGGCTTGGTGGTGTAGTGGATCATTTCAAATACAGGTGGCGGCATCACACATGAGGACACCAAAACCGGGATCGGAAAGACAGCAAAAAAGGCTTTCACTAATCTGAAGTCAGAGTGCAGATGTACTGTATTGCACTCCCCTCCACTCCACTCCACTCAGCACAAAGCGTGAACATAATCCGGATTTTCACCACCAGTTCAGTCAAGCAAATCAGTGAGTGATTCTACGTGATGGTTGAGGGGCTTAGCGGCGCGTTATGAAAAGCATTTCGAACAAACTACAGAGATACATCACATGAACGGCTGCCACCTTTACTCACTCGACACTGTCATTGAAGATCGGGTGGATGGTGATAATAATAAGAATAAGCAAGTATCAAGGAACTGTGGCTGGCTGGCTGGCTGGCTGGCTGGCAAGGAATCAACCAAGAACCTATCGTCCAACAAATATGTAGAAGGCAGTGGAGATGGTTTGGATTGGACTGGGCATACACTGAGAAGGTGGATTGGGGACATCACGCGCCAGGTCAGACCAGTTCCCCTAGTGGAGGCCGAAGGTGAAACGAAGGGCTAGGTGTCTGAGATGACGAAGGTGACATGTATGAGATTGTGTAGGCAGTGTTGGAGCCAGGTTGCCAAGACTGATGATGAGAGAGTGAAATGGCGACGTGTTACTGAAGCCCTGTGTTCCACTAGGAACCCAGGGGACAAATAACAAAGTAATGATATCCGATCACTGACTGTAGACTGTTTGTTTTCGGTAATCATAATATTGATAGTACGAATAAATAATTTTGTCGTGAAGGGATATTTTCTTGTTGAAATCATGTTTGATCTTGAAATCGATTGTTAATTGTGTTTTCAAATCGATTGATATAGACATTCATTTTAATTGGCATTTCTAAATTTCAACTAAATTAAAACTTCAGGTACTCAACTCAGGTACTCAATCAGCAGGTTTTCATTTTATACGAAGTATACTGAAAAAAACAAGGAGTATTTTGAAAACTTTTCCTACTAAAATGTGAGTTATTGTTAGTTAATTAACCGGAAAGAGAAAACATTTGATCAATACTGATCGATTTTCTGTGATACCATAAGTGATAGTCACATTCACTCATATGATTCCAGCAGTCATATGTGAGCATATTAGAGTATTGTTACCTTTTCAGTTAATCATGATGCATATTAAGCTGAGCTGTTTACAAATTGGTTATTTCGAATCTATTTTAGTTATCGGTATGTATAGCAAATATGTAATCAGTCTGTGCCGAAATAGTTTGTTTATTATCCATTGTAATCATGTATGGGTACAAATAATATAGCACACTGCTAGTACCTAACATACCTGTTATAAGGAGGATGTAATATTTACTGATCGGTAGTAACTCGCAGTGGAATTAACTCGACAGCCCGGTGTACCCACCCCCCCATCAACGATGTTGTTACCATCAGGACTCCAACTCACCACCAACCGCTTCAAACACCACAGCGTCATCCACTAGAACACCGAGTCACTCTAGCACCTTCTGGTATTGTATGAAGGATATTATTTTTAATGTTGGTAATAATGGAGATCGATCAATTCAGTCCATTCAACGATGGGATAATCCAAGCAACAACATTAAATCTATACTCATCGCACATGAAGTAGCTATTGTGATTCGGTGGTCTAGTGAGTGACGTTCTTGTGTTTGAAGCTGTCGGTCTTGAGTTCGAGTGCTAGTGAGAACCATATTGCTGTTTGTGAGGTAGGTGCATCCAGCTGAGGAGTCCTAAATGGACAAAACGTGCATCGTTGATTCTACTGCTAGTCACTGTCCATCATCATTCATACCTCACTGTTAAAAATTATTCATCCATAAACTGTTAGCTATTTTTCTCATTTTTTGTCTTGAGTAGTTTTGATGTATAACTTGTAATTTGTTGTGTGTTGTGGACATTTTATTTGGCTGTGTCAACGCATTAGCTGTAAGTCTGGAGAAAGGACTGATTGTAAGGTAGGTCCAAACTTCTCATTCTGTGTTCACTTTAGTGTGTGATTAATAAGTCTGGGGAAACCATAAACAAATTTAATTTTGTTGATACAGCAGGACGTGTATAATAGGTCATGATAATGTGACAGTAACGTAGTTATATTTGTAGTGAATAGTATCAAGCGAGTGATCTAAATTATCGAAATTTATTTGCTTTATTAGCAACAACTACTAAGGAGAAATAGTCTGTTTCAAGTATACGTAAAGTGAAATACAACCAATGTTTGTTATTTGAAGGCAATTGGCAGGAAGGCATGTTTGGCCCAGGTTTTGTGTCTTCTGTCACTCGTCAGCAAGGGGTGTTTACACCCTTGAGGAAACGGATACCAACTAAGACATCGAAAATGAACTCAAGCAAAATTACAGTCTTAGATGTTTCCACTGACTGACATCAGCTGAAGGAATACTGGAAACCTTGGAGCACTGGACAGCTGTTTCGTCTCAATATGGGACTCTTCACCAGTGCATACCCACAATCTCATCCCTCCAGAAATTGAACCCGCGACATTCAGGTTGCATGGCCAGCGCGTCCACATTTCCAACTTCCGTCTGTTCACGTAACAAAGCAACCATCACCCAGTTTCATCGTTTAGTATATGTCCTCAAACACACCAGGTTTTCCCTACAAGACTAATTGTGTATTAATTGCGCTCTGACTGCAGAAGATATGGCACTCGTTAAAGTTGATATTTGCCCTGTCATAATTACAGACTCTTGAATAGTAATAAGAGATGTTATTTGATTATTGTCCGCTATTAACGCATAATAAGAACACTTGCTGACGAAAAATTCCCAATCTATACCATACTCTTGAATAACACCAATTGAACGGTATTTGCAGAGAAATATAAAGTAATTCTATTTCATAAGATTTTCATCAACTACATGTCACTTAAATGAATACATATTCAACATAGAGATGCAAACGCATATGTAAGTTCTTGAAAGATTAGTTCGGACAGTGAACAGGAGGAATGGAGGACAATAAGATCAGTGTTATTCACTTTAGCGGTTTGTTGGGATTTATTATTGGCTTCAAGTTGCTGACTGAGATCAGTTCAAGAATCATTGAAAACCTGGAAGAACTGAAGACCTATTCGTCGTAGTACGGGATTCCTTCATAGTGCGCATCCATGACCCTATTATGGGTCGAACTGAGGATCTCCAGGTCAGCTGATAGGAAAGGTCATAAATGGAAATCAACACTAAGTCATCAGCCTCTAAAGTAGAAGTTGTGAATTTCAACCTTATTCATGTTGCTTTATGGGCAAGGAAATCTAATGGGACAACTTTGTCCTTCAGGTGACGAATGAAAATAAGTATCCAACTTCTGATCTGGTAGCCATATTTTCTAAGGGAAAACTGAATATAAATGATGTTTCCCATCGGATAAAGTTGTCTTTCATACAGTCATAAGCCGGTCTTCGTCTTCTGATTTTCACAACTCAGTGAAGTATCAGATCTGTGGGAGAACATTCGTCATTCGTTTCCAGTTCAAGTATCTTATTGTGTTAGCAGCGTTTCTCGGATCTCGTGTTGTTCTGTCAGTCACTTCCACTTGATCACTTCAACACCGAACCACCATTATCTGTATACTGCCTTATACGGAAAGTAATTTTTGATACAAGAAGCTTATGATCACATAAAAATGGCTGTAGAATAGTTGAGAACAGCCACTTTACATATACTGGATATGAGAACTTTTAACACAAGACTTTGTCTTCAAAGGATGGCTTTATGGTTCAGTATTTTCCAATATGAGATTGCTATTTGTGAGCAAAATGTTTTTTTTGAAAAATTGGTAGATCACTAGGGACCGAAATATTTTTTTCACATACTTTTTTCATCTGGAATGTAGTTTTAGCAAAAGAAATCACATAATTTGGCTTGCAATAGGAACCAAAGATTTCTTATGATTTCCTATCCCGTGAAACCCTCAATATTCTGTTTCCATCTACAACTTGAAACTTCACTAACATAACTGTATACCTCTTACTTTCATTTTGGCTGGTCTTTACCTCGTTTTGGGTTTCCTATTTCGTTCTATGATCAAAAGACTGAGGGAAATATCCCACACCCTGGTCTTAACCGTTGTTATTCTGCGGATTACGTCAAGTCAGGTGACTGTGCGAGAAGACGAAAGAAGACTACTAGCACATATAGTGCAAAACTGCTTATTGTAACTAAGAGAATATGTGGAAAAGGTGAAAGTTTTAAAAGTGTAGGCGGCCTGGTTAGTATGTAGGCTAATGAGAACAAAAGGTGAACATGTTAACGTTACTACGAGTAACGTAAAGGCCAGTCTAGCAGCTGTTCAGATAAGCCATTCCGTTCTCTATTTTATGACAAATTACCTTCCTATTCAAATACATAAACCTTTTTGGTTATATCATAAGCTGTTAGAGTGACTTTTAAAATCACTCCTACTATACTGCATGGTCCTGGGCTCGACCCCTTGTGTATAGTCTTGTTTGTACGCTGCTGAAGAGTCTCAGGCTAGGATGAAACAGTGGCTTGATAATCTCAAGTTATCAATTATTCTCCAACTAATCTGTCTGTGATGGAAATTAACCATGAAATCATAATTACTTGTTTCTCAGTCGCCTATCTCCTTCTTTTTCATTCTGATAACTTCCTATTTTTGTTGGCAATATACTTTTATAGTGTTACGGAATATATTAACTTGAAGTAATATACTACATTGTGCCCATGTCGATATTGTCATTAGTATTAATCGTGTATTTTCAAATGTTTATTCACATTTTTATCTCTTCATTAATTTAGTTTTACAGTACATCAATGGATTTGTGTATACGAAAGGAATATTTCACATCGAGTAATACTTTAACTTATTCAGTTTACAATAGATTTGACATTTTCAAGTTTTCAACAAATCTGTAATAGCACTAACTTGATAGATATTTTTCACCTTTTATTTTCATATTATACAAGTTTCCTTTCTGACTGAAACATATTTTTTCGCACTGAATGTTATTCCTTATGATCACAACGTGATTTTCAATTTATTGGTTATAATTATGTATTTCATTTATTGATTTATTAGTGATAAACTTTAGGTTGTCCACCATAAAACTCAACCATCTTAGTTGACTGCAAAGAATAGTTGACAGACAGACAGATAGATCAACGTAGAACCTCGCTCATAAGTGCATTGGCACAATTTGTCACAATTCACAGTAGTATACCAAGATCCAGTCGATAGAAAAAGACTGACATCATAGTAGAAAAAGTTGTGTGGCAGCAAAAACAGTCTGAAGATAAGTGTTAGTACAAACATTCCACTTTTAGAAGGAATCAAGGAGTGAATATATCTTGGCTATTGTGACCGAGTTTTAGCCATCAAACTAACTGTTCAGTAGTCAGGGACTTCATGCACTGGTACCATGTTTTGGTCTGGCTATTCTGAACCGTTTTCCAACCTTATCCGATTCCCCTTAGCATGACACGTTAAAGTAGGAGGTGTCTAGACAAGCACAACACATATTCAAACTATCTCAGCCTGTCTTGCCTAGTACCTTCCGACTGACCTCCAAATTGCTCAAACTGTGAAGACTGACTAAACAGGTAAGTATGAGTTGAAGTGATTTCTCTCATATGTTTTTCTACTGTGCAGTCGGCGTTGACATCATTCATATCTTACTGCTTTATATCGTTTCCATGTCGTAGTGTACTTAGTCTGTTGCTATTCATTACAGTAAGAGGAATCCTGTAAATCTAATATAATTGTACAGTTTTATGGAATTATAATACACTTATACACTTTCTTTCCGGAGTAAACTGTCCGTAATGCTAATAGATGAAACGACAGATCACACCCAGAATTACTCATGCTTTGTTATCAGTTTCCGTTTGTATTCTTGTTGATCTCATTTAAATTTGGTTGGCATACTACTTATAGTTAACTAGGCGTGTATACGTCATGTTGTTAACATCTATTCAACAACGTAACTAAGTAACGTATTGTTTACTTGTCTAAACACTAATTGATAATTGAACAGAACAACATATATTAAAATTAACTGGTGATTTCCTTCAAACTGAAAGCAAAGATATGTTAAATCTAGTCAAATGTTGTTTTAATGTGAGAAAAATAGAAAAGAGAAAGAGCTCATCCCAAGTTTGAACTAGGTGAATCACGAAAAATCCGAATAAAAACATTTCAGAAAACGAAACCAGCTGGTTCAGAAAAGAGACTCCTTTCGGCGATTTTATTCACTTAACTGTTTAATCCTATTTATGTAAAAGATCTTTTTATCAGTAAAGTCACCAATTGAAGGGGTTCACTTGCATGAAATTGTCAATAAAAGGCTAATATGAGCCAATTGGTGAACTTATTAGACTGTGAAACTTATATTTCTCAACAACACCATACTGATATAAAATTAATCAGAGAAAAGTAGAATAGTAGTTCTTCAGACGTCTTACTGAATACATCAGTTTTAATGTGCATCTACATAGATTGTAAGTAGAGGCAACTGTCTACTCCTATAGCTAAGCATAAACTTATGTGGTTAAGGCATGCTGTAACAAATTTAGAGAAGCTGAATGTAGAAACATTTCTTACTAACTTAGTCATGCCACTGATACTTTCAGGTTATTTTTAATGGTCAACAAATAGAAAAATAAGGAAATATTTGTTCTCACAAAAGTCTGTGGATACAGGTGAATGGTGAACTGTATGAATACACTATAATGGTATACCGTAGTGCTATGATCTGTATAGCTCCGTTTTTATTGTTTACTCATTAAATCTCTCATCAGTCAATTATTTCTTTAAGGGTTGTATTCATCGCAAATTGCTGAGTAGTCCCTTGCTGGAACGAAACAGCTGCCTAGTGCTTTCAGCTTTTCCCTGGTTCTCCATTTGAGGTTCATCTGATGATTTATCATCAATTTTACTCACTTTCCAACTTTTTCATACATCCTTATGGTTCATCAAAATAGTTTCCTCTTTTATTTTGGTCTGCTATTGCTTTAGTTTCCAACTTATTTATACCCATTTCTCAAGGGATAGATAACGAAGTATGTAGAGTATTCAGTTAGGATAGTTTTATCGAATTTTACGTATTCAATAAATCTCACCTTCTACACTTCTATTGGTTGTTATGTCGGTTTCATTTCAGAGAAGTTTATAAACGTTTTACACGAAATAGTTCTATCTGAACCAACTTAACTTCAAATGAGATGGAAATCTCAGTCGTGACAGGCTTAAAGCCAGTGAAATCCACTTTACTGATGGAATACTTTGGCAAATAAACTAAAGACCAGGTCATCAAAAAAACAACAGGTATTTACATGACAGTCAGATGCAAACCTCGGTGACTGAAGGGAACTTAAGATCTGGTCAGCTGCCTGACCATGATGTTGAGTTCTTGGAGCACTGGGATGGCCGTCTCGGGGTCAAATTTTTCCAACCCCTGATAATTCACGTTTTTATTTCATCTGGTATCAGTTTGAATAAAGAGGTCGGAAGACAGTAAATAGAATATTCGAGCAAAATAGAGGTATCCAAGGGACAAATAATGATAAATAAATGAAACAAAGGCATCCGCATAGCAGCCTATATGTTACAGGTGTTGAGCAATTCGATCTAGAATAAGAACGGCAAATTAGAAGTAGGAATATGCAGTAATAATTGATACCCGTTGCACACGAAGTGTCTGCTGTGCCTCAGTGATCTAGTGGATAAAGCTCTGACTTTTGAAGCGTTGCGTACCAGATCTCAGAGTCGGTAGGAATACCGTCACTCTGTGGGGTGTAGGTATGTCCAACTGACAAGTCACAAAAAGTGTATAACAAATGACTTGTATTTCACTGGCAACCACTACTAAGCAGATTATAACAACGAGTATTCAAACAGTATCCAGAGATCTGTATGCCAACAGAGGCCGATCGATTCGGTCCGGTATAACAAAGGGAGACTACAAGTATCAGTACAAAAGAACCAGGAGTTTTTTTAAGATTTCGAAACAATGGACATTTAAAACCAACCAACAGCTATTAGAAAATGCTTAGCACTAGAAAGATATATGGAGTTCAACTAAAATTGAACCTGTTGAACCATCAGCCTTTTGGAGGGTGATGATAAACGTTCATCAATAACACTGGGAGACTGCTGTCGCAAGTGAAGTTTGAAAAAAGTTAAAAATGATCAAACTTTAATCTATTGGCGCAACGTTCAACTGTGTAACTTTGCATTTAAATCATTCAAATGCTACAGTTTAACCTATTTAGACTGGAGAAGTGAATAAGTCCTGAGACAGTCTGCTGATTTCATATGACTGAAGGATCACTACTCGTAAGGCTTAAATAATGACAGGAAATGTCGGACCAAAGTGTCATCGAAAAACGGACAGATCATAAAGTGATCGGCTCGTTTAACCACAGATTAAAATAAATTACAGAACACAACTTTCTCTCACCAGTACTTCATCCTATGACAACAAGAGATGTAAGGTGAATCTCGACAAAGCAATAAGAAGATATGGTTCATCTCAAACGTGTCATGTTTTAGCGCCATACACTTGCACTTGAAAAAAGTGGAACACGTACCAAAATTCTTGTGAAAGCAGTGAGATTTGAAAGTATCAATTAGTACCGTTCTTAAATATACTCCTGGATCCTAGGAAAGACGGTTCAATAAAAGGTTTATATCCAGGAAACCTACTCAGAAAGGGCAATATTTAATTTTCAATAGCTTTTTCCAGCTCAGTACAAGCGACGTTTATCAAAATGGCCATTAAAACCTACTTTGTATTTCTTTTCCAAGAAATGCATTTATATTATGCAAGCAAGGGGGAATCTTAAAGCGTAATTTGAAGACGAAGGTTGAGGTCTGGCATCATACAGCAAAACATACAATGCAGCTAGACTTATCGTAGTTGAGAAAACCAGACACATATTTCTGCACAGACCTCATCACTGTAGAAACAATTACGTCACATCCCATGGAGTATATCGGTTTATTTGTGTGTGGGGAAGATGAATCGAGATATGCATCCGAGGTTGATGGAACATGTACGAAAATGGCCACGAAGGCAGATGAATTCACAAACATTGATAAGTGTAGATGGTGAACAAGAATTATCATCCATTGAAAACTATATTATTGGTAATGGTAACAGCATTGATATGAAAATAGCCTCTATGATATTGCATAGAAAATTTCAGGGGCACACACCTAAAAGTTTGCTGAAAGGCAAGTCGTACACAAATGTGAGGTCCCTTTGTGTGTTTAGAAATAGTTTTTCCCTACGCTAAACCTACCCTGGTAATGTTTACCTTATTCTGTTACCAAGGTTGGCTTCAAAACTTATCATTCCTCCTTGATTACCTTTGTTATTGTTGAATTTCTTCATGTCATATTTATTCTTTTCGCACCTTCAGTTTTCATATAAAATGTCTCAGAAAGTAAATGTATGATAGGACTGTTCAAAATGTATAACTTTAGCACGTCACATTTTTCAGATGAACTATGTCTTGTGAATTACATCATCCAGCTTCAGGAAAGGGATTAATTATTGATGGATGGTGGCTAGCAGTCGAATTCGGGGCATGCGTTTCGCCCTGTTTAGGACTCCTCAGCTGGATGCACCTACCTCACAAACAGCAATACGGTTCTCACTAGCACTCAAACTCAAGACCGACAGCTTCAAACACAAGAACATCACTCACTAGACCACCGAATCACAATAGCTACTTCATGTGCGATGAGTATAGATTTAATGTTGTTGCTTGGATTATCCCATCGTTGAATGGACCGAATCGATCGATCTCCATTATTACCAACATTAAAAATAATGTCCTTCATACAATACCAGAAGGTGCCAGAGTGACTCGGTGTTCTAGTGGATGACGCTGTGGTGTTTGAAGCGGTTGGTGGTGAGTTGGAGTCCTGATGGTAACAACATCGTTGATGGGGGGGTGGGTACACCGGGCTGTCGAGTTATCAATAGAACGAAGCCCGCGTCTTTAATTCCACTGCTGGTAACTATCCATCATTAATATATAATTCAAACACAGGCGATATCGAAGCATCCACATAGGAGCCCATATGCCAGTAGGGACTGATCAATTCGGTCCACTTAGCGACGGGATAACACAAGCAACAACATTAAAGGGATTAATCGTTCCCAATATTTGTATGAGTAATAACAAAGGATAATTGGGTTCAGAAAACAATCGATATAATACAGAGTCGTACTGTAAGTTTAGATCGGAAGAGATATTAAAACTGAGTTATGAAGGCAGGTTATAATAATATCAAATTCTTTCTGAATACCCATAAGAGGCGTTCAAACTTCCTGATAGCTAGAGAATCAACAAATCAAAGTGTATACCCCAAATAAGTTTTGTAAATAAGTTGAAAAGATGTACACAAATCAGCCTTATGACTAATTGTATGTTTAGGATTAGATCAAGTTGGATATCTATTAACTGAAACAGTTAGATCATTTGATTTGATTTGTCGCTGCAGCGATTTCAAAGTATCCTCGACGGCCTTTACTTTCATAAATCGATAGGACCTTTCTATTTATATATGACCACACGTATATGTAGACTGATAATCGTAGTTGGATGCGATCTTTTCGTTGAAACTCTACTATGGTTTACGGGAGTATATGTTTAATTTTCTCTACGATACTGACCTCTTCTGTTTAATATGTTCACTAAATGATTATCTTAAATCTGTTCGATAAGTAAGGGCAGCTAAGAACATCCCAAAATGACTGCAACAACAAGCCAAGTGATCCCATTAATCTAGGTAGTAGATTTTCAAATTCGTCTACTGGTAAACATATCATTGAAACTGGTCACAAAGTTGGTTTGTATGCTTCTTCCTAGCCTATTTACAAAACCAATTGGAGATTAATATACTTTAATTTGTTGAAGTCCGAACCGTAGACAAGCTCAGACCTCATTTATGTATTCAACTACAGTTTGTTGTCATATTAAACCTCCTTTAGTAGATCTGCTTTATTATCAAGGGTGATTAACATGCTATCCTTCGCTTCTCATTCAAACGTACAATTTGATCATATGCTAAGTCGAATTTTCGCTTTTTACACTCGACGAGTCCCCTTCGTTGACTGCATCGAATTAATCTGCCTTGTATTGGCATATGGGCTCTTGTGCGAATGCCAAAATATTGCCGATGTTTTAAACTTTGATATGAATGATGGATAGCGGCTACCAGTCGAATCCTGGGTGCACGTTTCGTCCTATTTAGTGATCATCAGATAAATTTGCTTACCTTCCAGTGAGTGATGTTGTCGTCAATCAGACTTCGAACTCAAGATCAATAGATTCAAGAGCCAGAGGGTTATCCACCGTGTCACTGTAATCACTTCTTTTGCAACGGGTATAGTGTAGTTTTTGTGTTGTAGCTTGTAAGTCTGTATCGCTGGCTAGACCAAGCTGATCGGCCAGTTTTGGCGTATAGGCTACTGTGCAGATGCCTAGATATCATTTCGATTTTCGGTAGGAATCTTGGTGGTAATAACATTAGTCACTGGGAGGCGAGTACCAAATCAGACGAAATGCGCATGCCAGATTCCACTGCTAGCCATCAGTAATATCTATCATCATCATTATTGCTGATACTATTTCTGTCTTTGTAATTAAAACCAATTTATCCTTTGATATAACTCATATGTATGAAAGTGTGAGCGAGCGTGCTTGACCAGACTATTCGAAATATATTGCACTACCACAAAACAGATATTTCAGATAAACTACACCTTTTTATGATAATTTGGTTGGTTGTGGCTAGCAGAACAATTTAGGACTCGCGTTTCGTCCTATTTGGGACTCGTCAGTTTGATATACTTTCACCCCAGTAATGTTGTTCCCATTGAGACTCAAACCTCCTACCCATTGCTTGAAACTCCAAGGCGTTATCCACTATGCCGCGGAGGAACGCTAGCCACTTTTACAACGGGTAGTAGTTGTTACTATTTATTGACATACTTGTTATCCTCCGTTGTTTTCTTAAATCGAATTGTTCAACCTCTATTTGCATATGGGCTCCTATGCGGATGCCTCGATATTGTCTGGATGTTAATTATGATAATTTGGTTAGTTGTGGTTAGCAGAAGAACTATTTTGTCGAAATTCGTAAAGCGGACTAACCGTTTCATTTTTCTGAGTAGTGAATTTCATAGCATTTTCGGAAGGCACCTGCAAAACGTCACACGATGATTTACACTTTGGTTCAGTTTTTATACAAACATATACAATTATTTAGAAGTAGTACTCATCATGGACTGACATTAGTTGGGGAACCACTGAAAATCTGTGAGCACTGGACAGCTGTTTCGTCTTTGTATGGGACTCCTCAGCAGTACGCGCCCACGATCCGGCTAGGGATCGAACTCAAGACCTTCAGGTTTCACGGCGAGTCATATTACTTAAAATACAATTGTTTAAGTGTTGTTAAATTGTCAATATTTAAAAATTACATCCTGTTATTTATACTGGTGGTACAGTTTAGTACTTCTTACCCTCTTGTTTCCTTATCATTGTATGTTCAGCATGATAGTTTTGTTTATATTTACGAGTTGCCTACATTTTTTTGACAAGGTTTCTTAAATAATTATGCGTGGAGGGTGATTTGTATCAAAATTTAGTATTTTTGTGTGAGTAAATTTATTGAACACGTGAATCAACATCTAATAACTCGAAGTATACAAATGGTAAATGTTAATTTGATCTATTTATTGTTTAAATTTCATCATGGGTTTCAAAGTTGAAGTCTTAAAATTACGCCTTATCTAGTGTTTCTATAAGTTTGACCAGAAAAAAGCAGAATAAAACTTGTTGGTACATTGTATGTTCATTTTCCATCGAACATTTTGTTTAAAGAGCAAAGTCGAACATTGTATAGTAATAAACTCATTGAAAAAGAAAATACTCGGTAGTTAACGTAGTACACTGAATATTGAACCAGAGATTTGAGTATATACTCAGTGTAAATGAGCTATCTGACTGACTGACTGGCTGGCTGACAGAATCATTGTAGAACCTCGCGTAGGAGCCTATCAGCTCAAGCTACCACATTTCATAGCAGTACATAAAGAGCAGATGTATAGAAAAGGACTGATGTCAAAAGAGACAAAGTTGTGTGAGAGAATAAACAATCTGAAGATAAAGGTTTGTGCAAATATACATACTTTTGAAGACGTCAAAAAGCGAATGTATATCTGCCATTTTGACTGATTGTAATCAACAGTTTTCAACCACTGATTCCTATCATCTTGGAGACCCCAGTCACGCAGTCTATGTCTCTCCATACAGTCGAGATCAACAGTTGTGAACTTCATCAACTGATGTCATATCTTGATCTTGCCAGCATGAACAGTCTTCCAACCTAATCCAACTTCCCATAGCATGACACGCCAAGGTAGGCGGTTAATCAAGTTGTGCTGTGCATGTCCTTGCCAACTGATATGACTAAAGTTCGCAACCTTATCAATCGAGTTGCTTGCATGGATTACGTAAATAGAAAATCTAGTCCTATCGTAGGAATATCAGAATAAGTTAAGGGATCCTCAGAGAAAATGAAAACGTAATCACGATATGCCCTGACAAAGTTGCTGGAACAGTGTTTTTGAACAAGTTTGATTACATAGGTAATCTTTCACTCATACTATCAGATGGAAACAAATTTTCGAAACAGACAGTTCAGGGAGACTAAGGCTTTGGGAAAGATGGAAGATCAGGCACTGATTAGCGTTGAACTCTAAAAGCAATTCCATTAATCAGGTTCCTCGATTCCTCGGCCAGATGGTCTACTCAAAGTACACAAAGAAGTTGTTCCCATTCGTTCGATACTAGACATGGCCAAATCCCTTTATCATTCACCTGCAAAAATGGCTCGTCATTATGCTGCATCCAGTGAAAAATGACATTTCGAAACGGCCTGATACATTTAATTTTGTTTGTTCAATCAGAAATGTCAGTCTATCAAAAAAGATGATTTCTCTGGATGTCATCTCTCTGTTTACAAATCTATCACTAACGGAAATCATTTGTTTTATGTGTGTAGCTTCATTCAGTCCTATAAATTAAACGTTACTATCCCACATCACTAAGCTCGACTGGTTAACTAGTTCACTAGTTACTAACCGGTCCTAAGCCCGGGTAAAGAGGGAAGGTTGGGCATAGGGCCAGCAACCCCACCCCATAAAACCAATCCAGCCACTAAAGAAACTTCAAAGTACAAAGGAAAAATATTTTTCAAAACTTATTGCTCACTGCAAAAGAGGAGACGAAAAGACGCCGGTTGGTCAAAGTCTCCGGAAGCCAGTCGGCCGATGTGTCTCCTCCGCTCTCGATGAAAGCGAAAGTAAGATTGGAGATATGGAATGTCCGCACCATGTATGAATCTACCAAGGCTGCCTAGATTGCAAAAGAGATGAGGAGGTATGGCATGGAAGTGCTTGGAATCTGCGAGGGATAAGCAGACGGAACGGAAGTGGACTCTCCAAACTCTTAACTGAAGTGTAGTAGATCTCCACACTGAAATCGGCGTGGAGATCTACTGCATACAGCACAAGGGACAAGATCCGGATTTTCAACATCAATGTCAGTCAAGTCAGCGCTGCTATATGGTTCAGAAACTTGGCGCGTCACGGAAGGCACTTCCAACAAACTAGACATTCATCAACAGCTGCCTACACTGGTTCGATACTGAAGATCAGATGGCCACAAAGAATAAGCAACAAAGAACTCTGGGGACGAACCGACCAAGAACCTATCACAAAACAAATATGTAGAATAAACTGGCTATGGACTGAACATACACTGATAAGACCGATCGGGGACATCACGCTCCTGGCCCTCGAGTGGAATCCAAGTGGGAAACGACCAGTTGGGCGTCTCAGCTGAGGGTGACATGTGAGGAAGAAATGAGAGCTTGTGGGCAGTCTCGGTGTCAGGTTCAAAAGACTACATAGGACTGAGTGCAGTGGAGGCGTGCTACTGAAGCCTTATGTTCCACTAGGAACCCAAGGGAAAAATGATAATAATAATAATCCCACACCATTATATAAAGGGATTTCTTCTCAGACGTACTTTCAAGGTTCCCTTCAGATTTAACAACAGAATCTACAGTCAGATAGACAGAGTTCCAATGCGATCGCTTCTAAGACCCTTTCTAGCTGACTGCTTTAAGGCAAGCCTGGATGACACGGCCTTATCAAGAGTAACGAGCGAGCCTCAAACCTAGAAACGATCGATAGATGACACCTTTGCTATTGTGTGACGATAATTCAAATCTAGAAAACCTGCTTCAAATCTTCGAAAGTGCACATCCCTACATCGAATTCACTCCAGAAGAAGAATTGAACTCAAAATTCCACCTCCTTGACGTCGAACTTAAAAGAAAAGATGGCGGTTCAGTCCAGAGATCTATTTACAGATTTTAAATTGTTGTCAATCTTTGAATCGCATTTCCCTGTGTGCGAATGATAAGATGGAGCATTGGGCGACATCAATATGCGTATACCAGTTTGCCTTCTCGTGTGGAGCCGAGTATATCGGCTACACCGTGCGCCAGCTTATGCAACTCGCTTGCAAACACTATGTAACTTAACTGACGAGCGGAGAACAGAAATGCATCCTCATATTTGTGACGGAATAATTAATAAACTCAGGACATTTAGCTACTTTTATAAGTCCTTCAAAATTCTGTACAAACAGAGACCAAGGCATTCAAAAGGAGTGATTTCAAGATATGAGGACATAGCTAAAGTACTAATCATTCAAAAGTTCAAAGCATCATTATGCTTTTAAAAGAAGTATATGGAACATCTTTCTTTGCCATGGCTATCGTAAATTATTGAACACTCTAAATAACACACATATGGTGTAGCCACTATTATCTTCGTAATGATTTTGTTCATTTCCCCAATACTCCACTTTCCTTTGTGATGCAGTTTGTATTAACCTTTAGCTATGAATTGCTCTGAAATGCTCTGTCGTTTTTACTATATATTCACAAATGTACAGCAATGTTTAAAAAGGATTGTTTCGACTTGTGTCTTGCCTGATACCTTAAGCCTGACCTCTACTCTGCTCACATGGTGTTCCCATCAAATTCAAGCAATACTGCGGAGGAATCTGTGATCAAAACCCTGTAATCACCTCATGTTTTCTGCCTTAAAAGACCATATCACACAGTCGTACAACAGGACAGAACTGACTGCAAAGCAGCATAATGGGGTATCTCACTTAAATAGTACTACTTACTGGATCAGAATATCTAGAATAAAAAAATTTTCATTTGATCTAAGTAGGAAGAACTAGAGCTGATGTGTTTAACTTGTCCCTAATTTTACCTCTCTTTCTGGAACGATTTAATGTGGATGAATGTTTGACATTGTCGTACAATTCGTTTCTGCCACCGAATGTCTGCCTTTGCGTTTTTGAAAGCGAATTCCAACTGCGTTGACTGGTCGCTTGAGAGTAACCGTTTTCCTGTTATCTTGCCCTGAGTACTAATCGAGTTCTGTTTATCATTTTGTAGTGTTACCATCAGTCTAGGAGGTTCGCTATCATGGTGCATTTCGATGGGTTTTAGTTAATGCAAAGCAATCGGCACGATATTCTTTTCTATCTAAGCTTCCTGCTTGTTGGTATTCGTCAGCAAGGCATGTCTGGAAGTTAGAGGGGACTGATGTTTATCGTGAGATTTAAATCCATGTCGTCCACTGTTTTAGTCAGTGAATTTGCCACATAGCTATTAGGGGCACTAATGATGTTCTGTAGGACTGGATAAGATCCAGTGATTGGTAGTTGGAGAGTAACTAGTTTCATTTTGTCTAGTTGTGAGTGGTCGCCCATTTCTATCGATCGTTTTACAGTGTGACTACCAAGCTAGGAGGCTCACGATCAATGGTCGGTATAATTGTGTTAGCACTCAGGGCTAGACAGCGTGAAATTAATTACTATCCAGTAAACAAGGAACGCATCTATGCCACTCCTACAGAAGAAAAGTCACCGTCCGAATAGATCAGTGGTAACTAGCTAGCTAAAACACTAGATGACGTTGGTTCGAATTCCACGGAGGATATCATTTTCTTTGCCAACAAGTACAGCTTCCTCCTTGAAGAAACCAATAAACTGTTGAATGCTTCCAACCTTGGTTAACTGTGTACTTCCTCAGTCGTCGCTTAAGCATCTCTATATTTGCCTTCTGTTAGGAATGTCTATATCTCTTGTATTCCATACTTACAGTTTTGCATATATCTGAACTGGTTTATTCGCTCCCTTTTCCGCGTATGGATCATGTTCCATAAGACCAGCTATTGTTCTGATTGGCTCCTGCCTCTTTAAATGTACTAATTATTCCTTGTCTTGAAGGTTATTGTAAACTCTATAAATAGGGTCAGTTTTCACTCATAAACGTTTTTAGTCCGAGATACTACAAATTCGTTTGATTTCCAGCCTTTTGATTTCTCTAGAGAATTACTCCGATTGAATCGTCTCAACGCTTGATTATCAATCACTAAGTATTTCCATTCATTCTCACAAATTCGCATCATAACTCTTTCCTGTGTTCATCTTTTCAGCCGAATCGACATTCATTAGTGATCATAAACATGTTCTGCCATGGAATATTGGAAAATTTGGCTGATAGAGACTCAGGTGTATATCCCTGATACAGTCGTTTCAGTCCAATTTATTGATTACCGTTCTTCGAGTTGATAGCCTATTACTGATGAATAAGACTGCTATGATAAACCATCAAAACCTGGTACTATATCTTTGGAAGCTGGCCGATTAGGTTAAACTTAAACCGTATGGTCTTGTTTGTATTGTGTTCTCACAGTTGGGTTGTTTAATCGTGAAGCTTTCATCATCTTTCGAGACAACATGATCAGCACTAACTTCAGTGTGAAATATGAATAAACAACTCAGCTCAGAGAACACAATGCAACCAAGACCATCCATCTGAGCTACAAATATCCTCCACTTAAACCCTATGAATTTGAAAGAAAAGAAGATTAAACTAGCTCTTGAAATTAAAGAAGAAAAAAGTCAAACACGAAACCGATTTCTGGTTGGTATTCGCGATAGATTGATATCAATTGGAGGAACATTGGAAATATTGGAGTACTGGACAGCCGTTTCGTCCTAGTATGGGATTACTCAACAGTGCACACCCATGACACCACCCCAATAAGGATGGAACTGAGGACCTTCGGGTTCTGTAGCCAGCATGGTATCATTAAACTACTGGGTCGGAATTCAGTAGTCTATATTTCCAACTTCTGTCAGCTCACGATATAGCATGAACTCCATCCAATACTGTCGTTGAGTAACTATCCTCATTTTAAACTTGACTGACCCCACCGGTCACAACTTCTCATTGGAACTTTAGGAACCACTCCTCGAAGCTAGCAGTAGATTAACTTAATTTGGAGATTTTTAGGGACTTATCTATTGATTTCAGGTTGGTATTCATCGTGGACTGATATCAGTTGGAGGAACATTGAGAACCTGAGAGCACTCTGCAGTATTCGATAACTACAACAATGGGAGGTAAACATCGAGTGGCCTATTCTGTCTTTTTCTGCCAAGCTCGTCCCTCAATGGTCTACTAGAGTGCTCCTTGACATTTGAGGCGATGTGTACTAGGCCTTAGTCTCAGCGGGAACAACATCACTCACTGGGGTCCATGTACATCCGACGATGGTCTGGTGTGGGACGAAATAAAAGTCCTAGATTTTACTGCTGGTTTAATGAATTTGAACAATCCATTTCACCCCGTACTCGTAGCCAGGGATTTCGTAGACTATATTATTCTGCCTAGTTGGATCAATAGCATCTGTTAACCTGCAAATAAACAGACAAAATGAAATTACAATCTACGACAGTGCCCAAATTTTGCTTACTTACTCTGTTTTCCAATGACAAATTCAGGTCACTCAAAATAATTCATACTTTATAAAGCACAGAAAATCAAATTCATTATTGTAACACCAGACCGTCTGTTGGTTCCATCGACACGACCAATGACACACTGAGAATCCAATAACTAAATTGCTCCAGACTTCCGTCTTGAGAAATATGTGGAGAATTATCAAAAACTATTAGTTGACAAAATAGGAAAGTTGTATCGTATTCTAAATGCATGTTAACGGCAAATCTGCTATCATGTTAACAATGATAAGAAAATTGGATACGGTAAGTGATATATAACAGAAAATAGACAAGTAAATCAGCTAATTATAAGGTTTATAAAGATTTATCTATTGAGTTTAGGTTAATATTCACCACGGACTAGCAGCGTTTAGTGGAACTGGGAACACTGAATAGCTGTTTCGTCCTATTGTGAGGCTCCTCAAAAGTGCGTATCCACCACTCCGCTAGGCATCCAACCCAGGACCTTCAGGTCCCGTGGTCAGCATGCTACCACTGGGCTTCTTGGTCAGAATCTAATCGTCCGTATGGCGTAAACTTCACCCAGCGCCGTCATTGGGTATCTCTTGTCATAACCGACTTGGTTGGCCCCACCAGTCAAGACCTCTCATTGGAGCTTTAGGAATCACTTCTCGAAGTTAGTCACCAATGAAGTGACAGAAGTAAGAAATATGAGCCATTGGATTCCAACTCAGTGACTCAATGGTCACATGATGGCTGTGAAACCTGTGGGCCCTGGGTTCAAGCAATAGCGGGATGGTTTGTGCATACTGCTTAGGAGTCTCATACTACACCAAGACAGCTTTCCTGAGCTTCCAGGTTTCCAATGGTTCTTCATCTGATGTTGATCCATGTTGAATTCCATCCTGAAATCAATAAATAACCTCGACATTCGAAAGTAAGCCGTTTTCATTCGCCTAACAAGATTTAGTGGCAAAGAAAATTGTGAGGTGAAACAAACACTTAGTGAAACTAAAGCGGTATCAGTTTGTAATACTTTGCTGAAAATAGATGAATTAGTCACCAGTAGGTAACCTTTGTAACTATTTGTCTTCCCTTTAGTGATTAGCCCTGATCAAACTCTGTCGATGAAGTTTTCAGAAAGGTGACTTATCTACGGTGGTATAATACAGTGCTCCATGTTTTGTTTCAGAGTTATTAGTTAAGTCTTTGACTTCAGCAATAAGTGACGTAAGATCAAATCACCAAGTGAACTCCATTTTACTCATGCTTGTAGGTACATCTTGTTAATGAGTGCCAGGAGGCACAAAACCAAGTTTGAGCAGAACGTTCCACCTTCTCTCAGTGAAGTTAAGGTAAACTAAAGCATAATAACGCCCATCTTACATCCACCTATAGAATTAAGTATACAGAAAAGAATAATGTAAAGGCATCTCTATGGTTTCAACTAAAAGTTTTAACTAAGTTTATAGTTAAAGAATAATTTATATACACAACCCAGTCCTCCGGATGGTAGGTCATGGTCTAAATAGATTAATAACAAAGTCTCTGACTTGCTTCAGCACTTGATCATACAAAGTTAAATCACAGTGGGGATATTGACTTCTTCATACTAACTGATACATCTCGCTTATGCGTTTCAAGAAGTAGGAAGTTTCATTTCGAGGCTTTCTGTTGACTGATCTTTAAAAGTAGAACACTCTAAACTCATATCTACTGTACCATGTGAAACCATTCCAGTCAGACATTTTAGATGTGGGCACTGATTACACAGGACATTAAAGTTAATCTCTATTCTCATTATTATCTATAATTTGACTTTAACTACTTCGTAAACTTTTGATTTATTCATTTGTGATAAACTCATACATATACAAATCTTTTTTATTTGTCAACATAACCTGTCTCACCGTCAATGTTGTTTCTTTGTTTTCTCTTCATGGTATTGATTTTTAACTCATCTAATCATAAAAACATAGTTTTTATTTATTTCTTTCCTGTTATTATTTGTAACCCTTCAACATCATAGTAATTTAATATCGAGTGATCCCTTCAAGGAGCCTATGTGTTAGAGGAGAACAGTTGGTTCGATTTATTCCGGGAATCTGCTGGAAACCATAGGTATGAATAACTAACAATTAATGCCCATCGGACAAGAAGTTATGAATCTTTACTGAATGAGATAGTGTGCACACATGTTATACAAGCCAATGTACAATCTACTTTAAAGTCCTATGTAAGCCGAACTTGGAATAGTTTGAAAGAAGGCTAAATGTGGTTAAACTAAGATGTTACATCAGTTCCTGAAGTCACTAATGGTTTTGGGAAGTGTAGAGAGATCTAGGCTATCAGGTTGTGGTCTACGAGACAGTTGGAATGAATGGTCGAAGACTCTTAATGAAATAACACAAATTCAATCACAGTGATATAGATGAATACACTCCTTGTTATCTTTCAAGTGTCAAATGTTATCATTAACTTTCCTCTATTTGTTTCTTTTTCCCTTCCTTTCCTTTCTGATCATGCATTTTACTGTCAAGTTTTTTGAATTTTATTGTTATATTTAGGAACATGAAATCATGCATTTCTTTTCTAGATCCTACTTTGTTTGTCTGTCTGTTTATTTCCCGAGAGATGGACAATATGGCTCAGTAGACTAGTGGATAGCGCTGCGGTGTATGAAGCGATAGTTCTTGCTTTGTGGTGTTACTAGAAACACCGTGACTCATAAAAAGACATAAAAACCTAGTTGACGAGTCCGAAATGAGGTGAAACGTATATCGTAGATTCCAGTGTTAGGTAACTGTAAACTATTTATGTCCTAATGTAACTGCATATCTCGTCAAAATATCCATTCAAGGAGCCTATATGTAGGCTGAGACCTGTCACTTCGGTCAGGTCTAAACATCAATGTGAAATAACGAGTATCAATGAATAATCCCTTGTTTTATTTACTTATTCGATCCAACAGTTTGTTTTAATCTCTTAATCTTGATTTTGTGCTTAACAACTTTAAAAGTATGTCATACTAAACGTAATGCTGATGGCGCAACTGTTGCAGATTGATCTTGTTGTTATTTCATAGCAGTCTGTAACGCTACTGCTTGTCATTACCCTTAGGTTTTCTGAAAAGTGCTTTGAAACAGATAAACTGACAAAGGGGAACTGGACAATAAATTATGAGGATATTACAAATACAGTTACATAATTGTTTTTTCACTTGGTTTTCATAACATCATAAACAAAACCGTAAAGCGAAATTTTGCAATGAAATATTTTAAAGGAGTAAAATAAGAAAAAATTCCATAGACAGAATTGATTGCTTCTGAGCACATTACAAACAAAAGCAAAGAAGGAATGAATAAAAGCGGATAATTAAACAAGCCAATACAAAAGTACAATGTAGACAGTAGAGCGAAACTGGGATTTAATTTTGAAGAAAATATACCAGTTTCCTATTCTGGTTTTAGGGATGAATAATGATGAAATTTTGCCTTCATTGTCTTAATAATTTGCAAAAATTGGTCTATGATGGAACTCTGTAAACAGAAGCAAATTGGCGTAGGTGAACACAGATGACTTGCATCGATAAACCTTAGAGAAAACTGATGTAGTCGTCAATATAAGTCGAATTGATCTACAGAATTGAATTCACTCTTTGGACTAAACAACATGATGCTAGTTAATCTCGATTAACTAATCGCTGGATCTAATTCAGTCCTGTGTGAGTTCAGTCTATGCCTTAATAGGTGAACTGTAACTTCAATGACTGCAACGCCGGATGATGAAGCTTCGAATCCCACGGGGGACACCAATTTTCTCAAGGTTGTAGACATGCCTTACTGATGAGCACAGACGACCATGAAACCTAGATCAAGAAGCATTTCCTGCCGATTGACTGTATGTCATAAATGTGAAGCAAGACATATATATAACTTAAATGTACTGAGAGTTGGTGGGAAAATGACTCGAAGAAGGAAAGGATACTATATTTTACAACTTATCTTCTGGCTTTTCTGTTGTACGGGTGTTCTACTACAGTTCAAAGACTATTTAGTGAACATGAATTCCAGATAATTTCTCATAGATTTTATTGAATACTCTTCCTATCGCATATGTTATGTCTGTCACATTTGACTGGGATTTCTTGAATTCAGATTGTCTGAGAGAGACTTCAGTTATCGCCTGTCTTACGAAGACAGTTTCTGTAAGTGTGCTAGTAGGTTTGTTATTTTCTGGACATGGCTTTCGATTTTAATTTGGGTATCATCGACAATGAACTTTCCAGAATAATGGAGCATGAAGATTTGTAAAAAACTCCTCTTGAAGTGGAAAGCATCTAAATGTTTGTCTTTATCGATCACCTGAGATCAAACACTAAGCATCGATTAAGAATAAGTTATTTATCTATCAGAACTTGGTTGATAAAGTTATAGTATCTAAGCACATTGATTGGACAGTGGTGAGTGTTAATTTGACCTGAGTGATATCAGAATTCTACTGATCATTTTGTAATGTCACCACTGAACAAGGAGACTCACAATTGGGGTTCACTTTGTTAGATTTTAGTTGCATGGAAGCGATAGTCAGGAAACTCTGGTACATCCAGGTTTCGTCAATGTTGACACTCTTCAGTAAGGCGTATCTGCAACTATGAGGGAACTGATTTCCTCTGTAGGATTCAAGCCCGCATCATCCAGTGGTGCAGTCAAAGACATTACCACTGAGCTTTACGAATTTGAGGTAGCGTGCCAACTGGGCTAGTGGCTAAATTACCATCAATCTGCATACCTAACGTGGCTTCAAACAGGTATTGATGGCTGGCGTATGGAAGTCAGATACAATCCCGTTCAACCTTTATCAGTCGTTGGTTATGAGAGTGTTCAAAATAAAGGGAATCCTCTGTGTCTTTTTGTCTGAATTCCTTGAACTCATCACTGATGACTTTGTAAATTTACAATACAAGGATGATATAGTCTTGTTACTTGAAGCTTATGACGAAGTGCAGAATCTTCTGGACACATTATGTGACTATTTAAAAATGTTTTATACGCGTTTCCCACCTCTGGAATGTGAATTGTTACCTTACGGTAGTTTTCCGTCAATATCTTGTCTGATATTAGAGAGTGAAGTCGATGACGGCGCTGATCAACATAGTTACCAGGGAAGTTGAATCAGTTATATTGAGCCAGTGAGCATGGGATTTCTGCACGGACAGGAAATGTTTGGCTTCTTTCAGATTGCTTCAAGTATGGTAATTGCGGGATATTCGAATGTTCAAAAAACGTTCAGTGTTCTGCTCACCAGTTAGCTCTAACTTTCTGAATGGCTGAAAAACACGGACATTTAACGTGGAAGACATATAAAGGCTCCTATTGTTCAACCTCTGTTGCTTCTGTAGCACAGACCGTGTGTTCTGCATCATCAAACCGATAACATAGACGTTAGGTGTACAGCTTTTGGGAGGGATAGAAAAATAATTGATTAGGTTTTGAACCTTCATTGAGTGAGGTAGCTACCACATGTGTTTATTAAGCTTGGTCACCATCTACCCGGTTATGAAACATTGTCTGAAGTGGGTTAAGGTTGGAAAAACGTTAGAGGTGACCAGACTAAAACATGGCACCCATTTCTTAAAGTTTATGACTGTCAGTCTGTGTTCTATTGGTGTTTGCAATATTATGGATTCGGATCATATAACTATGAAAATTGGTAGTTAGATATTCTAGGTGACATGGTTAAAAGTTGACATCAGAGACTCACATGTCTCTACACATTATCTCCGCAATCACCTTCAACCTTCTATAAGTTTTGATTCCATTTCTCTAGTTAGTCTACCTTTAATCTTGCCGCCTTCTGTCTTATCATTCTCATGTTAGAGCAGGCAGCTTGGATAGCTACGTTGTAATTTCATATTTGATAGTAACTGACTGTTTATACATCAGCGATTCGATCAATGACTCTTGAACATCCACATCCTCATTGCGTTCCAAAATAACTACAACATACTTATTTAAAAAACTCCATTTCAGTCATAATTTTTAAGGTAGTATTCATCATGCACTGACATCAGCTTGAGAGCATTTGAAAACCTAGAGGCTCTGGATAGCTGTTTCGTCTTAGTATATGACTCCCCAGCAGTGCGACCCACGAACCCACCGGTAGTGAACACATCAGTCATTCAACCACTGAGTCGGAGTTTAAAGGCCCATAGTTTCTTACTTCTGTCAATTCGCGATATAGTGTGACCATCATCCAAAGTTTTCAGTTGGCATCCACTTCACTTCCGACTGAAGGATCTCGTAGTAGGACGAAACAGCTGTCCAGTGCTCCCAGATTTTCAATGTTTTTTCGATTAATGTCAGTTCATGATGAATACTACCCTGAAATAAATAAATCCCTACTCACTTCAAACTTCATACGCAGCGTCAAAGCTAGATTTAATGCTTTATAAGATGTACACTTATTAGTCACCCCATGTAACTCTCAACTCCTAAGGGGTGCTCTAAGTGTGCCATTCAGATTGTCAGTTAGAATGACTCATCTCAATGACATTTAAGGGTAATCCATGCAACGCTAAAATGCTTCGACATAATCACCAGGAAGCCTTAGTTAGTCTCTTGTGCTTTTGTTGTTTTCTGGTATCCTAACTTTAAGGTAGCCAACATTCTTTATTGTATTGTGTTCTCTAAGCTGGATTGCTTAATTGCGGAGCTTTCATCGTCTTTCTAGGCGACATCATCAACACTGACTTCAGTCTGAAGTGAGCTGTCAAGGTCTCTCCGCGAGTGATTTAGTAGCTTGCCTTGACGAAGTGGTTTGTGATTCGTTGTCATTTAGATTGTTATGTTGGCTGTTCCTCTGCTTGACCACTGACCTTTCTGTCGTTTAAAGTTATAGAACGTTAAGGAAAATTACGAAGATAGTGTATAGATACACGTGAGCCACTGACATCAACTTTTAACCATGTCACGTAAAGGACGGAAAAATTAGAGGTCAAGCAAAGGAATAGCCAACAGGAAAATCTATGCAGTCAGTGACATAACAATCAAAGGAAACAACCACAAACCACTTCGTCAAAGCAGGCTATTTAATCACTCACAGAGAGATGTTTACAGCTCACTTCGTACGGAAGTAAGTGAGGATGATGTCGCCTAGCAAGATGATGAAAGCTCCATGAATAAGTAACTCAATTCAGAGAACACAGTACAACTAAGACCATTTACCTGGGATAAAAATATTCTTCATGGTAATCAACATTCCCCAGAAAATGTGAACCTGCTCTACCTAACGCCAAAGTGAGGAACTATATAGCTTTCAAGATTATCGCAACTGTATATGCTTGACAACCTTCCATGTGTAGGGTGCATCCAATGCCCTTTACTAATATTCAGTCAACAGCGAACAGCGGTGACTCCTCGATAGATAAGTACAATGTAAGAGACGAAAAACATGGGAAACACCTGTACGAACTGGAGCCCACTACATACATCAAGAAGCATTTACACTCAATCAGATATTAAAACTGAAGTTAGTTCTCAGAGGATAGAGTTTACATACTAACAAAGTATAAAGTGTTCCAAATCTAGTCTTGTGAATTCCTACAAATAAAACAAATTGTGAAGTATATAAAAATAGAACAGGCTGAAAGGGTAGTCGATTTTGATGTCACTAACCTTCACACTAATATACTGCAAACTTCTGTATTTGAGGTTGGGTGGTAATAACTTTAATGCTAAGCATGAGCTCATAACTAAAACCAGAGGTACTGACTGAAAAGATCATGTTAGGAGTACAGTTATACTTGACAGCTGAAGCCTTAAAATTTCAAGATCAAGTATACAAACAAATAAAAAGCGTTTTTAGGTTATTATCAATGTATCCTATCATGGTAGATATATCAATGAGTAGTTGGGGATCAAAGACTAACGAAACATTCACAACTAGTCTAAAAGTTACATGAAACTTTGAGATGACAAATTGTTGAAGGAGATCTAAGAATATAGATCGACACCATACACACACAAATTCCTTGGTGAGTGTAATACAATCTATTTATAAATTAGAAAACGATACAGAAGAGCTGAATACATGTTGTATGTTTAGACACTATTGTTAATAGGAACCTTTTTATATCCGATTTGATGATTAGACTTTGAATCATCCAAGTGTATATCGACTAAGGTAAGCTTTTTAAAATATAAGAATGATATAAAGAAAATTGTGCATTGTAAGATAGAAAATTTGAAGTCAGTAATCAAACACATGCATAGAACACACAGAGCATAGAATGGCAATCAGCTCTCTACCTCAACTTCATCGACTTTGAGAAGGCCTTTGATAGCGTCGACCGAGAAGTAATTTGGAAACTGCTTCACTACTACGGAGTACCGCAAACCTTTATCCGCCTCATTCAACAACTATATGAAGATGCCACATGCCAAGTAATCCACAATGGGAAGCTCAGTGATGCCTTTGCAGTGAAGTGAAGACAGGAGTGAAACAAGGTTGCCTACTATCCCCCATGATATTCCTTATTGTGGTGGACTGGATCATGCAGCAAACAGTAGGCAGCGAGAAGAGGGGGATACGCTGGACTACGGAAAAGAACCTAGAAGACTTGGATTTCGCCGATGACTTGTGCCTGATGTCACATAAACTTGAAGATCTGCAGGCAAAAACTAACAAGTTGATAGAAGAGGCAGCGAAGACGGGACTTCAGGTGAATATAGAGAAGACAGAAGTGATGAAGATACCGCACCACCACCATCAACAACAACAACAAACTCCAGTCACCATCAACGGGAGAAACTTAAAGGAAGTAACCTCCTTCACTTATCTAGGAAGCACTGTTTCAACTACAGGCGGGACGGACGAGGACGTGAAAGTCAGAATCGGAAAAGCAAGACAGGCGTTCATTAGCCTGAAACCAGTGTGGAGATCTTCTGCACTCAGCATATGGAACAAGATACGGATTTTCAACACCAACCTCAGTCAAGTCGGTGCTCTTGTATGGCTCAGAGACTTGGCGCGTCACGAAAGGTATTTCCAATAAACTACAGACATTCATCAACAACTGCTTACGCTCGCTGCTGAAGATCAGATGGCCAGAAAGAATAAGCAACAAGGAACTCTGGGAACGAACCAACCAAGAACCTATCACGCAACAAATATGCAGGAGGAAGTGGAGATGGATTGGGCATGCACTGAGAAGGCCGACCGAGGACACCACGCGTCAGGCCCTCGAGTGGAATCCCCATGGGAAGCGACGAGTTGGACGTCCGAGGGTGACATGGAGGAGGTCATGCGAGGAGGAAATGAGAGCTTGTGGGCTGTCGTGGAACCAGGTTCAAAAGATCTCAGAGAACAGAGGTCACTGGAGGCGTGCTACTGAAGCCCTATGTTCCACTAGGAACCCAAGGGACTAATAATAATAATAATAATAATCAAACACATAAATGATGCCTTAATCCTCAGCAACTAGTCACCTAAATTTATGAATAAATTCATCGTAAGAAAATTATCATTAGATGTTAATTCAAATGAAAATGAGAGAATTCGACACCTTCACAATTTTCGTCAATATAATTAAGGGATCTTAAACATTTTATGCAGTTGTTTAAGTAAGTCTTGAAATGAGAATGATATTTAAGCCTAAAAACCTACTTGGAAGTAAGTTTTGCGAGATATAAATTCATCTTCAGTCAATTAGACAGAATTTCGTGTACTGAATCTTGTTGAATGATTACCAGGTGAGATAAATAAGTAACAAAAGTTGATCAGGATCAATCGTGCTAGACAAACACACAAATTCGGTAGATCTAAGTGGGATAAAGAAAGGCAGAGTAATGGTTAACCATTAGCTAAGTAGGATAGAGAGAGAGATTGTTAACATAACATTTATTTACCAAATAAGTAAGACATACAATCAAAAAGAATTATTCAATATGAATTGCAATTACCTTAAAAAGTGAAGAATCAAATTCTTAAGACTTCTATTCTTGACGAGATTACATTTGTAGCCAACCTATCAAGGGAAATAGAATCCTTCAGATTGGTGAAATGATCATGAACTCAATCACTTCATGAATTTCAGTATTGAAAATGAGAAAACTATTTCTGAGACAATAATTTTTCACTTAGCAAGTTAGAAACATATTGCAACCATTGTGACCTTTTGGATGAGTGAGTTAATAGAACTTTACACACTGCCAACGTCTTCACTTAAAACCTCCTATACTGACTACTTATTATATTGCTCACAAAAACTGCTTAAATATTCAGGAAATATGGATAATCTAATTTAGAATTATTCCCAATAATTTACTGTTATATTAATCATATCTATGTATCAAGTTGTAAGTAAACAAATATTTTTGTGCAACAAGATAAACGAAAGATCATAAGAACTTGTGATATGAACGAGAATAAACCTCAGTATATTAGTTTTTTGTAGCAAACAATCATCTACACACGCCAAACAGATTTGTTCTACTCAAGAATGACTTTTCTATATGATACATAACGAAAAGTATACAGACGACAACTACGAGTTATGAATAGCTGGTAAGAATTATTTTAAATTTCCACATGATACTTAGGTTCATGATATGCGAAAAAAGTATCTTACAATAAAAATTTCAGCATAAAACAACTATCTGTCATCAGCAATCAACCTTTTGTAGCGCATTCGAAATCTTACTCATTCACCTTAGAGTTTCGCCTCACCTCTTCGTTGTCCAGCTCTATCGTTTGTCAGTTATCTCTTATTATTAAATGTAAGTACATCCTATGTACTTACTGAGTTTTCGGCTCACCTTTCTTCACTTTCTTTTTTTCTTTTCCAGATTCTGGTGGTCACCACCAAACACGCTGCTCTGTGCACCCCGGCAACGACGTACTTATCTACAGGCTAGACGAAAACTAATCAACAACTGCGTGTTTGGATCACGTCGAGCTCACCAATTGTAGGGGTGAGTGCTACAGTTCTGTAACGTTAGACTAACCCTACCTAACTTGATGTGCTATAGTACCTGTTTAACCAGTACCTTACCTAACGTGTAAATATTGATAACAAAAGACAAATCAAAAGGACTGGTCCGGGAATATATTTGAAGAAGTAATGTAGTTAATTAGAGTAAATGTAATAGTAATAAATGAGGGAAAAGTTTATTCAACTTATCTAGCTAGTATGGCTGAGCTAGGGACTCTGAGTAAATGCGTGCTAACCAGCACTAAGGAAGCGCAAAATGAAGTTCAAGCCTGCTACGATGCATGTTCGTTAAAACAAAATTTAAAACATCCAAGGCATCCGGAGGTGAGCTAGAGGTTTATTTAATTAATTTAATGTATTTATTTTAGCCCTAGTTGTATTTTGGTGCCAGGAAGGTGCACTACACTTTCATTCTATTATATTAAACTTTCAAGAAGTATCCGACAGATTCAACATGAATGCAAATCATGAAAAATTAACCCTGAATTATTGTTCATTTTATCATACTACGAATTTTCATTGATTTCATCAGGCTAGTAAAACTCGTTATCTGGTCCATTTACTATTGAATTTATTTCAAGTTTGAAGTCAATGCATTGAGTAGTATGAAGCCTTTGGGATAAATTTTTGCAGGCTTTATTTTGAAAGAGAACTGGATAGTTAGGAGGAAGCATTTATAATGAAGAGATATGAGATAATGTTATAACGAAACTGCTAATCAGTTTAGATATGGTTATAATATGAAAATGAAGCATTTACAGTACGGAAATCTGGACATATGAATAGGTTCTTTACACATGTAAATTTAGTAGTGATAGCAATTCGATTTATTTATGAATTAAATACTGCTGAAGAGGAGTTAGAGATGTTGAATTGCAAGATTAAACGAAAGGAAGTAACTTGGAAGTTTAGACACTGGAGTCTATCATCAACCTTTCCATTCAAATGACTGCTTAGACTCATATTATCTCGTTCTATCATTTAATGTCGGTTTGGACAGGACAAAATCGCTTAGTAGGGAAGAGAATCTGAGAAATTACGGATATTATTAGTAGTAACAATAACATTAGTAATAATAATGGTGGTACTGTGAAGTCAGAAATCGAAATTTCTTCAGGCATTTCAGAACCTTTACGTAAGATTTTCAGTAAGGCTGAAATTACATTGACATTTAAATCTACACATAAAATAAGGCTTTATAGGTTCAAAGATCCTATTGAACCAGTTCGATAGAAACATTTGGTTTACCCAATCTCTTGCAATTATTACGAGGTCAAATACATAGGTCAAAGTTGACGACCTGGGTCATCTATGCTGTTCCAGCAAAGATATCTAGTAGGATAAAGAATGTAAAGAAAAGCGCTGATGCAGCTAGGCATATAATTACACTCAATGATGCAGTAGGATAAGGTGTAGCACCAGTACTTGTTTTGGTGTTGAATAAAATCATCATAATCGTTATAAATAGCCGTAAACCGTTAAAGCCTTTCTTGGTATGAGGACCATCCAGACGCAAATACCCAGAAAGTTGTAACAGAAAAGTGGGAGAATCAATTGAAAATGCAAAACTGACAAGACCGACCAGCTTAATTTTTTACATGGAAGGATGAATAACCTCAAGAGAAAGTAGATGTTGAAGGATACAAATGTCCTTTAGAAAATATATTACCTAATAACTAGCATTATTTTTATTACCTGAAAGCCTATTTATAACTAACTAGATTTTTTCCGATCACACTCTTCATGTCATGAAATTAGTTTTATCAATGATCGAAGTGTTTAAAATACTTTGATGGCTATTTTCAGAAAAGGTTTGAAGAAATGCTACATATATAGTGTATTTTTTAGACAATGGTTGACCAGAAGTTGAACAGTTCAATATACTTCTCTATGTTTAATTCCTTATGACATAATCTTAGATATTAATGACTAGGGCATAGACTAATTCGATTTTATCCATACCAGTAGCGTTATTGTATCATAAGTAATAAAATATTCTTTCTTATTGATCGGGAACATTTCAGTCAACAGTTTTAGGTTCAGCGAAGAGAAATTCCTACAAACTGCTGGCCCATATAAGTTTCTATTGCTTGTGATTTACTACAGGCAATTTAAATGTTATGAAGTGTACTTACTGCTATATACCCCTAATTTTGTATAGCTTTTGCCTACGATTTCACTCATGACCTTTAAAATAAAAACCTACGTGGCTGATTTCACATCGTTTCTAGTTTTTCTTCCTTCTGATCTCAAGGCTGAACTCTCATTGGATGTTAACTATTTTAACCTATATGTCGATTTAGTATTGTCAAGAGCATATATATATATATATATATATATATATATATATATATATATATATATATATTCAGTATCGCTGACAACTATATTGACTTGTTGAGATATTAAAAAGCTCTCTGTCAACGGTCTGTCTGCTCTTCTTGTCTTCGTGCGTCCGCAGTATTGTTGCTGTGATGCTTGGTGTTCTGTTTTGTCATAGATTCGATTCGTTGCGCGTTAAGTTCGTATCGTTTGTTGTCTTCTAGGCTCTTATCGTTCGCATTGTTCGATCGTACTACCGGTCATAGCACTTACCCACACTTCTATGTAAAACATACGCCTAGCCGCATTACTTGAACATTTGAACTAAACTACTTGACGTTGTGCTTTAGATCTCTATGACTTCTTACAGAGTACATCTAACAAACTTCACTCCATGAATTGAACCTTACCTAAAGTAAGTTAACTGAATTCGTAAAGTGCGATGAGTTGATTTAAGGAGAATATGAACTTTTTCTTCAAAGTTTCATCAGACGCAAGCTGCGAATACTAAAGTATTGAAAGTTATGTATTATAATCTGTAAGCTGAATGTTGCAATCATTTACTTATAACTGAATATTCAAATACCAATAATTTCAATACTTACAAACAGAATGTGATTAGAAGAAGTAGAAGACTAGTCGAAAGAAAAAGCCTTTTGATGTCTAGGTAACCGACAAAACTACTTCAAAACACATGCCCATGCATATATCGATTTTGATCTGATCCAAATTTGAGAAACATAACACACTAAGAGTAGCGTCAACCAATAAAACAGTAGCCTTGAAAACAGTGAGAAGAAATGGCCTGTTGACTATGGATAGGGAAGAGCGCGAAAACGGTAATTTTCAACTCAAAGCCGAAACCCTGTTGGAACGATATATCACTATTCTGACAATACAGTATACATATGTGAACATTACAGATTATATCAAAATCTCTGTGGTGGCTATCACTTTTCTTCCTATTTGGTACTCTTTAGCTGAATGTAACCACACCCAGTGAGTGAATGAGTGATGTTGTTCCCACTGAGACTCGAACCCAGTACCCATCACTTCAAACTCCAAGCATTATCCACCAGGTCATTGAGGCATGCAGCCATCTCTTCTGCAACGGGTAGCAGTTGTTATTTATTGAAAAAAGTACAACAGTTTTTAATCACAGTTTAGCATCAGTTAAAAAACTAGTGGAAACTTAACTTGAATCTCTTCAACAGTAGGCAACCACCACTTCATGTGGAGTTGAATCGAGGACCATCAGCTTTCGTGGTCAGTAGATTGCCATTTATCCACTGGGTAGGAAACCAATGGTTTATGTGTTCCTACTTCTGTCTACTTAACCTCGCCTGGTTAACTAGTTCACTAGTTACTAGCCGGTCCTAAGCCCGGGTAAAGAGGGAAGGTTGGGCATACGGCTAGCAACCCTAACCCGTAAAACAAATCTAACCGCTAAAGAAACTTCAAAGCACAAACAAAATATAAAAAATGAAAACAAACTTATTCCCCGCTGGAATCGGAGAGGCGAAATGACGCCGGTTGGTGAAAGCCTTCGGGAAGCCAATTGGCTGATGTGTCTTCTCTCTCTCGATGAAAGCGAAAGTAAACGTGGGTACATGGAATGTCCGCACGATGTTTGAACCCAGTAAGGCAGCCCAGATTGCAAGGGAGATGAGAAGGTATCACATCGAAGTGCTTGGGATTTGCGAAAGCAGATGGAATGGGAGTGGAGTCTCCAAACTGTCAACTGGAGAGGAGTCAATAATCTACTACGATATTCTCACCCAGACGACAACCACGAGCACACTGAGGGAGTGGCTATCATGATGTCCTCAAGAGCATCGAAGGCTCTCCTTCTTGCAGTGGGAACCAATCTCCTCCAGGATCATGACAGCAAGATTCAACTCAAAAGGAAGAAAGGTCACAATCATACAATGTTACACTATGCACCAACAAATAATGCGGAGCAAGAGAAAAAGGAGGATTTCTACAGATAACTTCAATCAACACTGGACAAGACGTCAGTTGGCGATATCAAAATTCTAATGGGCGACATGAATGCCAAACTGGGAGGGGACAACACGGGAAGAGAACTAACCATGGGTCGAGAGGCGCTAGGTGAAATGGATGAGAATGGAGAATTGTTTGCAGAATTCTGTGCATTCAACGATTTGGTGATTGGAGGCAGTGTGTTCAGGCACAAAGATATCCACAAAGCGACATGGATTTCACCAGACACCTGACACACCGAAAATCAAATCGACTTTATCTCAATCTCAAGAAAATGGAGACGCAGTCTACTTGACACAATGTCAAGAAGAGGAGCAGATGTAGGTTCACACCACTCACTATCTAGTGCAAGGAACCTCCCAAATCAAGTTAAAAGCCTTCAAGGAAGCTGGTGATAGACCACAGTTCAAGTACAACACTTGGAAACTGAAGGATGAAACTACAAAGGAGATCTTCAAGGCAGCCATCAAGACAAAATGGGAGACATCGAGCAACATCCCTGAAGAAACCTGTGTGGAAGAACACTGGAAGTCTTTGAAAGAGATGTGGAAAGAAACCTGGACAGCCGTATTAGGAAGGAAGAAGAAAGAAGATAAGGAATAAATCTCGACGGATACCTGGAAGCTGATAGAAGGGAGAGGAGGATGGTGAAGCAGAAGATAAACCAGTGCAAGGATGCTCAACGACAAGAGGAACTGAGCACAATGTATAAAACACTGGACAAAGAAGTGAAGAAGAGTGCACGCAACGACAAAAGACACTTCTACGAAACACTGGCAAGTGAAGCAGAACAGGCTGCAGGTAAGAGAGACCTGACGACATTGTATCAAATAACCAGGTTGCTATCAGGGAAGAGACCAACACAGATGAAACCAATAAAAGATGAAGAAGGAAATTTAATTACAAAAGAAGAGAAACAGAGGAAACGATGGGCCGACCACTTCAAGAAGCTCTTGAATCGACCACCACCTGCACTTCGTCCAGAAATACCACCTGCAGCCGCTGAACTACAAGTGAACATAAATCCCCCAACGAAAATGGAAGTCCTGAACGCCATAAAGCTACTGAAATGCGGAAAAGCAGCAGGACCAGATGGAATACCGCCAGAAGCACTGAGAACAGATGCAGAGACAACAGCGGACATGCTCACACCACACCACTATTGCAGAAGGTGTGGAAGGAAGAGAAGGTACCTGGCCATTGATTGGAAGAAGGGTTACCTTGTCAAACTGCCGAAGAAGGGAGACCTCAGTGCTTGCAAGAACTGGCAATGAATCACTCTCCTGTCCACCCCAAGTAAAATATTAAGCCGCATCATCCTAGAGAGGGTTAAAGACGCACTGGATTCAAAACTGCGACCGGAACAGGCAGGCTTCAGGAAGTACAAATCATGTGCAGACCAAATTGCAACGCCACACCACGCATCATCATAGAACAGAGCATAGAATGGCAATCAGCTCTCTACCTCAACTTCATCGACTTTGAGAAGGCCTTTGACAGCGTCGACCGAGAAGTAATTTTGAAACTGCTTCAATACTACGGAGTACCGCAAACCTTTATCCGCCTCATTCAACAACTATATGAAGATGCCACATGCCAAGTAATCCACAATGGGAAGCTCAGTGATGCCTTTGCAGTGAAGTGAAGACAGGAGTGAAACAAGGTTGCCTACTATCCCCCATGATATTCCTTATTGTGGTGGACTGGATCATGCAGCAAACAGTAGGCAGCGAGAAGAGGGGGATACACTGGACGACGGAAAAGAACCTAGAAGACTTGGATTTCGCCGATGACTTATGCCTAATGTCACATAAACCTGAAGATCTGCAGGCAAAAACTAACAAGTTGACAGAAGAGAGGCAGCGAAGACGGGACTTCAGGTGAATATAGAGAAGACAGAAGTGATGAAGATACCGCACCACCACCATCAACAACAACAACAAACTCCAATCACCGTCAACGGGAGAAACTTGAAGGAAGTAACCTCCTTCACTTATCTAGGAAGCACTGTTTCAACTACAGGCGGGACGGACGAGGACGTCAAAGTCAGAATCAAAAAAGCAAGACAGGCGTTCATTAGCCTGAAACCAGTGTGGAGATCTTCTGCACTCAGCATGCGGAACAAGATACGGATTTTCAACACCAACGTCAAGTCAGTGCTCTTGTATGGCTCAGAGACTTGGCGCGTCACGAAAGGTATTTCCAATAAACTACAGACATTCATCAACAACTGCTTACGCTCGCTGCTGAAGATCAGATGGCCAGAAAGAATAAGCAACAAGGAACTCTGGGAACGAACCAACCAAGAACCTATCACGCAACAAATATGCAGGAAGAAGTGGAGATGGATTGGGCATGCACTGAGAAGGCCGACTGAGGACATCACGCGTCAGGCCCTCGAGTGGAATCCCCATGGGAAGCGACGAGTTGGACGTCCGAGGGTGACATGGAGGAGGTCATGCGAGGAGGAAATGAGAGGTTGTGGGCTGTCGTGGAACCAGGTTCAAAAGATCTCAGAGAACAGAGGTCACTGGAGGCGTGCTACTGAAGCCCTATTTTCCACTAGGAACCCAAGGGACTAATAATAATAATAAATACTTCTGTCTACTTGGGATACATTTCGGGTATCACTGACTGTCACAAATGGTTACCATCCTTACTACCAGCGTATTTGTGAAGTCATGACTAATTTCATTAGATGATGTTTGATTATTTATTAACCCGGCAGCTGAATCATTACACGCTTGTCATGAGATTTGATGGTCCTGAGCGCTGCGCCTTGTAATGTCGTGATCGTGCATTGCTAAGAAGTCCCAAACTGGGATGTAACAGTTCATCAGTTTTTTTCATGTTTTAATGCTTCGCCAACTGATTTCAGACCTTGATAAAGAACTACTCTGAAATAACTCATCCCCTACAGGCCAATAACTGAATGACATTTAAAGGTTAGGCCTGATAAAAATGTAAACAAAATAAACGTGCGTGCATTTCACTTGTCCTGTCTATGTTATGATGAGATTTTTCTTGTAGATTGTACGTCACTTTTAAAAGAATTCCTTTAGAGCAGCTTCAGGAATAAGTGTCAAACTGACAACTGAAAACACAACAGCCTAATAGATTGGGTATATGTGTGTGGTATATCACCCTTTCAAACGTGATTTGAGAAAAAGCGTTTCAATCCAAAAGTATTATTTAGGTCATTTCTTCTTAGGAATAAACATCTGTACAGTTAGTCTAAGAATACTAATGTTGAGTTGAACATACAAAGAATCGAACTTTCACATAGAAAGAAATTTACGTAACAAATATCTACAGTTCAGTATGTGAATGTTTAAATTGTGTTATTGTACAAGATAGCGTTTTAACTTCCAAATGTTTGAGCATCACTATAAAAACGTTCGTCAGTAAAGCCTAATGAGCGAGTGAAGTAACCTGATTGCATATAATTGTTTATAAGTGAAGTCCAAAGGTGAATAGATAGTACGAGATGATAATTGTACACGAAAAGATTCATCCGACTTATGTTCTTTGTTGCGTTCATCTAAATTTGCATACCCAATTGGAGGTAAAGTGAAGAAGGGACTTGTCAACCTATGACTATCTCAACAGACAATCCATTTGCAAAAATGCAATAAACCTGATAATTGGATAGGTTGTCTTGAAGGCTGCACTTATTCTTTAATTGATACCCCCAGAAAGATTATCACCTCTGAAGCCAAGATTTGGAGAAACAGGTTTCTGTTCGACTATATCAGACTTCGTTATTTTGTTGGAATTTTCTTCTACTGTCAATGAAGTTTTGTCGATATGCTTTTTCACGGAGGCATGAATCAATAATAACCATTTCCTCTTCCAGTGTTTCTTTTGAACAAAGATATTTTAAGAAGCTGAAAAGTGCTTCCACAAACCCTTTCATGTAAATTGTGGGACAAAAACTGTTGAAGCTGAGATACGTCCCACTCCAGGAATATCTATGATAGATAAATCTTTGTATACTACCATTTGTAATTCATTGAATTCCAACATCAAGGAACATGAGCTTCTCATTCTACTTATATACCATTCCAAGCTCTTTGATATTATGTCCTTTGTTGAGTAGACAAACTAAGTAAGCAGTATGTTTAGGGTTATTACAAAATTATGAATGTATTATCAATATGTCTAGCGTAAAACCTTGTCTCGTCGACTGTATGCCGCATACTCGTACATTTAAGATTCCCTATAGAAAAATATCAGCTAGCATACAACCAAAAGGACCGTCTATGATAACTTTATCAATTTGACGATGCATAACGTTGTTGAATTTAAACTGTACATCCTTAGTGTAAATGAGTAGATTCAGAATATCAGAATGCTGACGTATAATCTTTACAGCTCCTTCCAAGCCTATTCGCATAAATGATAAAGTTATATCATAAGACATTATGGATTTAGAACAAATTGGCTTTTTAAGTAACAAATTTTGATGAGAAACCTTGAAATCAAATAGATTCATGCCATCCTACTAAAACTATTATTCTCCCTCTATTTAAATTTGTTCAGGTAAAGAATTGTAAAAACCTTACACCTTGGTAATGTTTAGGAATTCTGAAGATGTAGTAGACAGTGAATTAGAGTTTCGTCGTAACATCTTACTGGAAATTGAATATCCACCTAGATCCATTTATTATGAGAAGAAGGAACACCTTAGGCACAACAGTTATCAACTATCTCAAAGATTACTATTTATATTAGCATGCATCCAAGTACGACATTGCATCTGAAGTCCTTGAAGTGCGCCTTTCAAGATTTTAGAAAAAAACCATTTCAGATGATCAACCTGTAGAAAACCTGTCCATCAATGTGTTCAGGGAACAATATCACTATTGGATACTTCTATACGCACCTATAAGCTTACTAGTTCTTGTGCAGCAGCAAACATTGGCCATGTGTAGAGTTAAGTTGGCAAAGTACTGTGGACCATTGTCAAGTCTGGCTATCCGAGAAATAAACAAAGAATATCGATAGCTCTAATCTTGAGTACATGGTTGTCTACTCCAGAGTAGTTTTTTCAAAGAGATTTACAGGGTTCTGCTCCACAATTCTGAAGGGATTCGAATGCGTTATCTACACAGCCGAATTATATGCAAATAGCAATCTGAAACCTGATCTTTCTGTTCAGAAACCTTACAGTCACTAGCTTTAGTAGTGACTCGTCTTGTCTTTGGAACTAACACTCCATTCTGCTATTGAAGGCTATAATAGCCATATCACTTTACTGGTTAGTGTTAGGCAAGTATATCAGAAGGAAAGGAAAATGTGACGGTGTTCTTTTTTCTGAGCATGTTCCAAAGAGCCTGTGCTTTAATGGTTTGAAATCATTCACAAGTTTAATCACATAGTTCAGTCGATTCGGGTTACAGAGTTAATATATCTACGTCCTTTGAAATGGTTAATCAACAAACAAGCAATAGCAATCAAACGTTTTAAACATGACCTTTATGGATGCCAACTGAAGACTTTGGGAGATAGTTGCGCTATATCGCGAACTGACAGAAGTTGGAAACTGTGAACCATTGAACTCCGCTTCAACCCAGTGGTTAACGCGTTTGCCTTGAAACCTAAATGTCCTGAGTTCGATCCGTAATGGGATGAAACAGCAGTCTAGCGCTCCAAGGTTTTTAATAGTTCTCCAACTGATATCAGTCTATAATGAATACTACCTCAGAATTCGTCTCCACTAGATACAGTTTATCATTCAGTAAGTCACAGAATGTTCGAAATAAAACAATTTTTAACTTTCGTGGAAATTTGGGTTTATTTATGTATCTTGAATAGTTTAATCTTTGTTTATTTCTCTGAAGAAGTTCAGGTCAGACTTTCATGCTAAAAGTTGGAACTATATTTAACTTCAAACATGCTGTGACTTACACAAATATAAACCATATCTAATGTCAGCATTTTACTCAGTGTCCAATATTTGCGATATTATTCGGTCAAATCTTGATCATACTTCATATAAATTTATTACCAGTATTCATAGTACTAAAATTTTCAAGGCACTGACTTTATCTGTTGTATCTTTATTTCTCAGTGAGCTTGATTAGTTTGTTCTAACTACAAGGTAGGTTTCTCATTTTGATCCTATGCATTAATTCTCTATTTCTTCCAAACTACTTTACATCTGAAGAGAAGTCACAAAACAAACTTGAACTAAACTTATTCTGCAAATCTTGTTGTTTATGCTTTGATGAAAATGATCAAGGGAACACGTTGCATAATATCCTACTCTTATTTCTTTTCAATGCTTATCAACACGATTGTATGAGTTCAGTAGACGAAATCTTTAAACATTCTTCATTGTTACATCTTTGTTCTGTGACTATCTGATTTCTAAAATTTATTCAGATAATAAAACTTTAGTGCTATCATTTCTATAGTATTTATTATTTTGAAATGGACGCCGCTCTTTGATTATTGTCATTTAAACAAAGAATGATGACAAACAATGGAATAACATAAAAATAATCTCAACAAAATATTAGACAACTGTCTAAACAGTTGAGTATAATGTGACTGAATAAAGAACAATGCGAAAGAATTTTTCAAAACATTCATATGGGTATGGTAGGATATTTATGTTTCTGGTGCTCATGTGTATTCTACAAACACTTGAACATTGAATAAAGAATACCAGACATGAGGTGACTATCAGTTTGAACTTTTTCCAATATTTTTTTCAAAAGCTCACAGTCAGAAATGCTTATCTTTTTGGGTAAAGAAAATACAGATAACAGTGAAAATATCAAATTTGTCATTTCAACATTTTTGGCTTAGGTGTGCACATAGATCTGTGGTTCATTGGTTGTTCATGCAGTTGACTTCCAACTGGTGGGTAATAGGTTCAAACTCTTCTCTCCGTCTTACCAGGATTTAGACAGTTAGGTAGCATCATTAGCTTTCACAAAGTAGGTGCGTATCATTGCTCCACTGCACGAACACGCATGCGGTTGCTGAGTTTGTTTCTATTTCCATTCACAGCACATAATTCGACTGCCTAGATAAAATAGTTATTTCCTTATTATTTTAGAAAATTTAAGTTGTAAAAAAATAATCATACTGTATGAACAATAAGTGTGCTTTTCTTACTCAGATATAATTTATGTAGTCAGCATGTTGGTACTGCCTTATTCAAGTGATTGGAAAGGAGTTTTAGACGTAGATAGATAAACAGTGATTTTAAGACGCAAATAAATTAGAGTTATACACGAAGAATAACTGCTCCCCTCCACCCCAGGATTCATTACATCTGAAGGCGAGAAAACGTTGAAAAAAGATTGACTTGTAGCTCTGACGTATTTTACTCGGCAAAAATGTATTACATATATATATATATATATATATATATATATATATATATATATATATATATATATATATATCGTGGAGAATATTTGTAGCTCATGCGGATGGTCTTGGTTGCATTGTGTTCTCTGAGCCAGGTTGTTTAATTGTGGACTTTTCATTGTCTTTCCAGACAACATCATCAACACTAACTTCAGTATGAAACGAGCTGTCAATAACTCTCCGAGAGCGATTTAGTAGCTTGCCCTGATGAGCTGGTTTGTGATTGGTTGTTTCTTTCGATTGTTATATCACTGACTCTGTAGATTTTCTTGTTGGCTGTTTCTCTGTTTGACCTCTCACCTTTCTGTCGTTTACCATTATTCTTATTGGTTGATAAATTGGGTCTATGTCTATACATTTGTTGATTGCTAACTGACTGATCTGAATGCCAAGCTTTCAGGAATTCTCCGATATTCTTTATGTTTCCTCTGTCCAAGACTTCTACATCGTCGAAATTGAATTCATGTCCATAATTATCCATATGTATTGAAATGAGTGATGCAATGTCGTGACGTTTACTAGCTAATCGGTGTTCATGTAGACGGAGGTGAAGAAGGGGACCACTTTTTCCAATGTACTGTTGATCACAATTAATGTAGTTGATTTTGTAAATGATATTCGGCTTATCTTCTTTGGTTGTTGCATCCTTTGTTCTGCACAATAGTGTTTGGAGGGAATTTGTTGGTTTTTGAGCCACACCAATTCCAAGTGGTCTCAGTAATCTTGTCGTGTTTTCTGATATATTCTTTATGCGGATATATATATATATATATATATATATATATATATATATATATATATTCAGTTTAATGTCCAACTAACCGAGATAACATCGTGAATCAGTGTTTAAGTCCGCTAAAATTTGTTATAGTAGCATTTTTCGTAAATACGTGTAACAGAATACTTCTAGCTTCTTCATATCATCACTTTTCAGTACCGACACATTTATTCAAACTGCTTCTGAAACGATGAAAATTAGCATACAGAGTGGATGAATTACACGTAACTCAGTCAGTCATTAGTAAGAAAGCACCTGGTAACACTGTGTAACGATATTACCACCTCGAGATACAAGGCAGTCATATGAAAGAAATAGGAGTGGAGGCACTCAAATTCCGTGGAAAGTCGTAAGAGAAGGAGAAATGAGAGGGAAACAAATAGCCAAACATGATGTGACGATTGTCATGAAGATAATGTCGGAATATATATGCGCTAATTAGACCAATTCTGAGCTGTATCACCACATAGAATCTACAACCACCGATTTCAGCTGTTATGTACACCCCAACCAGGAACTCTACATTTCTCTGGAAATCATGTGACTAAAACCTGACTTCCTCATCCAGAAAGAACAAGTAGCTAACCTTAAACTACCCTAGTAACAATGGAGGCATCTCAACCTTCATTTTATTTCAGTATTAACTGCGATTACAAGTCAATGAGTCGGACTCAACTTTCAACTCAACTTTCCCTAATATTATCAGATTCCTATTGATTTCTTTTTTATATTATACAATTCTATTGTAAACACTCCTAAAACTGTAATTTTAATCAGTTATAAAACTCTATAAAAATTTAAATGTTTTACCCTACAATACTGCTCTCCAAACAATTTTCCCACTACTTCATGACCATCTCATTGTCCTATTTTGAAGTAAGTTGATCTTTATTTTAAATCTAGGCTTTAATAACTGCTAAACAGGTGAAAAGCAGGCAGCTGTTATACATTGGATCCTTTATATTCTGCAAACCTATTCTTTCTTGCTTTATTTTAACCTACGATGTAATTTAGCCTACTGTTATTTGTCAAAATACTAAGACCAGTCAGTCAGTTCTTAGGCTTATGATGAAGCATGTGGATGGTCTTTCCCTTAATGATAAGCTTAGATGTATTTCTACTAACAGTAGACGTTAGCCTCCATCTCAAAATCATACTATTGAACTCCCATCTTTATGGGTACTTTTCTTAGAAACAGAGCATGGAGTGAACTATAGTGACACCTGACCACTACGGCGATTTATAAAACTGAAATGATATCCTTCTTTTCATTAGTGTTTTGTTCAATAATCTGATATGCTCACTCATTGTATCTGATGTGTAAATACGGTAGATCCTAGTAAGTAACCGTTTTATTAGACCTCGCTTGTATAAGTCAGACAAAAGCTGTGAAAATCCAGATATTGTCTTTTCTATGTAAGCTTTAAGTAGACTGAACCATGTTACTATGTCATCTTCTCTTCAACCCAAAAGTATATCTGAAAATGACAGATGATAGTTATTTTCTTCCTCGCCTCTTAGGTTGATGTTATATTTTTGTAGTGTTAAGTGTTCGCAATAAATAAATCATATCCTTATCATTATCACAAATAACTATGATGTCGTTAACATATCTACTGTAAAAAGAGAAACTTTGGAGGTTTAGATCACCAGCCGAATTTCCAACATATGACATAGAAATATCAATTAGTAATGATCCTAAGAGGCATTATCATCAGTTCTATGCACAAAAATTTTTGATTCAGATGTTGATGCTCAGTTCCCCTTGTTACAATATCTTCAAAGTTGATTAGAGGTTAAACCAGTCGATACTACTCAACAATTCCACAGTTCACTACCAAGACAAAGAAGCAGTTTGAATTCCCAGAACTTTTGGGAGAATTACGAACCAAATGTGACAGAATCGGTTTCAGACCCGATAAAAAATCACTTACTGTTGGGATGAATAGATGTGACCATAGAAATTAAATTTTATCCATTCCCAGTAATGGAAGCAAACTTATAGTTGATTTCTCATCAGAAGATGTTAAAAAACCGTAAGCGACGGTCACCCCTAACTTAGTAAAACTCTTCAATATGGACGCTATGAGTACAGACGAATTTAATTCATAGAAACCTATGACGTTTAAATTTCCAACTTTATGTAGATCACCTTAAATTAATAAAGTTAATAATCCCTAACGTCTAAGATTTCTAACTATATCGACAAATTTCACAGTTGTCAACCTTTATGACTTGTATGGACTAAGAGTTTCTCACTCGGATGTACCGCACACGTGCCTTACTCATAAGAAGTGTATGACTTCATCTAAAAATGCATTGAATTGGTAGTAGATAGATTATTTTCTACTGAGCATAAATTGCTTGACAATCTCTGGAAAAAAAACAGTAAGTATCCAAACTAAAAAAGAAAATAAATCATTATTTGTGAAACAAAGGGTACGGCGAATATTCAAAGAATCGAACCCTAACCAAAATACTTTCAGTAACCACTTGGATATTCATGCAGTAGACAATGAGTGACATCTATTGCATGAGGATCAATGATACTATCTGGTTGCCCAAAACCTTGGTAGCAGGAGCGGGGTTCGAACCCATGACCTACTGTTTAAAAATTAACTACCTAGACGAATAAGTTATAGCTTCGGCAATACTAAATGTGTCAAGTTGTTATTCATCGTAGACTAACATCAGCTGGAAGAACATCGGAAGCCTGACTGCACTGGACAGCTGTTTCATCCTAGTATGGGACTCCTCAGCAGTGCGTACCCACGACCTCGCCAGGGATCCAACCCTCCACCTTCAGGTTCCGTGGCCAGCACGTTACCATTCAGCCACTGAGTCACAATCTAATCGTCCATATTTCCAACTTCTGTTAGCTCACGATATAGCGCGACCGCCACTCAATCTCATCGTTGAGTAACTGTCCTCACCACTATCAGGCCTTGCCCCCACCGGTCACGACTTCTCATTGGAACTTTGGGAATACTTCTCGAAGTTAATCACCAATGAGCACCAGTTCAATTGAATTTGAGGAAGTTGTGGGGATTCGGGAATATTTCAAGTTGTTATTCATTGTAGACTGACATCAGTTGGAGGAACAAAGGAAACCTGGGAGCACTGGACATCTGTTTTGCTCTAGAATGAGACTCGTCAGCAGTGCTAACAGAAGTTGGAAATATGGACCGTTCGATTCCAACACAGTGGCTCAATGGTAACGTGCTGGCCACGGAACCTGAAAGTCGCCGATTCCTTTCCTGGCAGGGTCGTGGGTGAGCACTGTTGAGGAGCCCCATGATGAATAACAGCTTGAAATATTTCCAAATCCCCACAACTTCCTCAAAATCCAATATTAAATGTGAAAGTAATCCATTCAACCTTATTATAGTCATTAAAATGTATCTTATAGGAACTAATCAGTACAAGGTGGTACAAATATCTTGAAACTAAGTTGTTGTTCTATCTAGATAAAATATTGGGTATTAGATAAATGATATATTCATTACTGTAGTGTATGTATTTCACAATGATTTTTTTTAAGAATAAAATCTACTTTTAATTTTTTTTCTCATTGGGAAATATAACTCACTACAAGGAAGTACACTTTACTCAATACCATTATCATATTTTTTTCCCTCCTTCTCAAGTATTTAACAAACTAAAAGTCAATCAGAAAACGTTATCCAATTAACTTCTGTGAAAACTTTATTCACAATCAATTAGAAAATGCACTCATTAAAAGCCAACATCACAGTTTGGTTAGTCATTACCCAGTATCCTATATTCTCTCCTTCAGAATATATGATATATTTCATAGAATATTGTTACTTTTTGCTTCAATTAAAATAGTATCGTCAACAGCCTTGTGTATATTCAGGCAGTAGCCGATCAGCAACACCTACTTATTACTATTTTTTCCTTGAGTTCCTAGTGGAACATAGGGCTTCAGTTGCACGTCTCTATTTCACTCTCGTCTCTGCAGTCTTTTCAACCTGGCTCCACCATTGCCAACAAGCTTTCATTTCTTTCTCACACAATCTCCTCCATATCACCCTCATCTCGGATGCTTAACTTGTCGTTTCCCCTTTAAATTCCACTAGAGGGCTCGGTTCGTGATGTCCCCGAATTGTCTTCTCAGTGTATGCCAAATCCAATCCATCTCCGCTTTCCTCTGCATATTTGTTGGGCGATAACTTCTTGATTAGTTCATTGGCAGCCAGAGTGAATGAGTTCCCTATTGCTTATTCTTATCATTCTGGCCATCTGATCTTCAGTATCGAGCGTAGGTGGCAGCTGTTGATGAATGTCTGTAGTTTGTTGGAAATGCTTTTCGTAACGCGTCAACTCTCTGAACCATTTAGAAGCACTGAGTTGACATTGGTGTTGAAAATCTGGGTCTTGTTCTTTGTGCTGAGTGCAGTAGATCTCCACAGTGATTTCAAATTAACGAAAGGCTGTTTTGCTTTTCCGATCCTCGTTTTGATATCCTTGTCTGTGTCACCCGTAGTTGAAACGATGCTGCCTACGAAGGTAGGTGAACGAGACAACTTCCTTTAGGTTTCTCCGGTTAGTGGTGATTAGAGCTTGTTGTTCATACTGTTGTTGGTTGGGTATCTTCATCACCTTTGTATTCTCTACATTCACTTGAAGTCCCGTTTTCGCTGTTCTGCCTCTTCTGTCAACTTGTTAGTTTTCGCCTGTAGATCTGAGAGTTTGTGCGACATTAGACGTAAATCAACATCGGTGAAATCCAAATGTTCTAGGGTATTTTCATTGATCCAGCCAGCGTATACTCTTCTTCTCGCTCCTCACTGTTTGCTGCATGATCCAGTTCAGTCCAGTCGACCACAATCAGGAAGATGATCTGTGATAGTAGACAGCCTTTTCTTACCTACTTGGTGAGGGTCAATCACACTACCTGGGTGCTAAAATCAATTACCCACCACCGGTTGCATATCAAGCGTTGAAGAGGTGAAAAATCGATAGAATTTACATCCAGTAGGCATGAAAATGGAGAAGGCCATGGTAATATATATAAACATTATATGTTGTATATATTATTGACGTTGTAAATACACCTGTTGTATTACCACCTTTTCAATTTATGTTGAAACTGAGTGACAATTAAGAGTGGAATCTTAAGGTTTTGTACACTCGTCCACATGTACATAATTCAGGTTCTATCAAGTCACTGGTAAAAAGATATAAAAAGTGGTGACTGAAGTTATGTAAATAACTCACAAAAAAATCTTGAGGTAGATAGAAACTTCTGGCAACAATTTACAACTATCTGACATCAAACACCATCGTCTAAGGGGGTCACACTCACAATTTCACCATTTGATAAAACTGTTAGCCATAGTATTTAATCTAATGGATCCATTGTCGTACGTTTGTGATGATATCTACTAGTGGGGAGCTTGTGCTGAGTGCTGATTTAAATTCTCATACTAGGTTAAAACAACTGGTATATAATTTTTGATATCAACTACCTATTATTATTATTACTTGTCCTCTTGGGTTCCTACTGGAATATAGGGCTTCAGTAGCACGTCTCCATTCCACTCTGTTCTCTGCAATCTTTTGAACCTAGATCCACGACTGCACAGAAGCTTTCATTTTTTCCTCACACGATCTCTTCCATGTCACCCTCGGATGCCCAACTCGCCGTTTCCCATCTGGATTCCACTAGAGAGACTGGCCTGGCGTGTGATGTCCCTGAATGATCTTCTCAGTGCATGCTCAAACTACCTGTTAGTAATTGTGAATTCTTTCAGAAATTTGTAAGAGCTTATGACAGATAAATAAAATATGACATTCATGGGATTTTGAGATGATGGAGAATATTTGTAGCTCAGGTAAATGATTTTCATGCTCCTCTATTCTCTGAGCTGAATGGTTTAATAATCGTGAAACTTTTATTATCATCGGTACATCAAAATTTATATGTATTTATGTAACATGAATATTGAATGGCACATGAAGCAAAATTATTTAGACTTGCGCTACAACTCGTTAAACACTCTAATTTACTAAAATGTAAAAATAGTTGCCTTAGAGGAAAAGGTATACCTTAACAGTTAAATGTAAGTTCATTTACTCAACTATACATTACACGTAATGTGTAAGTGAATAACACTACTTAGCTTTCCAAAATCCAATCGAAAGTTGAGGGAGTAATCCAGTGGCAAACACTTAAATACACAACCATAGTTTCAAGAGAATGATGTATTAATGCAATACTACTGATAAGAATTCATAGTTTATTGCCTTAAAATGAGAATCGGAAAAGCAGGACAGGCCTTTACGAACCTTAAACCAGCATAGGAGATCTACTGCAGTCAGCATAAAGAACAAGATCCAAATTTTAAACACCAATGTCAAAAATACATCAACAGCTGACGACTACGCTCATCCCATAGTGAAGACCAGATGGCAAGAATAATAAAAATAAGCAACGAACAAGGAACTGTGGCTGGCTGGCAACGAACCAACCAGGACCTATCACCCAACAAATATGCAGAAGAAAGTGGAGATGGACTGGATTGGGCATACACTGAGTAGGCCAACTGAGGACATCACACGCCAGGCCGTTCCCTATAGTAAAATCCAAATGAGAAACAACGAGTTGAGCATCCGAGACGACGGTGACATGAAGATCATGTGGGGAAGAAATGAAAGATTGCGGGCAGTGGTGGAGCCAGGTGTAAAAGACTGCCGAGAACAGAGTGAAATACAGATGTGCAACTGAACGCCTATGTTCCACTAGGAATCCAAGACATGAATAATAATAAAATTCCTTCAAATGCAGTTATATATTTACTCCACGCAAAAAAATCAACAATCAGAAAACTAAAAAGATCATCGTCACAGTGTTAGTTTTAAAGAAATGCGCCTGTGAAGGACTTCATGAAGGAAATACAAACTACATTAGTATAAAAATTACTGACAGACTAAAAACATCAATGTAGAACCACATCACATAAAACTGCATCGACTCAAGTTGCCACGCTCCACAGTAGTACACAAAAAACAGGCAGACAGAAAAAGATTAACATCAAACTAGATAAAGTACTGTGAGACAATAAACAATCTGACGACAAAACTTAATCCAACTATTCAAGCTTTAGAAGATGTTAAGGAGTGAATGACATCTATGCCATTGTGACAAACTTCCAGCCATGTCACAAACAGTCTTCAACTATTGATTCATTTCGTTTCGAGGACCCTGACCAGACAGCCTACATCTCCCCACACGACTCAAATTAATAGTAAGAGACTTCATGGACTGGTCTGACACCTTAAACCCTCTTCCAACATAATCCAGCTTCTCCCACCATAGCAAGTCGAGGTAGGTGATGGCTTCGCATCTACAATACATGTACAAGACACCTCACCTCAGTCGCTTTCTTAAGCTTCACAACCGTGTCAATCGATTTGGCTGTCTTGTCGAGTACCCTTCACCTAACCTCCACATTGCTGACACCGTCATTCCACAAAAAGTGAGCAATACTAAAAACACACCTATGGTCAAAAACCTGTAGTCTCTTCATATCTTCTACTTCTAACAACCATTTCTCACAGAACTATAATAAAACAGAACGGACTTCAATGCGGTATTCCCATTCTTCGATAGGCAGTTGAATATCTTACCAGTCGACAGCAAAGATGACTCAAGTTGACAAATGCCGAACAAACCTGTTTGAGGTGAGGTTTCTTCAACAACCAACCCTTTCGGACTGATGCAACTCCCCTTGTAAGTGAAGTGGTCGACACGTCTCACCACTCTCATCACTCCCTATCCTCAAAGTGGGAGTAGTTACACACCAGTTGTGTAACACCATCTTACATTTCACATGTGTCAGTGGAACGCATACTTAACATAGATATTGAGATATCTGCTCAACGCATTCAGAAGATCCTGCATTTCGTCAGTGTTTTCACGTAGTAGGACAATATCGTATGTATATTTCAAGTTAACTAGGTGATCTCCATCGAGTAGGTCAATCCCTGTGGAGTCAGATGAACCTAAGGGGAATACGTATACAGTTGGCATATATAAACTTCAATTATACTACAAAGTGTTCCTTCTTGTGTAGTTCATATTAAAAGATACATCAGTACTTCAAGCATGAAAGCAATCAGAGCGCTTAGTGATCAAATATCTTTAAATGGTGAAAACCTATGCTTAACAGCCTTAGAATTAAATGGAATTTACACTACGGTTTACAAAAGTAGCTTTATTAACAAATGAAGAAAAATTGAGAAAATAACGCTAAGCCATAAAACAGTCCTGATTCACCTCGATTTTTATAGTGATCATAAACAAAAGGATAAGCGCAGTAATGATCAGAAGATGTCCTACAGCAAAGCTGACATCTCCACTTCGAACTTCTTGGTAAACGATACACAATATGAAACTGACAAATGCCCCACATATGTTACTTCCAATTGCTGATACCAATTTACGTGGATAAACTAGGAGAAGAGGAAGGAGAGCTAAAGATCAACTTGGTTATTTTGAATATGTCTTGAATAGCCTAGGGACCGGAGGAAGTAAGTAGCCTGACTAGCACAATAACCAAGCACTAAGTAGACACTAGAGATAAACTAAACGATATTAATGATCGATAATGGCTAGTAGTTGAATTCACGACATATATTTCCTCCTGGCGAGATGATGTAGTACATTTGTAGTTCAGACCGTTAACTTTATCGGTGTTGTGTTTTTTGAGTTAGATGGTTGAATTCATTCTAGACAACATTATTAGCAACACAAACTTGAGAAAGAAGTTTAAAATATTCAAAACATACATATTATGTATATCTAATATTTTCAAGTTTAATAACTAGAAAATCCAATAACCATGAGATATCATCAACAAAACAAGAGATGAAGACGAAAAAGATACTAACAAAAACTATTTTCAGTATTTCAAAGATTTGAAGTTTTCATTTTAAACTTTTTTTCCCTTTAAAAATAGAATAAAGTAAAGTAAAGCATATAGGCACTTGAAATCTCACCAGAAAAAAAGGCACATAATGTTTCCCATTCATATACATATATACACTGATTATTATCATTTGTGTTCCACCAATGAAGAAAAGATAAACACATTGTTTACATAGTCATGGAAGTATAGATATAAACAACACAGTGATAACAACAAAGACAAAAAAGGGCCAACGCATATTGATCAAAGAAAAATGTATTCAACAAAAAATAAATCAGTTAAATATAAACAAGAGAACTATATTTGATCCCTCATATTATATATATATATATATATATATATATATATATATATATATATATATATATGATTATTATTATTATAAATACAAAAGATTGGAACATTGATAATTATGCAGAAGATAAGAAAGACTTTCACTTGGTAGTGATTCATATAACCTTTAAATGATCAATTGACTGTCTAAATAATTAACTGGTTAATTGATCAACTCATTGTATCCTCTTGTCAAGAGTAGTATTAACTAGTTGATCACCATCAATAAGATTTTACTTTGATTATATAATGGAATTAATTAAGACGTTGTTTAATTCTTGGTAGAATGAATATTTGTACAAGGAATCTGAATAGGATGCTTACATTCAAATCCATACTTCCACCTGTTTCCATACGACAAGCATAATAATTTTCTTTTGGAATTGGTAATACAGTTAAATCATTCATAAGTGTATCAGTGATTTGTTTACACTGTTCATTGTCAAATTCAATTGATAAAGGTGTAAATGGTGTACAATTATGTGAACTTTTTTCTGCTTTTACAGTTACCTGAAGGTGTGAAGAAAAGTAGCAAGAGGATACCAAGTAATATCTTATAAAATATAATAAAATCATTATATTCCCATTGTTATTTACCGAGTCGAACTGATCGATCTTTAGTGGTATATGGGCTTTCACATGGATAACTTAATATATACCAGGAAACGTGAATCATGAATCGTACTATAAACCACCATCAAGCAAATATTGACATTATGAATATTCTGTCAGTATTAAGACATCCAAATAGCAGCCCATAATTCCAGCAGAGGTTGACCAATTTGACCCAAGAAAACGATGGGAAATTACAAGTATCATTAAGCATCAACAATTCCTACCCGTTGGGCAATAGATAGCCCTCATGGCTCAATAGCCTAGTGAATAACGCTGTGGCGTTTGAAGCGATTGGTGCCGGGTTCAGATCTCAGTGGGGACGCCATCATTTACTCGCGTGCATGTACATCCAGCTGACGAGTCTTAAGTAGGATTCATTGGAATTTATTGCTAGCTACAACCGAGTAAATTATATTATAAATTTCATAATTAAGGCTAAGAACTTTTATACCTTGTTAGCATTGACACCAAAAGATGGGAAAAACATCCCTTTATGATCATGACCAGACATGCATTTGAATAATCCTCGTATAAAAGCAATAAACAACGAGAGCTTAAAAGCTTTTTTCTTCCATCAAACCACATAAATAAGCTGAGACTCCATAAAGAATGAAACATTGAAGAAAAACGAACACCTAGATTCTTCGGCAAGCTGAATACAACAAACAAGCTCTATCACGGCACAAACAGCATAACATAGCCGAATACGGGTTTAACTAACAAGGAGGAATAAAGAAAACCATATACCTTTGAATCCAACGTATCTAGTACACTATCTATCTAACTAACTAACTTGCAGACACCATTCCGCTTTGTGTGCAAGAGCAGCCACGTCAGGGCTCATGGAGAGTTGTCTTCATAATTGACGACAACGAGTGGAGTTTGTCTGTCACAGTTCCTATTTGACTTCGCTATAGACGTACTACTGGACATAATATTATTAGGTAGATGACTCCACAGGGATTGACCTACTCGATGGAGGTCACCTAGTTAACTTGAAGTATACACACGATATTGTCCTACTCGTGAAGACACTGACAAAATGCAGGATCTTCTGAATGCGTTGAGCAGATATCTCAATATCTATGTTAAGTATGCGTTCCACTGACACATGTGAAATGTAAGATGGTGTTACACAACTGGTGTGTAACTACTCCCACTTTGAGGATAGGGAGTGATGAGAGTGGTGAGACGTGTCGACCACTTCACTTACAAGGGGAGTTGCATCAGCCCGAAAGGGTTGGTTGTTGAAGAAACCTCACCTCAAACAGGTTTGTTCAGCATTTGTCAAATTGAGTCATCTGTGCTGTCGACTGGTAAGATATTCGACTGCCTATCGAAGAATGGGAATACCGCATTGAAGTCCGTTCTGTCTTATTATAGTTCTGTGAGAAATGGTTGTTAGAAGTAGAAGATATGAAGAGACTACAGGTTTTTGACCATAGGTGTGTTTTTAGTATTGCTCACTTTTTGTGGAATGACGGTGTCAGCAATGTGGAGGTTAGGTGAAGGGTACTCGACAAGACAGCCAAATCGATTGACACGGTTGTGAAGCTTAAGCAAGCGACTGAGGTGAGGTATCTTGTATATGTATTGTAGATGCGAAGCCATCACCTACCTCGACTTGCTATGGTGGGAGAAGCTGGATTATGTTGGAAGAGGGTTTAAGGTGTCAGACGAGCCATGGCACTAGTACTAGTCCATGAAGTCTCTTACTATTAATTTGAGTCGTGTGGGGAGATGTAGGCTGTCTGGTCAGGGTCCTCGAAACGAAATGAATCAATAGTTGAAGACTGTTTGTGACATGGCTGGAAGTTTGTCACAATGGCATAGGTGTCATTCACTCCTTAACATCTTCTAAAGCTTGAATAGTTGGATTAAGTTTTGTCGTCAGATTGTTTATTGTCTCACAGTACTTTATCTAGTTTGATGTTAATCTTTTTCTGTCTGCCTGTTTTTTGTGTACTACTGTGGAGCGTGGCAACTTGAGTCGATGCAGTTTTATGTGATGTGGTTCTACATTGATGTTTTTTGTCAATCAGTGAGCTTACAAGTGTTAGAAATCTTGTGTCGATGAATCAACAAGAGGGATAGAAAGCTAATTAGTGGACATGCTCTTCACACATTTTATTCAACAAAACAAAGCTGATTACAAGTTATGATGGAGATTTAGCTGAGCTGTTTGACTGCACTGACAGTGTATTATGAGGTGATAGTGGAGCGTTTTAATTGTATTCCTCTTCGACGTAATAAACGATGCATACTCCTTAAAAACCACAAGATGTTAATATCTAAAGATAACTCACTGTATAGCTGTAATGCATACTGGTTGCCAAAATGTATATGAAACTTCTATTGAATAAAGAGAGATCTAGTATAATGCAAACCATCAACTAACAACATAAAATAATTTGAAAAGAAACAAATATCTACTTCAAAACATAGAAACAAAGCTGCTTAGTTTAACTACTGAGGCAAGGGATCAACAATGCCGAAGCTAAAGAAAGGTCATAAGTACAACCTCGTGTCATCATCAGTGAATCACACCTACCATGTAAGAGCTAACGAAATTACCTGACAGCTCAAAACTTTGTACTTTATGCGCTGTTCTAACCCATGGTATATGGATTAACAGTCAAATGGCTAGACAAATGAGACATCGCTCCACACAGTGAGCAAGTAAAGAATCGAAGTTATTCACAAATCAGACATGTTAGTTGGTTGGAGGCAATCGGCAGGAAGTCCTGGACCTAGGTTTCGTGCTTGTTGGCACTTGTCAGCAAGGCGTATCTGTAACCTCGACGGAACTGATGCTCACATGAGGTTCGAACCCGCATTACTCAGTGTTGCAGTCGGCGACTTTACCGATGAGCTATTCAGGCCACGATTGACCTCCTGTAGGACTGGGTTACATGTACTGATTGTTCACAGGAGTGTAACCAATTTCATGTTGTCTAGTCCTCCAATCAACCAACATCTACTAATGTGCACCGCAACGTTGAGCCTCCTAGCTTGGTGGCCACATTGCAGATATGATCGATAGGATTCGGTTTGCGATGAGGACTAGACAACATGAGATTGGTTGCACTCCCGTGACCAATCAATACAAGTTAGACATTTTATGTGAACATCTCCTACATATGACCGGTTTTCGCAACTACTTAAAAATAATGTTAATGGCTCCATTTTAGTCTGTTCATTAGAAATGTCACACAGTGAAACAGCAGTATGTACTAGATAAAGTTTCAGATATAATTTATTGTCTATAGTCATATCAGGTAACTCCATAACTTTCAGACATTGGTTGTATAGTCCCAATTTTCTCTCTTACTTTATGATGATACGGGTAGTAGTTTTTCATATATCTGGAAAACGTGCAAAATCGTTTCTATGACGTGTATTTGGTGTCACTCTGATAAAAAAAAGGTTCGGTTATCTATCTCTCCCTCCACCCAATTAGGCTACCTTTTAATATTGTCGCTCTATCATATCTTATTTTATGCAACAGCATGCGTAGCTACAGTCCAGTTTTCTTCGGCATTCTTTATCTTATCAAGATCTGCTAAGCTTTTGTCCTTTCGCTTTCCAGAGAAGAGTCGAGCTGTGGCTTATTGGTCTACGAAGTTGACTTACAACCAGCAGCCAACAGTCAGTGGCTGTCGCCAATGGCTGAACAGTCATATGGTGTCATTATCTGTTGCACAACAGATGTGGCTCATTGCCTAATGTATGAATATAGACGGGACTGCTGAGAAAGCTTATTTAGTTACTTGCCAGAACATAAGAATTTAAACGTCGAATCTGACTGACTGATAAAATCAACGTAGAACCTCACACAAAACTGCATCGGCTCAAGTTGCCGCACTTTATAGGAGTACACAAAAAACAGGTGGATAGAAAAAGACTGATATCAAAGTAAATAAAGTTGTGTAAGACAATAAACAGTCTGATGATAAAGGTTAGTGCGACTATTCAAGCTTCAGAAGATGTTAAGGAGTGAATACATTTGTGACATTGTGACCGATTTTCAGCCACTGATTTCTATCTCGCGGACCCCAGTTAGGTAGACTACACCTCCTTATGCGGTTCATGTCATCGACTGATTCCGCTGTTACCCTTCACCTAACCTCAACAAGGTACCTTCATCATACGCGGTAGTGCTACAAACACATATTTAGCCAAAAACTTCCAATTTCTTCATATCTCCTACTTTCGACAACCATGTCTCACAGTCGTATAATACAACAAAGTGAACAACAACGCATACTAATCGCTTAAGGAGTAGTAGTAGGATATCTCGCTAGAGACAGAGGTGATGCAAGTTGAAAAATACCGAACAGCCTCCTTGTATTCCAGCTTAGATTTTGTCAGCCACTAATCTATTTAAGCTAATGTAAGTGAGGTGGTCAACGCATTCGAACATTTCACTCCCTATCTTAAGGTTGAGAATAGCTGCAGACCAGTCGCGAAGCCTTATCTTAAATCTGGCTGTTGTTACTCCAAATGATAACTAGTCATAAGTTCATACATGGGTGTCAGTTTTAGGAGTGAGCTTTGATTAGGGTCACACACTTGCTTGTTACTCCACTTAGCCAGATACTACCAGGTCAAGAAATACTTGGAATTTAAAACTGAAATGCATTTAACAAACAGGCATACATTCATGTAGTAGATAATGAGCCAAACCTTTTACATGAGGGCTAGTGATACTACCTGATTACGAAAATGCTGGTAGAAGCAACAGTGTTTGAACCCATGGCTCACTGCTTTAGAATTGAGTGCCTATGCCGATGAACTACACCTCTAGAAATATAATAAGTGTCGGTCGCTGATAAGCATGCATATGTTCCAATGTCTGTCAAAGGGTCAATATCTGATCGATAAATCCCCTATTAGGTTTGAAACCTGCAGAAAAAAGAGAAATTAAGAGAAAGAAAAAGAAAGTAGCACATATTGAGTTCAGAATCTTGAAAGGTAAAGGATATGATTTAGTTATTATCTCAGATGAACTACCAGTTTCTAGCCGTAAGTTTGGACTCACTCTTTACAATTGGTTTCATGCCCCATGATAATATCATCAACTCTTAAATATCTCACGTAATATACGACTTATTAAGTGAATATGAATTTCATGGATAAATATCACTTACATGAAGCTACTATTCATCGGTTTCATTATTCGACTTCAAGTCAGTGGATAATGGCTTTAGGTTTTATTTCACCTATCAAAGTCTAGACAGCTAGCTCATACCACTAGTATGCAAACGGAAAATGTGGCCGAAAGCATGGTATAGGAACTTGAACTAGGTTTTCTGAGTTGCTCTACTAATGGAATGCTTGACGCTTAAGTGTTTTTCATTTAGAGTTAGTGCAAATACAAATAAAATTTAACAGCACCTAGAGATGATCTATCATAGAATGCAATCTTGATCCAGATAGTTCAAATTTATATATTTCTAAAGAAACAAAATATTGTATACATAAATCAATATTCAATTAGTCACCATATGAACTTACACTAAAGTGATACCATAAGCGTTTCGATTTTGTCCAACTATATGAATTGTCTAAAGAAAGGACATACATTCCTGCTGTTTCAACCCTAAGCGTTCCTTGAACAATCTTTTCATTTGATGAGACACGTTTAGCTGGAACAACTTCAATTAACTGTTCTGAACTTGAAGTTGAATCATTCATAACTTCCTCGTTATCAGTAGAAGGTTTTTTCATCAACACACAAACTGCGATATCGTGAGCTTCACATGAAACCCACCAATTAATCTCATCCGTAACTGAAACCGCTCCAATATAAATATCTCTACGTGAAGCTGGACCGACTTCAGCTAAACTCAAAGCTTGACCACAGTCTGTAAGATGCTTCACCTCTTCAGGGGTTTCATTCTGCTTTGATATGGTTGGTTTAACATCTGGTAGCTTCTTCCGAAAAAAAGAAGGATGAACAGAACCACCCCATGATATTCTAGATGGACACTGAGGATCACCATTCGGATCAGTGATTTTCCCACCATAACAGGCTGGCAATCCAGTAGCATCAATGCTTGAAGTAAGGCAGGTCGGTAGTCTGATTTTAAAACCTGGAAAATGATATGGAAGCAGTAATCACGTTTCATAATCGAATAAAGATGAATAGTACCTGAAATATTTGTCGAACACATTATCATCTATAGTATAAAAACACTATAAATACAGGGGTACATAATGAACATTGTAAAAATTATAGTCATTTCTGTTTCTAAGTAAGTTTATAAGTGTTTTGGAAACTCAAAATTTTGTAGTTCTGACATCCTCATGGAAAGGACGAAACCAGATACAATAGGGCTAGATTTCGGCAGCAAATAGTGATTGTTATTCGAACCAATGGCTAGATATTAGCCAGCTGAACCGTTCAAATAAGTGTTTTTTCCATGGATGCAACAGATTTTTATGATGGTTCACCACCAACCTATCTTTCCTAGAAAGTTCCACGACTAAACCTTTTTCTCAAGTTAATCTTCACCTTGATAACTTCTGATTGTTTCCTAAACCCAACACCTCTGTCTCTTTCGGCACCCTTTAATGTTGGTAATCGATGGAAAACATTTATATCAGTGACCTCAAGTTTCTCTCGCTCCTCGTGTTCAAAACCAGGTCAAATGAGTGTTTGAGTATCATTAATTTCGGGTAGGGCTTTAGATATCTTTTCATCTGAAGATAATTTCTAACTCAATGCAGCATCACATTAGACCCATATGAGTCGCCGTCGTGTTCTAATAAATCCCTGATTAGCTACACATCGTATACTTTTAAAGCGATCATCGACCCCAATTAGCTTTACATTTCATGCACCGATATAGACGTAAACATTTATGCACTCAAAGTAATACATGACTGGAGTTCATGTACGTACACAATAAAAGAGTGGCCGATTATCTCCAGTATCAACAAATGAAATACTACGTAGATGTAAAATCACAGCGATTATGTCGATAACTATAACGTTACACAAAACTCGAAGTTAGTGCTGAGCAAGAGCAAATAACCACTTAAAAGTGACATTGTAGAAGTAGTTTACCGGTATGAACTCTGATCAGTAACACGTTCCGCCAGCAAGATCAAAATGATGTCATCAACGAACTACTGTTATGCTCATTTATAATCGAGTTTATCAGCAGTGTATTTAAGGAGATTTAGATCAGAATTAACAAACTCAATCTTGTCACACACAGGTAAAATTATGAGGTAAATTACATTTTTGATTAATATTTCTAACACGTGAATTCCCTAGGCTTTATATAAAACAAGTGAAATGCACCTATAGTGTTTAGACTATAATAATCTAATTGATCAAGACTAATGTTCTAAGCAGGTGTTGCTCAACTCCCTGTACTGGATAGTAGAATTTCATAAGATAAATTTATGTCAATAATACCATTTAAACCTACTCTTTAACATTAGACGGTTACTTAATACGCCAACCATAAAATACCACTGTACAGGTTGAATGGATGATATTTTCGGTAAAAAAGTGTTTTCTCTGAATCTTTAAGTGAGCCGTTTGATTTACTTGTCATTCTGTTCTATTGAGTTGAATCTCTTTATTTCACTTACGTCAAAATCCCTCCATCAAATCAACTGACATATGTAAGATTTCCTCCAAAATCCTATTTTTTTAATTTTTTTAGGTTGTAAACAGCTCAAGTGGTTCCCTGAAATACAATGACATACTATTGTGCTGCAATGGTTGTAATTATCTCGTTTGTCCACCTTTTAATAACCAAACGTAATGAGTCTATCATGAATTATCTGCATACATGATAATGTTGAAAAGAAGTTAGATAGATAGTGAGAATCAAGGGTCTTCAGATTACCAGCTCAATGCTTCAATGGCTTATAACTCAATTTCATAGTATTACGAATCGTATAACTCGATTATGTAACATATTAGGACGTTTAACGATGTACATGTACGTTTAGATGTAAAAAGAAATAAAAGGAATTAAAATATGCAGCTGATGGGGATGAAAAATATACTTAAATGGCTTTAAAAAGTGGATTCTAGTGCTACAATGAGTGTAGTTAATCAGTTAATATCAATATGGAACCTGGCAATACTGTGCTCCAGTTTAAGTTGCCAAATCCTACATCAGCGTATCGAGGTAGATGGTACTAAGATGAAAGATGAACAGATGGAATGGTGTTATATTTTGGTCTGGCTATTCTTAAACATTTTCTAGCATAAACCTGCTTCAGTTGACATCGTAAGAAGAGGGTAAATAGTGACTAGGCATGCGTAACACATGTCCTAGCCATGTGAGACGATGAAAGTTAACCACCTCATTAACTAACTTACGTATTTTACCTAAGACGCTCTGCCTGACTTCTACGTTACTAACTTAGTGGTTTCACAATACATGGTCATTTTCCAAACATAGTCAAATGGAAATGTAATGCGAAAAGGAAAATCCTTCTATTCCAGTGCACAAATTAGGTAATTACGATTAGAAATATGATAATAAAATGATTCAAAAAACTTACGTGAATCTTTTCTTGTGTAAGTTTGCTTAGAAGAGGTTTAAAGAAGTTGAATATAGTTCCAAATATTGGTGGAGCATTTATCACGTAACAGATCCGCAAAACTTCAGGATAATTTGCTTCCAGTACTGTCATCATTTCAGAAAATACAGGGATCCAGGATGGATGCATATGTTTCAAGCTTAAACCTTTCATATCCAATATAAGTGTCAACTGGTCAATGCATTTGTTATGTTCCTTAGACTTTTCATAAAAAATTTTTTGCGTAATGTATTCCAAGAAATAAATTCTACTTTGAATAAATTCTGTATTTGTAGTGGCCTTCATAAAACCACCTGGATCGAATCGACCAACAGGAGCACAATATAGTGGATAACCTTCCTTATCCTCACCACAAAATCCACCAGGGAAGTATTTTTGTATCATTTCTGGAACTGTATAGCGGTCAATGATTGTATGAACCTTTATACATGTGAAAGGTAATATAGTCGGACTATATTCATTTGTACAACAACGAATAAGAAGTAATGAAATGAGAAAGTGTTACGGGTTCATAATATTGTTTGTCCTATGTACATATCAAGAAATAATTTCCTCATTATAAATGGAAACTTAAGCCTCACCTCAAATAATGCATCTATCCTGCCATGACCTGACACTTTTCTACTGCTCTTAGTAATTGAATTGAAATGAGCCCAGCAACCAAGCGCATTTTCCAGCGGTAGGTAATGAGTCACACATATTGTGTAAGGGTTGGTTACACTACCTGGCTGCCCAGCCATCGATAGGTGGCTTCTACCTGACACTGGGGTCTATTGATTTAGGTTTCCAACTGACAAGTGATGGGTTGCGGGTTCGAAGGCCGCTCCACCTACCAAGGTCTGGGTAAGTAGGTAATATGACTGACCGTCTTACAATAAGTGTGGCTTATTGCCTGCAGCACGAGTGTGCGCAAGGTTGCTGAATAGATCTCCATTGCAGTTTCATCTTCTCGGCAGGTGGAGCAGGGTGCGAACCCACGACTCATTAGTCGGATTTCATGTCTAGACAAAAGGGCAACATATGCACAACCACTTTTAAAAAAACTTATAGAAAAGTGCAACTTATCATCAATTCTCAGTACAAGCTGTAACCACTGTTAGATATTATTACTGAAGTCAGTACGTTTTTCCCGCATATTTTGAGTAAAAATAGTCCTAATTGTTTCAACAGTCAGGAGAACTAACTTCAGTTTCAAGATTGCACACCATGTTTTAGAAAATGATCAAACAACAGCTGATAGAATAGACATCAATGTAGAGCCTCACATGACAGTTCAGCTTGCCACAATTCGCAATGACAACAAAAGTGAATACAAAGAACAGATATCGAAATGAAAAAGGGTGAGCAGGCCGAGAACAGAAGTTCAGGATGTTCGATAACTTGAGATCACTGAAGTTTTAGCCCTTGTTAACACCAATCGCCGCGATGTTTCCGAAATTTATAGAACTAATACCACTTTAGAGATGTTTGCGATTTTCAGAAAGATAAGCAGTTGATGTGATGACTGGATATGATTATGAGCTATGACTTAGTGTGGCTCGAAAATCCTAGTTATGCAGTTCGCACCTTTCTCAACGACCTAGATTAACAATCTGTAAAATTTCTGTATTACCGCTGTGTTTTAGTTTGATTAATATTAACCTTAACTCAAATTCATTCTGGCAACACCAATGTTGCACTTCCGCATAAATCGTAAAATGATAGTAAAGGCAAAGGATTGAGTGAGACAGAAAAGGAATACGAGAACACATCACATATGATACGAAAGTTGGAAGCATTACATGGTCCTGATAGATTTTGAAACAAGTCATATAGTCTATAGTCACTGATCTCCAGAACCTCAAATACAGTTCGATAGGTTCAGGAATTTGTATCTTGATCGAGTCTGCATCTATTATAAAACACTTCTTTCTGAGTAATTTAGGTCAACAAATGGGTTTTTTAGCTAAAATAGGAAAGTCTGAGAAATTTAAGCTGTAGTAGATTGTGAGGCATACATACTATGTAACGGTTTACGACAGTAATTAGATTACCAAATCATGGTGTTGAAATGGATGGATTAGAACCGATAGCATAAATTATGTTTAGACCAGTGGGTACCAAACCCGTTGGGAAGTATAAGTGACAAAAGGAAGTAGCTTTGAAGAACTTTGCAAGTTCAAAATTTACACGGTTTATACAGATATTTCTTACATTAGAGTAGTTAATCAACCACACGAATATGATATCAGTAAAGTTGCACTAAGAAAGCATCCACTTGAAATCACAAATTATGTGGCAAGATCGTTTAGTGTAATGATGAAATGTACTCGTGTGTTATGTGCAATTAAAAACTATTCAAGCCAACATACAGTATTCAGTGGATATATTGACTGTGGCTCATTGGTTTAGACTGCTAACTTTCAACCAGTGGGTCACGGATTCGAACCACGCTCCAGCCACCAAATTTTGAGCAATCAGGTAGTGCTATTAGTCCTCATAATATGTGTGGCTCATTGCCTACTGCACGAGCGTGCATCTCGTTTCTGAGTGCTTTCCGATTTCGATGAGCGGAAAATTATATTAGACATATTACGGTGAGGATAAAACAAACCAGGCTCATCGGCTTATAAATTGAATAGGCCAACAGAGAAGTGTTAGTTTGGTACCGTTTCTATAGGAGATACGTTTGGTCAAAAGCAACAGCTTCCCGCTGTTAACCAACTGAATACCAAGTGTCAATGCTTAGAACACTTAGGAGGCAAGGATAAAGATAGGCACCATTCACGCAAACGAACCCACCTGATTACCAACATTTGGTACATGGAATGGATGATAAAACCGAAGCCTACTATCAGAATGGATAGACTGAAAAACCATAGTTTGAGTCTGATAGCCTATGAGAATTATGTGAACTAAGATATCCCCAGTCGACGCGCGTCGACTGTTAACAACCGTTTAAATTTTAGCAGCAAGAAGATGACTTGAGGTGATCACCATTTCCTGCATACTAGATTCCCTTTTTCTTTAGTAGTGAATGCATATACTGAATGCTCTTACTACAGTGTCGAACATTGCTTCTGTAAGAACCCGTATACAGATGAAACAAAGGTGAGGAACCACCCAGGTTATTTCTGAGTCTTTTAAGCTTTATCAGTATAAGCTGCAAGTACTTGTAACGGTACATAAGTTGAACAGAAACCACAGTGCATAGTAGTAGCTATAACTAGTTATGGAGAAGCCATCAACAACTATAATATGGGTCATTAAAAGTACAATCTGCAAGAGTGATTATACCTTGTTATGAAGTAAAATCTTGCTATAGGTCAAGCTGTTTATGAGTATGCATCGGAAATTTTAGGCATGAACTGCATTGATCGCTCGAGAGTACAGATCATGTTACATGTTTCGTACTGTAAACAAGGGGTCGACTTTTTATCCAATAATGTTTGGTTAACAATGGGTAAATTAGCGTGCAGCCCACATTCTCTAGGTTTCCAAAACTTCATCAACCCACATCAAATAAATGAATGGCTTCAGCCACCTGATGACTGGATCAAACTTATAAGCTTGATAATATGACTTAATTAAGCTAGTCAGTAGATATTTTACATGATATCCTCACGTTGTTCTTTATTTAAACCGTACCGCAAATTCGGTGCCTATATAAATAGAATATATAGAGACTAACCTCATGAATTTCTCGCCATTTTATGTGAGTACATAACATATTCTCTGCTTCGTCTATATCCCAATTACGAGCACGTAACCAACGAATAAGATAACGCTTAGACCTGCACACATCGAGTGAACACTTGAGCATTCGTTCGTAAAACTGCCGCAATATCGATAATTCCTCATCTGACAAGCTGTCTTCAAGACCAACATCGTACTCCGGTGACCACATCAGGTTTGCGTATTGAATTTCCGCTTCGAAACCAGAAGACCTTCCAATATCCAATATCTGTTTAACGAGCTTGTGTACACCAGTAGATTTCTTCCTGCTCGCTTCTTCGTATTGCGGAACGGTTCCTGGTCTTTAGTGGATTCCGATGCAGTAGATTCAGTCTCTCGTCTGCTATAGCTATGATATACAGAGCAGAAGGTTAAGTGTTGGTTAGTTTAACTGGGGTACAGTTGGCTTCTTCACATGTCGAGTTCAAACTTCGTGTTGTAGAATTAGTGAACAGTGATTCCTTGGGTTCTACGTCTGTCTTGTTGGAATACATTCCGAGTTTGGAATGGTCACAACTATCTTCCCCGTTCTGAAAAACCTGAAACGATAGAGATTCGATTAATTAATTAATCTGGTCTCAAGTTAGTATTACTGCATCTGATCTGGGGAAGGCTTCTCGAATACAGGCCGTCGGTACCATAGGACTCGAGGTGTGCTCCTAACCCCCTTTTAAAAGTATCAAGGGATGGGGCCGTAACAACTACTGAAGGGAATGAGTTCCACGGTTTACAGACTCTAACTGCAAATGAGTTAGCACGGATCTTTGTACGTGCTCTTTCATGCTCTATTCTTAACGGGTGACCCCTCGGGTCGCTTTTCCGACCAAAGTTTAGAAGGGATCTGTTGGGATGGAGGGGATTATGGGCGGTATGGTACATTATGATTATATCCTCTCTGATCTTCCGGTATTGTACTGGATGCAGCCGAAGAGCAACTAAGCCGTCTGGGTACAGTTTGTGCCGCAACCTAATCACTTTCTTTGCAGCTGTTCTCCGTACGCATTCTAGAATGTCTATATCCTTGTTCAAGTACGGGGACATCACAAGCGAATGTACACAGCATACCTTGTGGTGAAAAGAAAAGGAGTTAGATACCTTAAAGTTCGCAAGAGGAACCCCAGGATTGCACAGGCCGTACTGGCTGCAGGGCGACAGTGGACTGAGGCTCCTAGCGTCTCGTCTAGTGTAACTCCCGGATCTCGTTCCATGTTAGAGTGATAGATATTTATTTCACCCAGAGAGCAAGAACTGGGACTGCCTATATGTTTGTCAACTGTAATAATTCGACACTTCTTCGAGTTGAGAGGAAGCAGGTCTTCTGTAGTCCAACTACGGATTTTCGTAACGTCCTCCTGGAGGACCGAAATATCTGTTGGCTCCTGTATTTCCCTTCAGATCTTCAAATCATCGGCATATAATGGTGAATGTGAACTAAGGACTCTCGGTAGGTCATTAATAAAAGCAAGAAACAGTAGCCGGCCTAGTATCGATCCTTGAAGCACACCACTCAGCATCGAGGACCAATTAGACTGAGAGCAGCCAACTCTAACTGACTGCACCCCGGTGTATAGATAATCTTTAAGCTAAATTAATAATTTTCCTCGTACACCCATGGGCTGAAGTTCCTTACAAAGCCGGTTGTTCGGACTGGTCGTTAGGGAGAGTTAGGGATAGTGAGGAGAAAACCCAGAGAGAAAAATTCGTGTGGGCAAAAGGGGAAAGAAAAGTGAACCGGTGGTGCAATCTACTTACACCCAAGATAGGTGGAAACGGGTGTAAAGATATAAAGAACTTGGGTGGGTAAGACTATCTCATGGCAAGTGGAAGGGATGAAAAGAGCTTAGAAGGTCTCAGTAGAAAGAAAACTGGCTGTGAAGGTGAAATCGTTGGTGTGACACCAGCTGATTTCTTCTGTTTAGTTCGTATTCCGGCTACATGTGGATAGACCGTAGGTCTGTGCGTGACTGTCTAGCCTTCTCTTGAGGCTTTCAATAGATGGTGCGGGGACAACCCCAACTGGTAATGCATTCCAGTGCCCGCAGACTCTGAGGGGGAAGTGCGAACGCACATGAGTCTTGACCTTTGGTGGGCTATTCTCTTAGGGTTTCCACTGGGATCATCATAGCGGCCACTCAGTAGTTATTCTCTGTTGGGTTAACTTGGGTTGTTTCCCATTTTGTAAGCCATTTTCAAGTCGCCCAGTAACCTTCGGTAGCCAGGACAGTATAATGGGTCTGTTACAGTTGGGATTCTGTCTGTCTCCTTCTTTGAAGATGGAAGAAAGGATCGCCCGCTTCCACCTCGTGGGAGCTTTTGTTTCTTCAAGGAGTGAGGGAAGAGATTTGCAGAGTGGGCCACTTAGGGTACTTGCACATTCTTTCAACACAGATGAGCGGATGTCGTCGCACCATGGGGATTTTCCCGCGCTCAGCTTTGATAGCTTGTCCAGAACAACAGCGCGAGTTATCTGGATTTCGTGTAGTTCCGCAGCGTCGAGTGACGTTGGGGGCTGTTCATGCAGTTGGTATGCCTACTCTCCTGAGTGAATGTTGAGCTGTGTGTCAAATGTGGTGCTCAACGTTTCGGCGATCTCCTGTTCAGAGAGGTTTTCTCCGTTCGAACCTTTCATGACGCATGCTACTCGGCTTGTCGATTTTCTGTTTGCCATGAGTCGGTGTGGGTTTTTGGGGTTTACCTCAAGGGTCTTGGCAGAGTTGGACCGGAACGACCTCATGTCTCCCTGCACCCTGGTTTTTCTTCTATTCCACAGAGTCATGCATACGTCAACATCGTCTTGTTCTGTAGAGTCTCCGTGTGTGCCATGCCCTCCTCTTGACTTTTAGGAGGCGCTCAGCGCCCCGTTTTAGACACGAGGTTTACTTTCTGGGTGTTGTTACCAACAAGGAGACGTTTCGCGAGATCGCCGCATTGATGGTTTCCCTTACCAGCTCCCGGTGCTGGGCAACCGATAAGGATCACCAATCCACTGGCAATGGGGCTCTCGGTGGGCTTTGGTTCACTCCTCCATGGCTTGCCCTGTTGTATCCGACGTGAGAGCGAGGTCCCTCCCACGATAACTGTGCACTGATTGCCACGTCGAACACTACCATGGCGTGATCGCTACTTCCAAGAGCAGTTTGAACCTGGACGTTCTCAGCTAGTCGGCAGATAATCCAGTCTAGATGGCTTGCCATCTGATCCCCAGCGGGTGCTGCCGCTAACTTTTTCGTGTAGTCCAACCATTTGGATGGTATTTAGCAGGTTACGATCGAGCCTTCGGCCCGCAGTCGTGCCGCCTTGCACTAGGCTGAGAGTTGGAGAGTTGAAGTCACCAGCTATTAGGATCCGATCATGCCCCAAAGTCGACACCCGGGGATATTACTTGGATTACTTTCTGGCAGTGCTGCAAGTTGCTGTTAGGGGGCCTCTAGATTCCTTCAACCAAGCACTTAGTGTGCTTGACCGTGAGGTAGCACCAGATAGAGTCTGGGAGCTCTGTCAGTACAGCGTCAGTGGTTTGTTCACTTTTGAACCAACTGTTCACGTATCTTGCAACCCCCTCCCTCCGTCCTTGTGTTCTGTATCTCTCCTGAACAGAAACATATCTTCTGTGCTAACTTCGGTGTCATCAGCGTCCGGTGATAACCGTGTTTCCGTCAGGATTATGATTTTTGGCGCAACATCAGAACGGAGGGAGTGGAGCTCTGACATTTTACCTCGGAGTCCTCGCGCGTTGGTGTAAAGACACTTGGAGTTGCTCCTCGTAACGTAAGATGTCTCCGGGTTAATTAGTGGCACCGTTTTGGATGTGAGGGTTTTCACTGACTGGCCAGTCCCAATCAAACTGGCCAGTTTAGATTTTTCCCCTGTCGACTGGTACGGCCGGTGTTATATGGAGGTTGCCTGTTTGACCCTCAGCGCGTCGTTTTAGAGTGATGGTGGCCTGGGCACTGGGGGTAACTAATGTCTATCGTCATCGCAGTGTTCTCGGTCTGCTTCCATGGCAGCGAACATTCCTGCTTGTGGTGCTCTTGACTTTGTATCGCTTCTCTAGCACTCTGGTAAGAACTGGGGTTCGAAGTTGACAGCCATTAGTCTGCGTGAGGTCCTGTTTGTCGAATGCGAGGGGCGTGGCGGTCTGCCGATTGCCACTACTGCAACTCCACTCAGCTCCGTCCGCGCTGATGGCCACTCTCATTGTTGGGTGTCACCTGTGTGATTATCACCTGGGGTACCGGTCGCCATTCCAGGTATTCCGTGTATGACCATGGTTGTAGATTTTAGAGGGTCAGCTGCTTCTCGGGATGTCTTTCTTGACACCCATGAACGATCGGGTCTAACTCTAATGTTGGACGATCTGTTGATAACCAAGGTGTATGACAGTAAAAGAAACCTTCGAGCGTCTCTAGTTGAGCCTGGAGTCACTTCCACTGGCGGAGGCTTCCCTGCGGGGGAATAGGTGTCTTCGCACAGACGACAGTTTTGTCTTGAGAACGCACTAACCCAGAGTGACACAAAAGGAGCTCCACTGCTGCCTGTCAAACGTGTCCTTATGCTCCAGAAAGCTATCATTGCAGACAGCGACGTTGTATAGGATGACGGAGCCAGATTGGTCACTGATGCCAACATCATCCGATCATACTGGTTCTTTCTGAAGGATAATTCGAACCCTCTTCTCTACCGTAACCCATTCGTTATGTTGTCCGCTGGCCGCTGTCGCTGATGTGGTTCCATGGGCTTGGGGCGGATGTGGTTACCGTTGGCGTAGGCCGTGTTTTGTTCGGCCTAGAACAGCTCGGGTTTTGACCTTCGGTAGGCCATTACCGAAATCCCTTGGAGAACGAATCTCCCCCATGATAGTTGTTTGGACTGACACCTGCTTTTTGGTGGTTGCTGCAAATTTACCAGCTACTTTGATTAAGCCTGAAGCTAGGTGCGGTCTCAGACGGCACTGGGAGCAAATGAAGCCAGAACCACCTACATGTGTGGCGCTTCACAAAGGCATAGCACTGATGTGGTACTTCTTTGCCACATCGACAGTGCATTCACTTGTTGCACTCAAACGCTGCATCACCTTGACGGGTCAAATTATCTACACTGTCTTTCAGCGGCCAACATCAAAAGTTGAAGTTCCGCTCATGTTTACTTCCTGACAGTTTTCGTAGGACAGTGATAGTCGAACAAAGCTTAGTCTCCCAACAAACAACATCGGTAGTGCGAGTGGAGAAACTTGGAGTTTTTGAACCTTCGCTTTTAGGTCTTCAGCCTCGGTTGTTTTTGTTCGGTTACACTCCTCAGGTGGTAACAGAAGTCTTTATGTTTTTCCTGCTTACAGCTTTTGAGGTGGTGATTGTCTGTTCGAGGTTATTTTTTCCTCGAATTGTAGCTTTCTAGAAGAGGAGTGACTTTTCAGCCACATTCTTGACATTATTTGTGTTTACTCATCGAACGGCGTTGTATTTCGCTCAAATCAGAATATTATTCTATCAAAGCGAGATGGGAACCTTTTTGAGTGAATTTTTCCAGCGTCTGTAACGTGCTGAATCGAACGTGTCGCGAAAATGCTTGCGGCAGGGCCGGGTACCACCCCGCACTGGTCCATATTATGCAGTGTACCGAACGTGAAAGTTTTTTCCACGACGGCTGCACAAGCTCCACGCTTTCAGCGTGTGGGAGGCGCAGTAACGCAGGAGGTGTGTGGCTTTGTATGTTGTGCTGCCCGGGTATTCGTGCGCTGGTGGAGGAGGCGAAAACACTTCTGAATACGATAACAAAGAAACTGGCATGATCTGGCACCCAGCACCTCTTGGCAAAAGTGATCACGCTATGATCATTTTCAGATTCACAGCAGCAGTCTTGTACCGAGCCCATGCCCCACCTAAACCCAATGCATGCTGAGGCTATTAACTTGGCAGCCTCTTCGGAGGACTGGAGAGTCAATCCAGAAGCCTCAGCTTAGGTTATATGACAGTCCTTCAAGTAGTCATACGCCCGAGTGACTGGACTGTTCATCCCATGGACTGTTTCGAAGGGAGGGAAACATTGTTCACCGTGGGTAAACTACGAAATCTAAATCTTGCTGCGGCGTAAGGAAAAGTGTTTGGATCGTGCACCCACCTCAGCACTCCCGAGGTGATGAAACATTACAAAGAAGCCCGAAACAAATGTATGTCACAACGTATTTCACAGCTAGATTATTAGGACTCGACTGCAGACAGGACTACAGCTCCAGATGCAGAACACAAAGTCTGGAACCACTTTGGATGAGACGACTCAAAATTAACCTGACACTCTTCTTTAATGTGTTACTAAAACACACTTTCACAGCCAGTGGTGAGTTTCAGTTCGAACACAACAGCTGTTACGATCTGCGCAACCACGCACACAGCGTCAAAATGAAGTCGTTCAAGTCCTGCTTGCGCGCAAACTTCTTCGCCATCAAGTTCTCTCAGTTGTGGAACAGACTTCCAGCTAAAGTGAAGGCCTCCAAATCAACCTCTGAATTTGGTCGGTTATTGGCTAACTTCTTATCATCTGGTGACTTTTCCGGCTTACCGAACACACCAACAGTCTCCTTCACGACATTTCGTACACTCAGCTCTCTTAATGTATAATGAGACAGCCACCACACCTACACTGACCTTACATACGAAGCGTTGAGGAGACTTCCACAAGTTATCACAAACTAACGGCACGCTCTTCTCCACCAAACACGATAATCAAAAGTAGAAATTCTGCACCACATGACAGCACGAAATTTATATTTTTAAACACTCTATAGAGAAAGGATATACAATGAAAGCCAATGCAAGAAAAGTTAAGTAGGGAGAAACATGAACATAGAAAACACTCTCCTTGTTGGAATTCTTGCTTCCTCCACCTGCTGCTTCGTCTGTCTTTTTCTCGTTTTGGAAAAATAATTCAGTTCTAAACGTTGGCTTGGTTGCCATCGATAACTAATTGTTTAAGGAACAGGCCTTGGCTGAAACTACCCTTCATGGAGGGTAACCAGCTTTACCACTTTCACAATTCCTAACTTCAACAAGCAGAAATAAAATTGTTCACTAGACTACAACTCCATGACCATCAAAATCTAGAATTTACTCATCATAAAAGTGACCAGCAGAGTCCAACACTTACCAACTGCAAGGCTGTCACGACCGGTGAGAACGGCGGACAAGATGTTCTTGAAGTTCGTTTGGTGCACTCAAACAAGTCTACTGCTTCTGGAAGCTGGAGTTGGAAAAATGAGGACATTTGGCTTTCAGTCATAATATTCATCAAGATTATGAATCTTTGTTGTGGAATGGTATTAACATGCATGAATTAAAAAGTTGTCGAATCATCAACGAAGTAAAATATGTAAACAATTCAGGCATACATTCACTCATAAACTTTTCATCACTGTCTCAAGCAAAAAGTACAAGCTGTTACAATGGAAGTATTAACTTCAAGCTTTATTTTCCTCCAGGTAATACCTGTATGGATACAGACCTAGTTCTTTTTGTTAGTGCAAAGACAGTACTTCAACTTGTCCAACTTGTAAATTTTTTGCACACTTATTCTGTTGGGATGCTCCATTATATGAACATGCAGCACTTATATCTTCTATTGACAACGGGTAGGGATTCAGATTACCTTTCATGAAGCTGAATGTAATTCGTAGATAAACTTATTCTTACCTGTAAAAATGGTGTGTGCCTGTATATTCAGGAATAAATATTTTTATTATTATTGTCTGTCGGCCTCGAAACACGTCTTGTCTAGGCTGCATCGAAATACCCAAAGAAGTTATTCTCCCGCATGAACTATAGAAATAAAATGAATCGTGGTACGCCCGCTTTAATCAAAGGGATAGAAACGGACCGCTTGATTGAAGATGATGAGGAGAAAGCAGAAGATGTGGCTGAATATTTTGCCAAGGTCCTTACATAAGAATCTTCCGCAAACACTTGTTCAACGGTAGAAGCATAATGCAAAGATGTAACTCAAATACTAAGTAACTTCGATGTAGAAAAATGAACGTGACCTATAGGGCTGCACTCAAGGCTGCTCGGAGGGCTTGCACTCCATGTATCCGATCCACTGGCCATTACAGTTAGACTATCCCTCAGTGAAGGCGCACTCCCCCACGACTGGAAGGACGCTGCAGTCACACCTTTCTACAAGGCGGGTTCCAGGGAGCGCCCGGCAAGTTACGAGCCGATAAGTTTGGTTAGTAGTGTGGTAAAAATACTGGAAAGAGCAGTCAGGAAAGCCGTCATAATTCACTAAGGGGGCAACGCATCATTGTTTCATTTGCACCGTGACTTTCACAGAGATGTCTCTTGCCTGACAAATTTTTCACAGCCAGAGAAGGTTTAAAGATGATGGGATGCCCGTAGATGTCACTTCCGCAGACTTTGGCAAGGCGGTTGACAAGAAATTTCATTTCAGGTCACTCAGGAAGCTGGAAAGTTTTGAAATCACTGACAATCTGCGAAGATGGATGGGAGAGTTCCTTGCTGATAGGAGACAAAGGGTAGGATGAATTCTCGACTGTCCCCTTGGAAGTCGGTAGAGAGTACAGTGCCGCAAGGCACAGTCCTGGGTCCCCTGCTTTTTTTCCTATACGTAAATGAGCTGCCAAATATCACGAAATTAACCGCGGTTTGCTACACTGATAATGCAACAATCTGGCAGGAAATTAGGAGTGAAAAGGATATGCATGCACTTCAGGCAAACCCAAACAGCTTATTTATCTGGTCAGAAGAGTGACTTATGTCTATCAACGCAGGTGAATGTATCAGCATGCACTTGGGGCGCACATAGGGCAACACCTACGATACTGGTGAGAATCCTCTACCATAAGAACCAACCCACAATAACCTAGGAGTCACAGTAAATCATGACTTGAAAACCACTGCACACTGTCGACTGGTAGCAGCTTGGAGTTTCAGGACACTTTGGGCGTTACGTAGAAAGTTTACTAAAACAAGTGGTGATATTTTCACCATCTTATACACATCCCTAGTTAGTTTTCAACTTAAGGAGCTGAACCTCTTCTCTTTATCACATCGCAGAGGGAGGGGAAGACTTGGTCATATTATACAGGATTTTAGAAGTGAATTTGGTCCTTATCTATGTCCACTTTTCATTCCATTTGGCCGCGACACCTCAGAAAACATGGCAGGAGGCCGTAGAAGCAGGGAACAAACGTAGTCGCCGCAGAGTACTGGTTCTTGCGTCTAGTATTTAGCTCCTGGAACTGATTCCCTGAAGAAGTGGAGCCCGTATCATGAACTGACTCGTTCAAAAGGGGATTGGATAAACACAGAAAGAGGAAAAGGATTAATATGGTCTTTTGATCCTCAAGCAACGGATCTGAATCTGTTTTGGGGCGACGGAGCTATTGATAAGGACACTTAACCTTTTACGTATCCTATTTGTTGAGCACCTGCCACCAAGTATTGAGCGCTGCTTAAGTAGCGCAAGAAATGGGGTGAGTGGGGAATGAGAAAAAGAGCAGTAAATAGTAGCTGTGAAGAAATAAGTGTAACTGGCAATAATATGGGGAAGGGACGCGTCCTACTGCAAATTCCAGGGTTGGGGAGTGCAAAAGGGGATGGGCACATCCCCAGTTGCTTCCGATGAATGTTGCTGGCTAGCAGTTTGCGCCCACGTACTTACTCAGTAGCCGTTTGAAGGAGTCATATGATGTAGCTAAGGCTACTTCCTTCAAAACAGCGCTCCATGTGGCACATACCCTGTGTGAAGATTTTGATCTCTTTCTCGCCTTTACCATATAGTGGGGTAGGCGAGAGGGTTTCCTGCAAGACTGTCGGTTTTGGGCTGACCTTTTTGAGTGGTCCACCTGGCGAATGATCTTATAGGCTATTGGGTAGCTGTTATCCCTCCGACGGCTTAATGCGAACAAGATGAGTTGCCCGGGGTGTTGTGCATTTTTTACCTGTTGGTTGGACGACCGACCTTGTCGTCCCCTTCTGTGCCTACTTGAGAGTGCTGGCGTCTCCCTTTAGTAGAGAGAGGCTGTCGTGTTGGCGACCTCTAGGTGTTGTCTAACATGGTCTTTAAACACCACGAAGAATAATTCTGAGGTTAGCGTTCCAAGCCGCCTTCTTCGAAAGTGCTTGGCGGCGTTCGCCTTTGGTGATGTTTCTTAAAGACGGCACTAGTTTTCAGCGTGTCAAAGAGGTTTGGTCCTAGCCCTTTCTTTTTGGACCCCTTGAGGATTGTGCAACTATTGGGGTGTAACCGGCTTTCTTCGCGAAGATACGTCATGCTGCATTCCCCCAGGTTAATGCTTAGATCGTTAGCAGCTGACCAGTGCTCCATCTGCAGGGGACTATCTTGGGGTATCCCAAGATCCTTTTCCCTACCGACCCCCGCCACATTCTGAAGTCGTCGGCAAGTAGGAAGATAGGCTAGAAAAATTCTCTGTCGTCTGGGTGTGCTGTAAACCACGCTAAGAGTGTTTCAGTGATACCAACTATTATGAGTTTAGCGAGCATGATGTGGTGTGGGACGCTGTTGAACTTTTTGGCAGATCCCAGAAGGACCGCAGGCCGGTTGCCTGTCGTCCTATCTAGTGGTCCAGTCATCCTAAGCGGCCATCAAGCTTGTGGCATATGGCAGTTCGGCTCTGAAGCTATGCTGGGCGGGATGAACGGTGTTGATTCCTCTTAGGTAGATCCAAGCAGCATCTGCATTTAGGCTCCCTAGTATCTCGGATAGTGTGGGAGGTGCACCATCAGTCCATGATTGTGCTGGTTTTCCCGGCCTTCGCCCATGAAGGTTGGTGAAGTGGTAGCAGGTTTCCGTTCTCTGGGGATTTGACTTACTTCCAAGGGGTGCGTTAACTGGCTTCATATGGGTTTGCCTAGCACTTCATCGCAATTCCGTAGAGCCGCTGGTCCCGTGTCGTCATAGCCCGGAGGTTTCCCTGTTCCCGACGTTGAAAGTGTCCCAGACACTTAGGCTGACGAAACCTTCATGTTCATCAGCTTCGCATCGCAGCCCTTGAACGCCGTTACATTGCTGGATGTTATTAATGGGTGCATCGTGTGCTGGGGTTACTCATCAAGCCGGCTGAGCAACAGTTTCGACATCTCTTCCCCACTCAGAGGTTCCCCAGTCGGTCCTGTGGTCAGGTTAACACCTTGAGTCGTCTGTTTCCGTTGTGACGTAAACTAATATGACTTACCCGTCTGGTCGAGTTACTCTGGTATTTGTGTCCGCCAAAACAACCACTTATATTACATGAATTCCATGGTATTAGTTGCGAGCTATCCAAGACTTTTTGAGTAGTAGTCGGTTGTTTAATTTTTGGAACACTCCATTAGATAGTGCTTCAGCCGAAATATTGGATACGTACCCGGTGTTCGCCTGTGTATAATGAGTACCATTCTTGCGGAAGTGTAGACTCCAGGAGTTCATTGTTCATGAGATGGTAGTCTGACTTCCGGTGGCAGCTGAGCACCTCTGCGTCAACTATTATTTATTTGTTTATCAGTCTCTCCTTGGTTATTAGGAAAGATCACACCAGAGCGTGATCGCTTTCACCCATGAAGGAGGGGGGGTTGGACACGGGCATCAACCACCAGAAGATCAATCGTTAGAACGTAGTAATGTAATGATCCATTACCATCTGGTCCGTATCGGGTGCCTTCCTCAACTTTCCATATTACTCCTGCTGCCGCGAATGTGTTGAAGTTTATGTTCAAAAGGTTTATATCCACAGCTTACTGCACGTCTCAGACTACGTGTCGGTGCGTTGAAGTCTCCACAAGGAACACAGGGTCATAGGTTGCTGGGGTGGATGTCGAAACAGCGGCGAGGAATCGTGCCTTATGCCCCGTTGTGCATGGAGAAGGCCTATAAATCACTCCAAAGTGGTTCGCTTGGTTAGTGATGAAATAGTGTCATAACGGGTCTGGTAGTTGGTTAAACACACTATCAGCCACCTCCCTGACTTTTAGGCGCTTGCTAATGTACATGACAGCTCCTCCGCCTCCTTTGAACCGTTTGTCCTTTCGGAACGCGGTCACGTTATAGAGATATTTCCTAGTTCCCGATGTCTGATTAGAGCCGTGTCCTCGTAATGAGAATTATATCACAGCGGATTGCTCTTAGCTGCAGTGGTCTACTTCTAACACTTCTTGCATGACTTCAGAAGTATTTCAGGTGTCGGTGTGACAGTGGCATTCATCGTTATATCTGGAGGCGATAGTTTTTTTATTAGATGGTTTTTTGTGACTGGTGCTGTCCGGAGCGTTTCTGGAAGTTGCCTTCCATTTTTTGTCTAGCGGACGGTGGTTTGCCTTCACATTATCATACGGCACCTCCTGCTTGACCTTTTACTCGGTACCAGGTTGTATGGGCTTCTATGAGTGAAGCCTTGCAGTTAAAGCACACAACCAGAAACTTTGGTGGGGAGATGTTTCACCAATGCATAGGCCTTAAAAGTCTACTTGTGCCGCTGGCAGGCAAACTTTCGGGTCCCATTTTTGATGCTGGCCACCTCCGCTGCTCATCATCATGGGGGTAATTATACCGTTTTGTGGATCAGCTCGCCGATCGGGTATTTCATGCGCCACTGTGGTTTCAGCTTTTTGCAGATCAACCAGTGTGGACTTTTTCTCCACCCCTCCGGTGACCCGCGGTTTGTCTGGTTTCACCCTTATGACACCGCAGCCTGCTATTTCTGGTTGACGAGAAGGCAGTATTGTGTTACCTGACTGTTTTGCCGTCATCAGTGGCACCCTGAAATTTGGTGGGGTATCTTGAGGTGCCCTACTTCTCGATGATAGCGGACATAAGATAGCTGAAATGGGTTCTACTCCTGGTTTCCTGTAGTGGTCAGCCCATTCCTCGTCGTTAAACTACCCTTTTTTTCTAAGAGCGAGTCCGTTGGTTTGGGGATATTGAACAAAATGACGAAGTCCGTTCTCTTGTCGCATGTGTGCAAGGTTTTGGGTCTGCTAGCCAGTGCTTTTGTACAACCTTTACAATATTTACCTCAGTCCACATGTCCTCGACACAATCTATTTCTTCAGGTTTTTCACTCCCCGTTCTATTGTCCGGGTTGCGTTGATACAAGTGGAGCCTTCTTTCGTACTGCACTTGGTGCGGGAACTGGCAGTTTCCTATGCCTAAGTGTGACACCCTTGCACGCTTGCGGAGCTTGGCCAGTTTCTGCGCGTAGATTTTGGGAGCTCGTGTTTTGTAATATCTCTGACTACCAGATTTCTCGCTTCGCTGGTGATGGTGGCAGGTAGTTTCTGACATTCTGGATATATATGCCACAGCCACTTACGTTGGTACGTCTTCATACAGCTCTGGTAATGGTCTGGCGTACCACTATCACAGTCACACCTTACCCGTTTCGGGCAAATGTTGCACTCAAAGGCATCTTCAGCCCCCGACACTGATCAATTATAGACACCTCAGTTTGAGGTTTGCTCCTTGTCGACGACTGAATGACTTGCCTCCTGTGAGTTGAGGCCAACTATAGCGTGTGCCATTGCACTCGCCTTTCAGCCAACGCGCCTTTCTTCCTTTTGTTCCTTACCAAAGGGATGGTTGGGGGCTGGCTTACGTCCTTTTTCCTACCTCGCTATGCGAGTAACACCCTGTGGCCTAGTTTTCTGTAACACTGTGGTTAAGGGGTGCAAATGTATAGATAATACTAGGAGAAGAAGAAGATATATGAGCGAACGATACTGATTTCAGCCAGCTCTTGTCAGGCTTTACGCTGATATACATAAACTTTCTCATGCACAAATCATCTAACCAATCGTGGTGGATCATTCAGTCCGTGTTAATTAGGAAACGAACCGTGCAAACAGTAGTTATCCAGGCAATCACAATAATGCTGGCAATAATGATACTAATAATAACCTCAGTGATGATAAGAATAGCGTGAAAAGCATGGTGCTGCGAACACTTCAACAAACAATGTCGATCAAATCTTAGAAAAATAAAAAGTTACGTAACACTGAAGGATGAAATGTGTAGATAATCAAAGTCTAAAATAAATTAACATGGGGGAAAGGGGTGAAGAAACGGGAAGGGAGTGAAAGGCGAATTTATCCTTAAGGTTATTTATCAGGTTTTCTCTGACCAACGCAGAGATGAAGGCCTCACAAGTTTTTTTGTACACAGAATGGGTTTGTTTTCTCTAATTCCCACAGCCTCAACTGTATGTGAAATAAGAGTGTGAATTGTATTCGAAAGATTTTGTAGGATACGACAGATGATCTTGAACGCTTTGTTTTTGTCTATTACATGACCACTGTTGACTAAATGTGACAGAATTGAAATTCGTATTAACTTCACCTATCCCCTTCCTAGCCATGACGCTAACATCGGGCCTGATGGTGAACCCATGGCAATCCCACCAACCTGGCTGTAAAATGTATCGTTAAAGAGAAAAAGCACATCCACGGTGAATAGCAGAAGTAATTGTTTGAGAATATCTTCTGGAGGTTCAACATTAATCTGTGTCTGATATTTGCTGGCAAATAAAATCTACCATTTCGAGAAGTGGCACATTGGTAAATAAGGTATCGAAATCTAAAGATGCCATATTTTTCCCATTTATATTCAACTTTTCTAAATTGGAGATGAAGTCAAACACATCTTTGACACTATTCTTAACAGCCTGTCTATGTAAGGGTTGAAGAACTACCATCAGCCACTTCGCGATTTTATGATAAGGGGAATCGGACATATCTAAAACAGGGCTAAGAGGAAGTCGTGGTTTGTGGACTCTAGGTGGACCATACAGTCGTGGTATGTAACGTCCTATGGGTTTGATTACCTCACAGGTTGTCTTTGAAATTATATTTTTTCGTCCTAGTTCTTTAGGGAAATTTGTTGATTGTCTTCCCGTTTCGCCGTTTAAATCTGCGCTGTTACGGTTTTCGGCACTTTGTTTGGTCGTCCAGAAGCAAGCTCACTTTGTTAATGTATTCGACCCTATCCATTAATACTATACCTGCCCCTTTATCTGATTTACTTATTATCGGGCTTTCGTCTTACTTTAGTGTTCTCCACGCTTCTCTATCCTGCTTCAACAAACTTTTGACAGAATGAATACTCTTTGTGTGCTACTGGCAGCTATGGACTAATGTTGTTTCGAGTCCACTTAGTTCATCTCCAGGTGATAGGACTAAGTCACTCGCTTGTGAAATTAGGTTCTCAAATTTCACATTTGTACGACCCGTGAAAACGGCGGACAAGATGTCCTGGAAGTTCACTTGGGGCATTCGAACAAATCTATTGCTTCTGGGTGCAGGAGTTGTAAAGGAGAGGATATTTGGCTCTCAGTCATAATATTCACCAAGATTATGAATCTTTGTCGTGACAACGGGTAGGGATTGAGATTACCTCCCATGAGGATGCACGTAATTTATGTATACACTTATTCATACCTGTAAAAGTGGTGTGTGCCTGTATGTTCAGGAATAAATATTATCATTATTAACGTCACATGTGAAGTCACGGAATTTAGAACAGAGCGACAAAATTTCTGACTGAAACTTATTTAGTCTTACACTAGAAAAATTGTGAATATACCGGTTAGGGTCTGAAGGGAGCTTCGCTTCTTGCTTTCTATTTCCCGGTGACTTGACTAGTCTCAATTTTCTTTGCTCAGCTCTGTTTTGGAGATTTCGTTTACGTATTCAAGAAAGCTACACATTAATTCCTTAGATCATCGCCGGCGAATTTCCTTCTTGACGAATTCCTTTCTGAGTCGAAAATCTGGTTTGATTAAGGGCATGCGTTTGCGTGTTTTAGAATCGGGATAAGCCTTGTTGCGAGGTGCGAACTCCCAATATAATCTCGGATAACATTCGTTTTGTATGGATTCATAACTTTCACAGACGTTTCCGCTTCAGTTAGTGAGACATCACACATCAGGAACTCATTGAGTGCCCTTAGTGCATTAGGGTCTTCATGTCATTTAAGAATGTTATTTGAGACAGTATTGTCGCCTATGTCTTCTTATAATTTTGACAATGAGAATTTTAAACATTCTTATAAAGAACAAGGAGAAAAAGGCATAAATTAGGTATCTTACCATCAGACACCTGATACTTGGTCTTTCCGGCTTTATCAGCGGCTTCAACTGAATACTCCAGGTGCACATGCATACAGCGAGAAAGATGCTTCTTGTCGAATGATCCCCGAAGACAGACAGTAACTGTTGAACGGTTAAGAAGACTTCAAATTACCGGCAGGAATTACTTCTGAGTCGAGGAGTTAGCCGCATTGTTTTGAGTCACAACTCTGGTACCCAGCTGATTCACGAAATCGCGTTCACTGTTACATGGCTGGTAGCTATTTTTTGGTGATAAACACCGTGGTATTGCCTGTAGATTACAGATGAACAAAGCATGACATCATTCACACGACTCATGAATTTACTGTGTCTCATGTGCCCAGGATCACTGAGCAAGTCAAGTCTTTTCTACTGGTAGCACTTTTTGAATCGAAATCTCGATGAAGGCTATACACGCTAAATCCAACTGCAGTTAATACCTGTAATTACAGTACATGGCATTGGTAGTTTTCGGAAAATGGGATGAACCAAATGAGTGGAAAGCTAGCTTCGTAATTTCACACCAGAAGTCTAGGGACAAGGCTAGTGTCAGCAAGTAAAGGCCCAGCAATATAACACCGATCCCATGGAGACATATGGCGAAAGTTGTAAAAGACGGTATGTCTGAATACCTACTTGCAGAAAATTTTATAACGAAGTCTCAGCACCGATTTATGAAAAACATCATGCATTGCGTGCCATTATGCCTTCTCCAAATATACTACCAGTGGCCTTGAGGAACGTAAAATAGTCCATGGACTTAATATAAAAAATTAAAAATATTCTCACAGTAGTAATTTAACTTAAGAAAAGCCAGTTTACAGGCATCACCACATTGATATATGTCGAAAAATGTACAAGATTTTACGGGTCCTGAATGCTATAGATGGTGCCATTAAACTCTACTAAAAACAGCAGAAGATCCTGCTGTTTATGAAATCGACGAGAAAATATCACTTTTCAGAGTTTACAGAGTGTCAAAGTCTAGATAATAAACAAGTATTATCCTCATGTCATGGACTTAACGTGAGGGATACCAGCCCGCAAGCATTGTCAAACTGATAATTCTTGCAAGTTTACAAAATAGTATTCAGTGTTAAATAATTTACATGTCAAGTCATCGATGTGCATAATCCTACTAAAACTTGCTGAAATTCATGAGCCGGGGATGGACTTTCATCTGACATTACAGAGGTAGGTTCTATTATTGGGAACAAAAGCGCGTAGTGTCCGAAGTTTGCGTTATTGGTCCACCTGGATAGTTTGTTATTTAGTAATGTAACCGTCCATTCATTAATAATTCTTCAGTTTTCGGCTTTGCTAATCACAAAGGACCGATTTATATTATCAGAGGTATCACTAAGTATCCACAGTTATGTAACCAAGGTGGATGTCAAAATCAATGCGTTTTCGGGTCTCCATGCTACATTTAAAGGTAGTGTACATTGATTCCACCGGGAATGCTTATTGTGGTGGTTGGAAATAGAGGCTAAAACGGTTAACATTTTAAATGACAGTGTTTATGCGTAGACTTCGAATATCTTTTGTATTAACCTAGTCAGCATCATTCGAGAAGTGTATTCGATGAATGGTGACTTTCAAGCGAAAAGGTCACTCGATACAGAGTACTAGAAAACATGTAGTATGGAGCTACCGCGGGTGTCTTGCTCCGAGCCAATATATAAATTGGTCTCTGGTTTAATCATCTGTTCAGAATGTCTCTGCTACTAATACTCTTGGGGAAGTTTAGACGGCTCTTCGCCAGAAAAATTCTGACCAGTAGGTGATTTGATCGTGGAGATGGTCCAGAATTCGCGAAAGATTGGGGGAAGTCCAACAACTGTTGGTGCCAAACGGCAGGTATTATTTCCACTGAGTAAATATGTTCGGATTGAAATTCAGCACCAGATGTCTTCATCGAGCTGTTGCTGCAAATAAAAAAAGAAATAAGAAGCACTAGCAGATTTGGAAAGGGAATTGCTACGCGGTGCAGCTTGGAAAAAAGAGAAGTTCATATACTTTTAGAGCTATCCTTACTTTATGCACATTTTCAACCGGTACTCACACCATTGTAAGTAATCGTAAACTTATCAGTGTGAAATGAGATCAAGGACTATAATTAATCTGTTTCATACATGTCCAAGTACGTCCACATTAGCCCATGATGCACAGATGGTGGCTCATATGTGATACATACCAAGTGACAATTGAGCCAACAATGTATGCACGGTCACAGCCAGCTAACGGTAGTCCGGAAATATCTATTGAGCGTGGCTCAAAAGTATTTTACAAATTTGGATGAAAATATGCAGAGATGGTGATAAATTACCAGCGGGCATGGTGGCAGAGAGATAAACTTGAACTACCCTTGTTCGTATGGCGGTATCTATATGAGACCTACGGCTCTTATACTTATGACGACAAAATAATGGTCAAAAGAATGAGTTTACCAAAAAAAGTTCTCCAGGTCTTCTAGCTCAGCTCACCCTGCACTACCATGTTTTCCCTGTAGTACTGATATGATAACACTCAACAGGCAAAACCGTGATCATCCCTCTCCCATGACTATATAGAGCCTAGTTACCATCATAGCAAAAAACCATGAGTTTCACTCAAATGTTTATAACTTCGCTAGACTCTTGCACACAGGTTTTCTACGCTTAAGCAAATATCTGTTCCAAAATCCTATGTTCCTATGTTATGAATTTAACGTATGAGAAACCGGTTCACTGGTATCATTAAATTGATAATTGCAGAGAAACCTAAGAGATTTGAGCACCGTCCAGTGGTATGGAAGGAGGAAATTAAACCCCATCATGACATCAAGGGTCTAAAAGTTATGAAAAAAGTAGGAAAATATCACTCTGCAGTACGCACACATCATTCTGAGTTTAGATCATTCCTACTCATATTTCTTTTTTCTCACACTAAAATGGCATCAAACGGCTCAATATTCGGTGTTTGCGCTATGAGTGGTTGACATGATTGACCCATCTGCAAAACCCAGTGTTTCATCAGATAACGTCTATCTTAACAGCAATTCTTATGTTCCCAACTTTACTGATCAAGAATAACTTACTCGAATGATTTCAGGAGTGAGTAAGTATCCATACGTCATTTAATCCAGGCGAATATCTAAGTTCAAGCTATCTTTCCCAGCAATTCAGTTTAATAGTACTGGAAATGTTCGTTGTGGTGCAAGTAAGTAAAGAATGGAAGAATCGTCGTTCAACAGTGGGGAATTTTACACACATGTAAATTTTCGTAGATTTCACACTAAAGTATGCAGCACTGTGAAGGAGATACATTGGCTGTCAATTGACTTCCATTATACGGATTCGTACAAGACAAAGCACGAGAGAAATCTGTCGCTCAGCATTATTATGGATGCGTTGCCATCAAGTAAAGTGACCTCTCGGACGTGGTTGATTATCCGGATTTTCGCCGCATTTGTGACGGATCAAAAATTGGAGACCAGTTATTGTGCTTCAGGTCTCGTACGTGGTAGCATTTAGGGCACTGGTAGGGAGATGAGCTGACTGTGAAGCTGTTCAAGAAACAGGAAATCGGGGTCAAGCCAGTTGAACAATTCTAACATCAACTTTCAATGTTACGTACAAAGTAGAATTTCCAGTAAGTTGATACGTTTTGACCAAATTGATGCCCAGGATTTTCTCATCGGGTTGATACTGAAAAGAGAGGAGAGGAGAATGCAAAAGCGGAAACCTGACAATGGAACTCCATGCGAAGCAAAGTGGGAGGAGAGAAGTTCTTGTCTTTTTGGAGTCATTAGAACTGTATGTAGACTTTGGTTTATGCATACAAGAATAGCCCTTCCTTTTCTTCTTACATGAAGTTCACGCTAGTTATTAGATAGGCACTTTCTGTTGGTAAACCTAAAGGACACACTGACTGCTTGTTAGTACTTCACAATCCAATCGAATGGACTAGTAATCAAACACCTTTTGTAGGTCCATAGAGGTGAGGGTTACTCAGGATTTATGATGGCCTTGCTCCATAGGTTTGGAGGTCCTAGTATGTTTTCATTAGCCCAGAACATGTTAGAGCCTATGATGAGATGCCCAGGGAGCTATCGTCATCAAGTGGTGTTCGCCAAGGGTGCTCACTGCCCATTCTTATTAGATTTTGTCATAGATATTCTTATGGAGCTCTCCCTCTCGTCATCTGATTACACAGACGCTAACTCAATCACAGTAGAATTTTCGTCAGATCTGGAATATGCAGATGCTAGTTCCGTTAGGTAAAACGCTGACAAGATGCAGTCTTCTGAACACTGAGTGGCATTTGAGAATGATTGCGATGAGTTTCCCACCACCCAAGTGCAAATTATTGCTCTAGGGTTGGCTTTCTACGGTGCCCCGCCACGGGTAACAATAGAGCGTACAGTGGTTGCGTGTGTCGACCATCTTGCTTACCTAGGAAGTAGGATCAGCCCCACCCTAGTGCCTCAGTGGCGGATGTTATCTCCGCACAGATACAAAAAGCTGGGCTGGCTTTTTGCCAAATCATGTCGCAAGTGAAACCGCCGTGATATTCGATCGTCCATCAAGGGTCACGTGTGCCGCACCTGCACAGCAGTCCGCTCTTCTCGCCTCTGTGGATGAGAAACATGGCGATGGAAGGTGGAAGAGACGATAAGGCTTCACGTGTTTGACCGCCGTCGCCTTCGTAGCATAGGACGTATTCCGTTGTGTCACCATGTGAGTAATGCAAAAGTTGGGTGTAGGGTTTTAGGCAGAAGGTGTAAATCAGCTGACACGGTTGTGAACCTTCATCGACTGGGATGGCTGGCTGGGACACTTGTTACGTATGCCTGGTCCCCGACTGCCTCGTCACACAATTTTGGCCGAAGTAGGTGAAGGCTGGAAAAAGGCCCGAGGTGGCCAGATTAGAATATGGCATTAATGTATGAAGTCTTCGACTGTTGGTTTGAGTCATGTGGCGCGATGCAGACTAGCCGGTTGGCGTCCGCAGGACAGGAGGAAACAGGGGGTTGGAGACTGTTGGTGATACCGGTCTGAACCGATATCAGCGGCGCAGATGCACGCACATTATCCCCATCTTGATGACGCTAAACCTAATCTCACCGCTTCCTCATTATCTCTATCTTTCTTCTAGTACTCTATATTTCTTTTGGCTGAAATTTCCTATCTTCATCTCGCAATTCACTGTCTTTTTACTTGAAGTACTGATAAGAGGTGTGGCAACTCGGACCGCTAAGCAGTAATGCCAGGTCGTGTGTTGATATCGATGATGGTGGTGATAATGATGATGACGATGGGATGTTCTACCATATGAACACGCACCACTTATATCTCCTGGTGACAGTTGGTGTGGATTGACGGTACTTGCCACTAAGATAAGCGTAATTTATGTAGAAACTTAGCCATAGCCGCAAAAGTGATGAGTGCATGTATATTCAGGAATAAACATTATTATTATTGTTACTTTGACTTGGCGTCTATTGGGCCAGACGTAAATAAACCTGAACGTCAAGAACCGTTTTCAGCTGTATTATTCACAACTTCCACAACCATGGAGCAAAACTCCCGCTCTACAAGAGTTGCGCGAGGTTGCTGCTGGAATGCTACTCATTCGTCCTGAATAGTACCAGTATTATTGACAAATTCAGCGTAGAAGGTGTCCTGAGGTATTTCACATTTATACTGCTCGGACACAAACGTAGACGGGATTACAAATCCAGTTGTTTATCCCTCAGGTCACAACCACTTTGGATGGAACGATTGAAGGCAAATCTTGGCTTCTCCTTCAGAATTCTGCGTGACATATCATTTTCATCTGGTCCATAACTCCAATTCTTACAAGGACGCAACTATGAATTACGCAACCAAGCAAACAGAGTTGAGATTTAAGTCTTTTAGACCACCTGTACTTGCTAGCTTCTTTTCCATCGAATTCTCCCGAATATAAATGTTACTGCCCGTTGAAATTGGAGTCTGTCCCTCACTTATTCAGTCTAGCCACCTGCTTAGAGAATTCTCAAGCTCTAGCAGCCTGAGTGATATGTTACGTGTAGCACAGTTATGCCCCACAACACTTGACCTACCTGGCCTCCTGAATGCCCAGACGATCGAGTGTGTAGTAACCATCAAACGTACCAAACTGTCCGCCTGACAAAATGCTGATACTACGAAAGGCACACCTAGTGATCTCGCAGAATTGGATTCATTAAAATATCCTCATCATTACAATTAGCCTGAGGTAGGCCTCATCAAACACGAAGGAGTGTGGCATGCTCCTTGATGATCTCCCGCTTGAATGAATAAACCATAGCGCCGAACATTTTGAGTCTACAAGCAGCCCCTAAGGCTTAGATGTACACGTATATAAAAGCATTAGGGACCTATCGTAGGATAACATCTGTAACTGTGAGGAGAATTCCTCAAATTCCCAACCTATTCTAACGGCACGTGCCCCTTTCCACCAGCCAACATAGACACAGACAAGGGTCATAAACCACACGGAAGCATGAAAGCTGCGCTCTTAATTGTTTGACAAGCAAATTATATACAACTAGCATCGTAGCAAAGGTGGCCAACTAGGAAAAGAAACATGCACATGGGGAACAAACTCCCTGAACAAACCTCGAAGATGCGTGAAATATGTAGTTCTGCAATCAATAAAGAACAACAGACTCTAGACAACATGCATAAATTCACTCATGAACTTTTCCTCATTATTCTTCTACAAAATGACGGAGGTGCGTCAGTGGAAGCACTTGCTTCAAGCTTTATTTTTCTGGGCTTTTTTTATCAATGCGAAGACCATACTCCCACTTGTCCGTATCGCCGACTGCCGGGTATCCATTTCGTCTCCATGCTTCACTCTTGTGAGATGCAATGTGTATGCTTTCTAGTGAATGAATGGGTGGGCTTGGAGGCTGGCAGCCCTTAAAGACGTGAGACTTCGCAGGACTTTTATACATACCTTTGAAAATGATATTATATATTATTTGTATTTTATGCATGGCTGTATATTGCTGCTACTGAATGAAGGTCCCTAGTGAAATTGGCCGGCATCGCTGCTTTGAGAATGGACTGCTTCCTCCTCTTATTTCGCATGATGCTTCTATATATTTGTTAAACACTATTTCCATTTTTGCCAGGAAGCTGTGTTACACCTATGAGCGAAGGCAAGCATTCAATAAGTAACTTACGTGCATCTTTTGTATATGATTTGAAATCTCCTCTCCTAGCCTGGGGATTGCCACTGCCTGCGGCAAAGAAGAGGTCGTAAACAATTTCACAAAGTATCTTTTCGCCACTGAATATAATAACCATATCTGTAAGATACACCAGTGAGTTCAGGAACAGGAATTATTATAGTTATTATTACCACTACTGACCATTTGAACGAACTTCTCAATAATCCCCGGTGTTACTGCTATCACCCTTTTTTCATAAGGTTGCAGAAACGCTTGGAATTCTCCACTAGAAAGAGTTGCCACTTTTTGCCCGTCACCCATTTTATAACATTACGTTTTCACTATCTATAACTTCGTGTGGACCACTGTACATGCGGGCACTTGCACAGTAACCTACAGGCAACACCCTTAGTGGCTGCTCATTTCCACCGTAGTGAAAAGTGCAGCGATGAACAAAAGGTGTATTTGCAACGTCCACAAATACATACAAAATGCGATGGTTTACACACAGTTACACTGGCCTAGGCCATCTCAGGCCTTTCTAGGTTTAAATCCCATTGATTTTTCGTCTCTTTATTCAACCTTATGCCTGGATGCTGGTTCACGTGACTGATCCCGGAAGCTTGAAGTAAAACGATCAGTTTAAGAAGGTATTCAGGAATATACGCCTTCTAAGGACGGTTACGTCTATTCCTCCGTGCACTCTAAAAGGCGGTGTCAGAGGGTTACACCGTAATGTTTGGATATTCCTACCTAGTTTTGAGGCATTATGATGTACTGGTACAATGATGATAATAGGTTTGACGGATGAGCTACTAATTAAGAAAGTTGTTGTGGTCAGTCTATACGGATATCCACTGCCCTTTGTAATTCATCTGTTAGATGTTTTGCACTCGTAGAAATTCAGATTAGACTGTTGAGTCAAAGTTCTTTGATCGCTGATATTCTGTGAATTCTTTTCTTACAAAATATTTCCAGTCCACTGGACTTCTTCGAAGCATATGCTTTTCCATGATGGTGGATTCGGCTCATCACAGAACATAGGATGTTTTTAGGTGGGGTAACTTGCAAGTGAGGGGCTAGTCTGACATAATCAAAAATATTCATAAAATAACTGGCAATCAGAGCAACGTCAAACATTGTGCGATAACTACTCATGACGGTCCAACTAATAGTGGAGCAGAAAACGACCTAATTCAACTCAAAGTTGCCTTATCAAACTTGTGCGTCCTGTCATTAGCGATTGCTCAGATTTCTTTAGGCAAACTTATTATTCTGTTTTCTTGATGTTCGCCGGAGTACAGTGGAAGACCCTACACAATCACTTACGTATTATACTGATTTTGGGAAAAACATTGTAAAAGCTTTTGCACACCCTTGTGTGGTCGCAAAGTACTGCAGATATAGCGTGACTCATAGACAGTTGACACACTCTGACTTCTGCCACACAAGGAATTAACACTTCAACATAACTACATCAGGGTGAAGCGAATTCCAGCCGTTTTCTCTGTAATATATATTTCTTGTCATTCTCACTCTCATTATTCTCCAGGGATCAACAGGCGGGTTAGAACGTTGCTTGAACGCGAGTAAAAGCTATGAAGTGCGTTCATATTTTGGCTGTAATAATTCTATCAAATCTCTGACGGCGAAACCCAGGAAACAGTACGAAAAGGAGCTTGTTGTGGATTCCCGCCACTGTAGAGTGAACGCCTCTCCTGACATTTGGAGAAGAAACAGGAGGAGCACTCTTGCATGAACACTAAGCTTCGACGACGGTTTATTAAAAGAGAGAAATGATTTGTCTGAAGCCGAGGTTGGTATTCGCCATGAACTGACATCAGTTGAATACCAACTTGGAACCGATAAACCCTCACAACCCTCCCAAATGAAGCTGAATTATCTTCAAATTAGTTGATTATTTCGAGAGAAATCTGGTGAGTACCCAGTGTGTTTCTTGGAGTGCCATTTGAAGGTGGAACAAATTTCCACTGAGAAAACACTTCGGTTAACACAAGACCCTGGTAGTGACACGTTCTGTGGTTCAAATGAGCCACTCTTCGCACATTATCAGGGCTGGTATGTATAACACCCGAACCGATGTCGATCCTATTCAGTATATCACTGAGCAAGTCCCAGTCTTCGATGGGCCAGAAAGACGCTGTTGTCGCTCCTTTTTATGACAGTGGGCTCAGTATTTAGTCACAAGATGTTTTCCAGCTTACTTGTCAAGCTACAAGAGGGGATCGTCAGTGGTTCAGCTCTAGAACATGATGAGCACAGTTTGGCTTCCAAATAAAGAACAACATGGTTTTTGGAATGGCTGCTTTTGCATGACGATAAACGTCGGCCAGCCTGAACTTGCGCTATCAGAACTTTCCGCCAAACACACGCATCAAAATTTCCATTTTAAGCTTGTTTCAGACATCCAAATGCGTCAACCGAACTTATCATGTAATCTTACATGTCTTATAAAAGTTTTAAAGCCATCGTTTCTCGAATTAATAACAAAACAGGGGAACTGGTCACGTTATATCGAAGTACACTTTTCAGAACACAAAAGTGCATCTTATTTCTAACTCCCAGATACTTGACCAGAGCTGCAGATTCCTTTGCTGGCTGAACAAAACACCACCAGCAAACTTAAGCTCGCTTTTCTGTCTATTCTTCTTTCTTGAATGAACGCCAAGCCTAACCAGCTAGCTTTTTCACATTATAGCCCTGAATACCATCATCATTAAAATCATTCGGGTGCAAAAATCGTTCCACCTGAAATTACTGTTCTGCGGGCGACTTTGTTGAAACAGTATATGCTGAGAATTCTATACTGCATCACGCATATTACCTGGAATAAAGTCATCACCACCGTTGTTCCGGTTACGGCAAGCGACCAGACTGCATTTGTTAACACACATGAGCCACCATTTAGTACTCCTCGGTTCCAATAAGGCCTCCGATGAAGGTGTGGATCGGTTCAAATACTTTTTTATTGGCCTGAAGGAGTGGGGGCTAAGGGGATTCCACTCCCACGAAAATCAGCTACTAGCCCTTTACGTTTCGCACTCAACGTCAGAGAACTACCACCAAGGGTCAGTTCATCTTTTCTTGTTTGCGGACGACGTCATAGACTGGGCGGTTATGCTCAGAAGAAGAAGACTTAAAACCATTACCTGAGTTGATCAGTTGGTGCTCGCTTGGGGTAAGCACTAAATATGCCCGTGACCGGCCACTTGAATACACAAACGGTTGCTGACTACTACCAAAGGCTTTCAGTGATAGGGATAGTTCCACTTTCTCTGTGATTCCAAGAGTGAGATCGTACTTGGTCGAGTAGCGGACCTCCCCATGGGTTTAAGGAATCTACTGCAGGTGATTGGCTTGATCCACTGGACCATGATCTACCAAAAGCCCTCAGCTGATCCGAAACGCCTGGAACCGGATGCGGGGAAATTAACTAAGTCAAACAGTCCTATAAAAGTCATTACCAATTAGCAGCCAGAGCCATTGCAAGCAGCGGGGAAAATGAAAATAAACCACCCTTTTATATATTTCGAGACCGCGGTCCTTGTCCAGTGAAAGAGCTCGATCTATTTCTTCCTGAATATAGGAAACTAAAGGGTCCAGTAATGGCTAAGAGTATCTTAGGCCCTCCTAGGCACCAACTTGATCACCTTTTCAACCATGGTGGCGATACCACCACTGGACGGCTTCCTGAAGTCAAGCCTCGGACATAGCACGTTGGACATCCCACACAACTATTTCCTAGGGGCTCAGGCAGTTCAAGCGGTAATTAACAGAGTAGCAGAACCCTCTGTCTGACTGGCCCCCGAGCCTAGAATCCTCGGATCAGTAGTTCCTACGGTTGTCAACCTGTGTGCAGGTAATGTGAGAGAAAAGGGAGGCGGTTAGAATTTAAACTTCCGGTTAGCTCTGAGCAGATCCCTCCCAAGTTTTAAATAAGTGTCAAGCTGGCTTTTAATGGATTCGGATGAATTAGCCTGGACCACATCTGCAAGGGGGCACGTTAGAATTCAACAACGCTTAGGCAATAGAAACTGCGTGTGAGATCTCATCCGACATGTTCGAGGCTTAGTTTCCGTTATGTGTCTTCTAAGGCAGGTACTGCGGCTAGGATTTACCAAGGAAAGGTGTGATTATTCAGGGGTTTTCAAGATGTTGCGAGATATTCTCAAGTCCCCTCCTAATCCTCTATATTCCAGGGAACACAGATCAAGTCCAATCGGTCTTACTTCTCATTTCTAGGCCTGACTCCCCGAAACAGATTTGGTCGAGCGCCTCTGGATGCATTCTCGGCCTCATTTGTCGTTCTGTAGAGGGGGGGTCAAAACAGCAGACACGAACTCCAAGTAGGCCCACACGAAGCTATTGGAAAGTTGGTGCAGGTACCTACGATCCAATTGTCCTACACCTAGTCTGGGATATAAGGAATCAAAGTTTCCGCGAAATGCGTTTCTGTCACATTTGGGGCAGGATTTTAAGTCCTCGGGGACTTAAGCACTCAAATCCCTCTCTGTCTGCGACGCTTCACGTTCCGTGCTGTTGAGACCGTTTACATGAAAGCTGCCATGTTTTGAACGCGCAACCTCGCTTTCTTCAGGGTTGGATGTCAGCCTATGGTTGACGGCTCAGTCTTGAAGTTGGGTTAAGTCTTTCTGTAGAGAAACAGTACCCTACTCACTTTTGATACCTTCCCACAGTTTCATATCATCGAGCAAAAGGGGCCCAGAACAAGCCTGTAGAAAAAAGTCTTTTATCAACATTTGAAAAATAAGAGGACCCGGTAATGAATCCTGGGGAACTCCACTGGGACATCCTTTTTCTTCAAAAGCAGAGCAATTCGCTTGAACACTAAATAAACGACCTCGCAGATGCGAGGACAACTAGGTAGTGAACAGTGGTTTGATTATGATTAACTCTAACCTACCAACAAGATAGTTGTGATTATCACGATCAAGGGCCTTAGTAAAGTCTAAATTGATGCTACCAATTCTACCCCGATAGCTGACAATACAATTCCGTCTATCTGCTACGGTGGGCAGACTGACGATCCAGGGATGCCCTTTTCTAGATCTATGTCGTTGGGGTTTGGGAACCTTATGGTCAGTGGTCCTTCATTAATTTGAGAGGTATGGATGAGGGCGTCACCGTCCTGTTTTCCTTCGGGTTGGCTCGCTGACCTCCTTTGAAGACTGACTTTACGTCACCCAACTTCCGAGGATTAGACACCTCCATTGACCTACAGAATCCTTAAATAACCTACTTTAGGGGTCAGTCAAGATGGATACTCCCCTCCGCAGTGTGGCCGTATGGCTTTTATCCGGTACCGGAAAAACACCTTTTGTGAGTGATGACGGATTGAGCTGCACTAGCTGAACCCTGAAGCCATTGATCTTGAGCCCTACTTTGTTGATAGGATGTTCATTGAGAGAGGTCATTGGTGAGAAGATTCGCAAGCACTGATCAGCTAGGAGTTCGGCTACTACTGTGTTGCTACTGGGGTCCGGAATTTGGGGAGGAAATGCTTTTTAGACCACCGGAATGGTGCAGCATAGGAGGCAGACTTCCGAGGTTAGGAACTGGTGTGTTTGCAAGCTTAGCTTGGTGCAATTACCGATCAACCGCCAAAGGGTTCGTGCTTTCTTTGTTTGAACACTCGATGCGTGTATTCAGCACCATCAATATTTTGTTCGGCCCAGTGGTGTCTTATTAACCCAACTGGCTCAGGAGTGGGATGCTTATTATCTGAGGCGTCTTAGAACACTCCGGCGTTGAAAGTAGAACAGGTTGCCTGATGGAATGCATGATTTTGTGAAGTCTGAATCTCCAGTGGATGTTCGCATCCTGCATGCGTTGTTAACTTCCCATTCTGTCTGTCTCAGCGTCGCTCGAAGAGGTAGAGTGTTCTGAACTTTCAACGACACTTATTGAAGTGTCTGGTCAGTTTGACCTTGCAGATATACCAGGAGGCGATAACAACGTTTTCACTCGTGCTCAAAGGAGAAAAGATCGCCAATTTGTCGACCAGGAATTCCTCATTTGCTAATATGCAACCCAAGCAGTATGTGGTTTGAGTTTCCATCCATCCAGTTACTGGTTTCCCATTTTCCACATGTCCCAGCTACCCGGTCAAGTTGAAAAACCAGGCTTCAGTGCAATTGTCACTCCCGCCAAACGTATGGTCCTCAAAGTTAATCCTCAAACTTCAAACTTCATATTGTAAAATTAGCGAACTGCGGTTCCTTGGGTTCTACGTCTGTCTTGTTGGAATACGTTCTGAGTTTGGAATGGTCACAACTATCTTCCCCGTTCTGAAAAACCTGAAACGATAGGGATTCGATTAATTAATTAATCTGGTCTCAAGTTAGTATTACTGCATCTGATCTGGGGAAGGCTTCTCGAATACAGGCCGTCGGTACCATAGGACTCGAGGTGTGCTCCTAACCCCCTTTTAAAAGTATCAAGGGATGGGGCCGTAACAACTACTGAAGGGAATGAGTTCCACGGTTTACAGACTCTAACTGCAAATGAGTTAGCACGGATCTTTGTACGTGCTCTCTCGTGCTCTATTCTTAACGGGTGACCCCTCGGGTCGCTTTTCCGACCAAAGTTTAGAAGGGATCTGTTGGGATGGAGGGGATTATGGGCGATGTGGTACATCATGATCATATCTCCTCTGATCATCCGGTGTTGTACTGGGTGCAGCTGAAGAGAAACTAAGCGGTCTGGGTACGGTTTGTGCCGTAGTCCAATCACTTTCTTTGTAGCTCTTCTCTGTACCCGTTCTAAGATGGCTATGTCCTTTTTCAAGCATGGGGACATCGCAAGCGAATTTTGTTTCTAAATGAGGACGAATGTACAGAGCATACACTGTGGTGAAAAGAGAAGGGGCTAGACACCCTAAGGTTCGCGAGAGAAACTTGAAGATTCCATAAGCCCTCAGTAGGTGAAAGTCTCCTACAAGTAGTGTGTGTGCGCTTCAGTTTGGTACAGCAACTAGTTGCCTCTATTATTTGATCATCAAACTGTACGCCAGCGGATAGCTCCCCATAAATGCCCCTCCCCAAGCACTTTGTGGTCTTGGAGATCTTTATGGAGCCCCTGATTGACTCCCCAAGTCACTTCAGATTTGAACGCGGATTTGGTGAGCCGTAGGAGAGAGGCCCATGTAAAGTGCGGTCCTACTACTTTTGCCAGCCTTCCTAAGATAGCGAAACGGTGTGGTGGCAGGAACAACCAGCCCCTGATGTGATACTTCAGAATAAACCGACGTCTCAGTAACACCGATAAGGTGAGCTTGTGTCTTTACTCAGATATGGTGGTGTGTCGAATCCGTTCTTAACACTTTGTGCACCTGTGTAGATGCACTTTATCCTATCTACTTTGGACGCACTTCCTCTGCCCTCCCGAACGTTCGACTGGGTAGCCGAATCCACAGGTGTGGGGTCTGGTAGCCTGCCCATGTGCAGCCTTTTAGTGTAGTGTTCGCCGTGCCTTCCCGTTATTTTTGCTTCCATTTGGTCTGCCAAAGGCACAACCAGCTACACTCTTTTGTGTCTTCATTGTGGCCAGTCACCATGTGACCTATGCGGACTCCAGGTGGTGGGCGATTTCTGCTCGCCCAGAATGCTTCCAATACAGGTTCTGCCATCTGAGATTAAGCAGAGGGCACCTCGACCAGCTTTACTGCAGTGAGCCGTTCTGTGTTCTCATTCTCATGAGTTTCAAGCTACCTTTAATGAAATTCCACTCACGGGAGTCGCAGTGGAGGCCCTTGGTACTCAGATTCTTCAAGTATTTGTTGCATTATCGGGTGGCTTCCCCTAAAGTATGCTTCATGACCGTCACCTGAGAGCTTCTTTATTGTCATCCTCTTGGAGCATAGTATATGTGATAGAATCCCTACTTCCTCTTCAACTTCTACCCCGTGAGACACAAACATCATACTCTCAACACCACAAGTTTGAGAATGTCAACCTTAAGAGTTAGGGCTTATCATTATTTATTGGGTCAGGACCATATGACAGCCTGATTGCAGCTTTGGGTTTAGCGTGGTTCAGCTAAGTTTGCTGCGTGCGTTTTCCCGCAGAGGCCCATCCTTCTTATCCTGAGGGCAACATTGGAGACTGGGGCTATGTATTAGGTTCACGATGATCATAGTATCACTTCGGGCAGTGATTATTTAGATTAACTACCAACACTTGGGCGCTCTTTGCTGAACTGTAGTTTTTCCCACCACTTTGGTCTTGTTCGCTTGTTTGACAAACTTGTGAGTGATTCCCTTGGTCTGTTGGAGATTCAGTTGCTCTGGAGACTTATTTTGGCCCCCCTTATTTGCTTGTCACTCTGTTCGAACTTGTTTACTGTGCTTTCTAAGTTCTCCGACCCGGTGAGTTTGACTTGAGTTGAAAACCGACTTCTTTTGTGTTTTAAAGAGTAACATCCATAGTGCATCCTGAGCATTCCTATTCAGTATAACCGTTGTTAGGTCTTGGAATGCTGACCCTAAAAAGGCAGCTCAGGATGCTTCGTGAAGACCCTTCTATCGGTGAACCGATGCCTGTGCATGTTGTGTGCCTCCGCTCAATCATGAGTTACTTGGTCGTCCTATGTAACGACTAATTTTTTGCAAGTAGGCTTACAAAAAGAGGAATTTCCACTTGATTCCTTCTAGGTACGGAAGCCAGTAAAGTAAGATTTTCTTCTTTTCCATTGACAGCAAATAACACCATTTGAGACCATTTAACTATCGCTTGAATGAATACTTGCCATTTCTCAGCCTATTATTGGGTGTTCGCAGTTCAAATCACTATGCCGCGGCACTTTGCGTTTGTAAAGCGGGTTGTTCAAGACTTTGTACCGAATGTATTCTTAATCAAAAGTTCGGTCGTTAGGGCGTGTACTAAGTAACTTTGGGTGTTACCTGGTCGCTTGTTAGACGCTTGATCCTCTTCTGTATTTTCGAATGGACAAATGCGAGTCCGATGATCAACATGTAAACAAGAGCTCTCGAGTTAGGTATACTCGGGTAAGTCTGAGCACTAAATAGGATAACTTTTTCTCAGGCCGAAATTTTGGAAGTTAAGAAAAATAACGTCTCGTCGATCGAAATTACTGATGAGTTTTCTCGTATAAATGCTTCCATTTTACGTTCAGCTCGTGGAAGGACGAAACCTAATAATCCTACTAAATCTCAGGGTGGTAGGTTGTATATATTTGTCACCGAATTTGCTTTGCAGAAAGAACACGAGATACGTCTAGCATAATTCTAGGCCCTCAGAAGCGTACATGGAACACTGGTTGTCACGTTTCTCAGCAGCCTCCGGGTCGTGAGCTGTCTGATACGAACGCACCCACTCGTTGGCCAAAGTTTAGTTCGGATCATCGTTCTTCCGACAAACATCATGCTAGAGCAGTTACAGACCACAGGAAAGACTACCGCTCAACTGACGTTCGTGGTCCTGGGCATTCGGTTCGTGGCCGTGATCGTGGTTCGAGTAAACATACCGAAGGAATACCTTTTTCGAAAAATTACGGTAAAGATGATCGATATAGTCGCGAGCGCAGAATTTCCAATTCTCACAGTGAAGATGAACCTGAATGGTTTTCTGAAGGGCCTACTACTGTTAACGAAACTATTGAACTTGGAGGTATTCTGGAAGAATCGTTGGAGTGTGAAAGTGATTTGGCTGCAAACAACATCGAGATAAAAAGCAAGTCAGAGATAATAGGTGGTGACAAACTAGTAAAAGCAAACACCAGCACAGCAAATGTCTTTGCCCAACAACCTCCTGGGTCCAAAAGTGGTGTCTTTTCAGAAATACCAACCAAAGGCGCTATAGGTGCTGCGGCTCCTCTAGTCGAGAATCAAGGAAGCCGTTTCAAGCACCTTTTTCAAAAGAACGAATCATCAGATGAGAACACACGGCCCAGCAATTATAGTCAAAAGCAAGCTCCTTTAGACAGTATCAATGCTCAGCTACTAAAGCTACTGAAAGGTTCGTGTGGAGACCCTTCAAGTCTTCACAGTCTTGAGATGAATAGTGGCAAGTTTATGTAACATACGTAAATTTTGTAGCTCTTCAGGTCGAAAACAAACTTCGTTCAATCCTTCTTGGATGTAGCGCTGTCGCGGTACCAAGTGTTGATCACGAAAAAAAGGAATTCAGTGGTAGGTGGTTCCCAAAAGTCTCATTGAGTGTACATTTTTAGAATCGAAGCCAAAAGTACTCACTGTTGAAGAAATTGAGGCCCAACTGAAGTCACCTCACGAGTGCTTAACAGATGTAATCAGACCAGCTAATACAACTGTTGGTTCGCTACCTCAAATCTCAGTCCCTCTACTGATAGATGACCAAGCAATTAAATCTCACGGTGTGCCTATCGATTCTTCAAAGAACGATGAACATTTTGCTAAGCCGGAAACGACTTCCAATTTGGTATCCATTTTACAATCACTTATGATCAAAACACAGCATCAAAGGCCAATTTGCTCTCAGTCAATGAACATACATAACTCCTCACCCTTTGGACTTTTTTCAGGCCCTATGGTATGTAAATTCTCAGATTGTTAATTATTAAGGGACTTCCACTTATTGATTGCTGTATTTTTATTTTAGGCCTATCGATGGCTTAGGGCAATGGTTTGTGCTCGTTTGTTTCGTTTTGTTCCACCTGATTCTTTCATTTGTTTAACGCATTTTTCCACTTTTCAGGCTGATTCTGTCTCAGCAAGTGGGCGTATTAATCAGCTGCAGCGTCCAGATATGCCTCGAAATTTGGCTTCTGATGTGGGTCCACCATCACAAGGTACAAGTTTTTCTATCGATTATTCAGTAGGTTTTCTTCGTAACTTGTGGGATGGAACGAGGGATGTAACTTATTCAAAACCACAGCTTCAGTCCCCAGGTAATGACAATATTTCTGTTCAAACTTGAGTTTAGCTTTGTATCCTGACTTACCTAGACCACAACCTTTCGCCTCAGGACCGCCTGGAAGGCCGATAGTAAAAGGTCAACAGAATATGTTCTCCAGTCACATTCCAGGACGGTCAGCTGGTGCTGTTTACGACAGGAACCCTATGTCTATAGATTCTTCGATACAGCAAGGTAATTTTAGTTAGACCTTTATATTTTCTTTCGATATCGTTTAACTTCCTATCATAGAAAGAAAGACAATACTTTTTATAAATTGGTGCAGTTTTTTGGTTTGGGGAACTATAATTTTTCTGTTTCATGCAAATGGAATGGTACACTCGTTTTCTTAATCAAAGGATTTCAAAAACTACTACTTGTACTCTTACTTGAGATTTTATAATTTCAACTAAGCATAGTTCAAGGCAGAACAGATCACAGACATCTCAAAAGCTGTTGAAATAAACGGATAAAGGTATTTATAAGAGAATGACGTACTGATGGTTTAAAGTATTTAACATTGTGAAGGTGGTGTGGGTTGGATTTATCTGTGATACTGTGGTCGATTTTAATCTATGTAATTAGGTTGCTAACTGCTTATTGTTACCGCCTACGGAATCTTGATGCAGTATCCTACTCTGCTCTCGTGAAAGTCAAAGGATTTGTTGGTCATTGTTGGGTTTTGGTCTGACCATTTGAAGCTCTCCTAATTGGTTCTTCTTTGCCTAACAGTAGTAGTTAAAGAAGGTAGAGTCTTATTGCAAGTGCACCATCCCAACCACCTCACCGACTTTTTCCATACTCAGTACTCATCGCACGGTTTCAACGCTAATTACTTTGTGGGAAGTGCTACAGCGACATCTATAATCAAAAATCGACAACCTTAGTTTCTTTTGTGTTTAGCGGCGGTGTGCCATCAGTGCAGTAAGATATTACCGTTCTGTATACGTTTTTTGGCAGTTTTATTTCTCACCGATGCATCAGTACACGTTCTCCAGTGGAAAACTGACTTTTTGCGTCCGAGTTTAGGTTTCTGCATGATGATAGCTGACTTAATTGCCCGATTGCGTGAATCTTCATGATCCCAGTCCAGTAGATACTTCATTATTTGCAGCCATCAGCAAGTAGTGAAACAAAAACATGCCTGAGACATACGCGGTCGTATTCTACAAATCATTCCAGCCGTCCCTGACCACCATGAAGAGCGAAAGTGGATCAAACACAGATTGACTAAGTCTTCTCAATGATCGTGAGCACTGGTGCGTCGGGAGTTGTGGCTCATTGGTTTAGAGAGTTAACTTTCAACCACAGTCGCAGGTTCGAGCCCTGCTGCACCTACCAAGTATTGGGCAGCCAGGTAGTATCAGTATCCCTCACATAATGGGTGTGACTCGTCTAGTGCAAGATTGTACACAGGGTTGCTGATTGGATTTTTTCTCGACTTCAAGTTTGTTTCTTGTTGATGTGTGGCGAAGAAGATGGGCAAGTCATTAGCACTAAGTAATACTAGACAATTATGTATATTGGTACCAGAAACCACCGAAAAGGATGGAGCCCTAAGGTCTCATGACAGCCGGCCAGAACATTTTCAAGAAAAGTTCTACTGGCCTACACCAAAGCTTTTGTATCCAACTCATCTAAATGGCATGTAAACATGCACACTTCGAATCTCTTTGAAGTTGAAAAGGCTGTTTCTAACCTAAAACTATTCAAAGCAGTAGAACCTGATGATTTTTTAACAGAAGTTTTTAAGGATGGAGGTAGGAAATTGTTGATTAGAGTAACAGAGTTACTAGGTGGTGTATGAGAATCACAGGTAGTACTGTCAGACTGGTCTACCTCACTGATCCTCCCAATCTATAGTAAGAAAGAGAAGTCTTCCTGTGACGACCATGAAGGAATTAGTTTCGCGAATATTGTGTTCAAGGTTCTAGGGTCCATAGTTACACGACGCCTAACTGGATCTCAAGGACAGCAAACTCGAGGAAATCATACAGGTTCCGGACCTAGACGAGGGTGCATTTATCAGATTTTTACTCTTGGACGGGTTATGGAACACAGGCTGATACCAGTCACATTTCTTGATCTGAAAGCGGTATTTGACTCCATCAACCCAGAAGTGTTCTATTAGTGTCTAAGTGTCTAGCGAACATCGAGCAAGTATGTCATGCTGATGACAGCTCTCTACTCTAGCCAACACAGTCGTGTAAAGGCTTATGGAGAGTTGTCATCAGAATTGAAGACCTTTAGTGGTGTCCACCAGGGATGCCCACGCTCACCGTTCCTATTTAATTTCGTTATAGTAGTATTAACAAACAATCTTGAATACATCTGACTGCACATGGATTGTTCTTCTCGCTGAAGACTGTGATTGACTTTGAGTACGCAAACAACATTATCCCGCTGGATGAAAACGCTGACAAAATACAGGTTCTTGTGAACGCGTTGAGTAGAAATCTGTCTGTGTTTGACTGACATGCATTTCGCACCTGTTAGATGTGGGATGTTGTTCCAGTACCTGTTTTCAACTACTCCCGGTTTTATGGTGAGTAGTGAAGTGGCTGAATATGTCGACCACTTCACTTGAGAAGTTACATCAGCCGGAGCACAATGGTCGCTGACGAAACTCAGCTCGGATACAGAGGGTTCGGTTGGCATTTGCCAACTTGCTTCATTTTTGGCTCTGGCGAGTCGTCTGGCTGCTGTTTACGGGACGAGTATACTGCTCTACAGTCTGTTATATCGTGTTATACGGCTGTGAGATATGACCGCTGAAAGTAGAATAAGTGAAACGGTTACCGGGTATTTGATCGCAAGGGTCTTCGTAGCATTTCTCACGTTCGTTAGAATCACCGTATGAACATTGTTGAGGTCAGGCGAAGAGTTAATGAGCAGGACACCCAAATCGATTAATGAGGTCGTGAATCTTTATTGGCGGAGATGGCTTGGGCATGTACTGCACACGCCGAGTCACCGCCTACCTCGACATGCCATGCTAGGGGAAGTTGGGTTATGCTGGAACAGGGTTCAGGGTGACCAGAACAAGACGTGACGCCGGTCGATAAGGTCCCTGACTGGTGGTACGAACCGTGTGGGGAGATTTAGACTGCCTAAATAGGGTCCCTGAGATGATAGGAATCAGTGGTTGTAGACTTTAGGTGATCTAGCTCGGAATCGACCTCAGTGGTGCAAGTGCATTCACTCATCTTAATCGTTATACCGAATTTCACGCTTGTTTTACTCAAAGTTGTTATGTTTCTGCGACTACCTATCACTGACTACTTCCTTCCTTTTTTTCTTATCTTCCACATTTTTGTCTTATAACCTGATTTGCTGGCGTAAAGTGTGACAACCTTTATAGTCAGCATAAAAATGTGAGCTAGCGTTACTGTTGACTGGTTGACCGTTTACAAACTTGAATGTTGGTGAAGACCACTCCTCCAGTTTCATCTTACATTTAATAAATACCAAACACTCACACACACACGTTCAGATGATCATGCGTTTCTTTTGGTATTTTGTAAAATAGTTTAATATTAATCGCGTATTCTCAGTCGTATATGCGCCTATTGCGTGCTAGCAGACTCAACTTCAGCATGTCTGCATCTCTACACTTAGTCAGAAAATGAAGTGAACTGAGCAAGTGTGTTGGTCACCTAACTTGTCTTTGAAATTGTACCAGCCTCATTGTTCCGAATGGCAATACCGTCTCATCATACGCAACAAGATCAGTTTCGTATATATGACCTATCGAAACGTTATCCAGCAAATGCTACTGTTTCACTGTGTGATATTTCTAATAAACAGACTAAAAAAGGGATCTTCCTATCAGTTTGATATTTGATCTTATCTCAATAGCGTAATTTTAATTGAATGATGCCTTTTCCTGTTACTCAGTATGAAAAGAAATAAACAGTCAACGAATTTATCAATCTTAAAATCAACTTCCTACTCTGAAGAAACGTAGAACTTGGTATCTAAGTCTTCGTTTTGTAGGATCCTTGGTCGCAGATTTCTATCAGCCGCCTCAGTTATCGTTGCCAAACATAAAGTATAAAAGAACGGTTTGTTCTGTGAAGTGTGTATATTTCAGTTCACGTATCATAGTTAATTATTTGTTAAAAGATGAAAGTCTAACAATAGCTTCAACCTCTTGTACGTGAGAAAGCTTATCATTCGACGTGAAAGGTCTTTTATTACAGTCTAGCACTGAGTTTCTATTCATTTTTCGCTTTGAACCACAGATAATATATTCAATAATAAATTTGGCTATTTATTTTTAGAAGTCAGTCGCCGACTTCTCGGTATGAATTTGAAACAGTATCATCTTGGCAGCAATGAGTCATCAGATCTGTTGAATGACTCTTCTGGAGCTCTGTCTTGTCACAGGCTAAACTATGGGAACTCATTCTTATATCAAAATCCTAGTCTGTCTTTGCCATCTACCACTTTTTTTAACAACATTTCAGCTTACCCGAGTTTAGCTTCTACGCAGTTGCAACAACAAACTATAGCTAACAGTGGTCGAACAAATAATGATAACCTAACTCTACTTTCACAGCTGATGGAATGGGAAAGACTCAAACAACCATCTGGCGTTAACTCGACCTTCAGTGAGATCAAAGCCAAAACGTTGGAAGAGATCGAACGATTGGAATCTTGAAGAAATAATATCCTTTTTTAAGTTTTCAAAACATTTTTTGTACCCAGATTAAACTTACAGATCCTGTCGGATCAATTCATTCCTTTCTAGGTCTCATGCATTTTAACTGTACAAGACCTGTGTGTAATTTTCATATTCGCTGAATAATGTACATAGTCTAAAATTCCCTGTTAACACCTGGGACTGACATCTTTGTAAAATATGCCGTTTTATAGAGTTACTCAGAGCTATGGAGACTCTGGATCTTGTGAATATTGTCTTCAGTGCTGGTCACTCAGCCACAAATATTCTTTGGTTTTCTTCCCAGTTACATCATGTGGGTGCTATGTTTATTCTCTTTATGCCTTATTTTGTTGAGTTACTATATTTTATGCATTTCGTTTACGTAAGTTTGCGTTACACTGTTTCTCAAAAATTTCGGATTAGAAAAGTGTTCTTTTGGATCCGTACATCTTTTGAATCACTATGCCCAAAAGTGGTTTTTTTCTACACTGGATCGAAGCTTACAAAGTGAGGTCATAGATGTTAAGAATAATGGAGATAAGATTACTGTAATTTAATCGCTGGGACGCATTAGTTATTTTCGGGGTATGATATTTAGTTTGGTGTGGAGAGATTCAATTTCTTATGCCATGCCACTTTGAAATGCATTGATGGGCATATTCAAACACTCATACAGTTTTTATTTGCCATTTAACACGTCTGTTGGGTACTACTATATGATTACTTCAGTAGAAGTAATCAAACCGTATAGGGAGATGTAATCTTAGTTCTAGGCGCTCAAATGAAGTACATTTCTTTTAGTCTACGAGGGCTTTATATAAGGGCGAGTTTTGAATGCTCACAAAGCCTTTTAGACGAGCTACACTGACTACTCTTATAACTTCACAGTAGGTAGATTTTTTTGGGAGCCTAGTGTTTTATCTGTCGTTCAGTATACAAGGTGCTTATCAAATCTTCTACTCTGACTCGTTATTGTTACACTCAACTATACTGTCTAACCGTTGTCGTTTTCGAAATTCTTTGTATCGTCGTTTGGCTCCATCCTCAGTCGCTAAAGAGTTGCTTCCATGAAGCTATCTTCCAGTGCAATATCTGACCTGATTATTTTGAGATCACATACTGTCAAAGCTGATTGTTTTCATTGTTTGGACCTTGATGAGATCGGAATACAAACGTTTGGCTAAGACTAGCGAATCTTGCTGTTAATGTGGGCTGTACCTCAAATACACACAAAATTCTAACGAAGCGCTCCGAATGTCTTTTTCACCCGTCAGTTCAAAAAGTATGTTCACCGTGCTTGTCTGGGGTCCCTGAGACTCTAGCAATCAGTATTTAAGGGCTCTTGGTGAAATCGCTGGAGATCGGTTACAGTGGCTCAGATGAGTTCACTCTTCAAACGTCTAAAGCTTGAATATTTTGACTAACCTCATATTTTAAGTTTTTCCCATACACCTGTCTCTAGTTTGATATCTATCTGTTTCTATACACTTTTTTATGTACTACTATGAAGTGCGTCAACGTAAACCGGTGTACTTGTGCGCTACGTTTTACGTTGATTTTGTTTGCTTATGTTCTGGGACGCTGTGACACCAATGTTCAGGGTTAGTGTTACACTAAACGCCAAAGTTGAAGTAGTTGAGTGGGTACCCACTGACAGTCGTTTATATTTTGTCAGAGTAAAAGTCTCGACTAGGGCAATAAGTAACCGATAATGCAAACGATGCCTCTTTATCATCTCTGCCAATTCTCGGGCAGACTGCAGCCCGAATGAATGACCCCAGTCAAGGTCACTCAACAGACCTCGGAGTGCTGACTGCGATCTAGGCACAGATAAGGGTCATCCAGATGACCATCAGGGATTAGTCGGTGTCAGACGCGATGATAAAGACCACCTTCTGCAGTTATGTGCAGAATACTACTTTCTTCTAGTGAACCCTAATTTGCGGCCCAACCACTGCTGTCGTGTTAAGTGATGTCTTCCTTCTGCTACTGAATTAGATTACATGATCATTGGTCACCGATGGCGTAGGTGTATTTCCAGTGCTACCATTCTTTCCGTATGACCTGCCTAGGCTCTGAAGTGGAATGCAACCCAGCAGACTTGTGCACATTCACACAGGACGTTAAGTCACGTTGCCCAGAACTCGGTAGGCGGAGCAAGGTTCGAACCCACGATATGCCTTCTATGAATCGGCCTCTTAGATCAATTAGCTATAGTCCTACCACCTGGAATAAATTGCGACTGCTACTAAAGGCAGCTTCAGCTGTCCTCTTATGCGTTTTAACTACCGAGTCCAACCTCCCTTGTCAGTCTAAATCTGCATAGGCTAACGTACGTTGAAGCAGTTGGAGGCCAGGCATGCGTAACAAGTGCACATACCACCTAAGTCGATGAAGGTTTACAACCGACTTACATCTGTTACCTAAGACTCTGCCCGACTTCTAGATTACTAATATGGTGATCTTACGACAGGGCCAATTCTACAAATGCTTGAGGATTTGGACACCTGGTACTAATTAGTATACTCTACATTTAACGGCCATTTTTCACAGCCAGTAAAACAGCGAACTGCTATGAATTACATCTGGTCCTAAGTAAGCCGTTGAATAACTCCCTGTTTCCATAAATGGTGTTTATTGGCAAACGCAAACGGAGTCTTTTGATGGTGATGATGTATCTGTGCGGCCGACCATATAAACGTTCATCGTCTTACGTGGCTTGGCTGTGTTTTGTGTATTACTAACCAACACATCGTGAAACGCGATATCAGGTGGAGCAGGAAACACTCTGGAACGAAGCTAAGGGTGGTGATTTCAACACTTGCCATCAGTCAATCTTTGGCATTATGGCCGAAAATCCATCAAAATTGTGCAGATGTATATACCCTCAAAATTTTAAAATTAATACTAACACTCATCTACTTATTCTTACTCCTATCGTACACTTTTCTTCATTTCACTGTCATTCTTTTGCCACTTCTTTGCATACTACTGCTAAGTGTCAGATGGAACTGGTACATTTCTTTGCTATTTTCTACATTGGTTGATAGGAATTTTCATAAGATACTGAATCACTAGAGCTGATTTGAATTCCAAAGTGAAGTAATGAACAAGCCCAACAACTTCACTCCTTATTGTTAGACGAGGTATCAACGCAGACCAATCCTGAAGCGACAATTTGTATCCCGTTGCAGAGACGTCTCAAACATCTTCAAATTGTTACTTAACCTGTCAAGACGACAATATCTGGTCAATAAGATTTCTCTGCCTTTGTGAAGACTGTGGCAATCTGCGATTTAAACTATTCCAAGGGAATCGTATCTGATTCCCACACACGAGATAACACCATTCAATCTAACAAATAACCCTCGTTCACCATCCTCAAATACGTCTGGTATTATGCAATCAGGGCTTGTTGTATTTCCTCGTTTTAAGTTAATCAAAGCTTTCTTAACTTCTGCAGGAGTTCAATATCCTATATCAATGTTCCGTTGAGGATGAAACTGAGTGGTAGGCAAGTAAAGAGTAACTAAAGGCCAGTTGAACTGTTTCTGGAAGTGTTCCTCATACTTAATGGAGTAGAATTAGGTATGTTTTAATAATCAAATAAATCCCTAGTTTGAATCAGTATTTTTTTCATCGCTTTAGGCTATTATTTCAAAGGAGTATGAAGGATTGTCTGTTAACCGAGAAGCAGCATTTTGAACCAATACAAAAGAACACCTTTTTAGTTCAAGACATCAGTAGGAACTTTAAAGTGCATGACTGAATCTAGTTTTGCCATTGTAATGACGTTAAAGGTAGGCTAATGATGAATCAAGATTACTGATACCTACATAGAAGGGTTAGAATTTTAAGGAAGCGGCAACCTAAGCTATTCAGCCTGAAAATTAGTGGTAGCGTGTCTGGTTGCGGCTATATGGTTTCAAATTTTGCTGGAATATCATTTCCCTCGAGATCGCGACCACCTTTCAGATGATACCCAACAATCATAAAAACTAGCTCTAGAGTTTTCTCGTGATTGACTCCGAAAGCTTGACAACACACATCTCGCTTAGGAAGACTTTAAGTGATAACTTTATATAATTCAGTAGCTTGTGTAGTAAAACTGCAGCAGTTCTTTACGAGAGGTTGAACAACTAGTGAGTAGAGAAAGTGACAAAATGCTGATGAAAGTAAATAAGCTTGGATGTGGCTCATTGGTTTGGGAAGCCGACGTTTAGCTTGGTTGACCAGATGGTATCATAAGTCCTCACAGAAGAAGTACGGCTCATAGCTTTGTACACATGTCAGTACCAGTTTGACTAACACTATTATTTGTTAATTACTGTTCAGCATCGGTAGATATTTAAGCCGTTGCTTTGCGAAATGTGTGGCAAACTCCCATAACATGCGACTGTAGAAAAATAAAGATGGAGGTTGACTGACATTGATGAAGTTAAGACGACTCAAGGGTTAACTATGTATACAGCGATAGAATGAACATTCTAGAGATGGCAGAGAATTTATGTATATACGTAAGTGGGAAGGGGATTGTAATTATTATTATTTGTCCCATGGGTTCCTAGTGGAACACAGGGCTTCAGTTGAACGTCTCTATTTCACTCTTCTCTGCAGTCTTCCCAACCTGGCTCCACGAATGCTCAGAACCTTTCATTTCCTCCTCACATAATCTCCTCCATGTCACCCTCGCTTCGGACGCCCAACTCGTCGTTTCCCCTTTGGATTGCACTCAAGGGACTGGCCTGGCGCGTGATGTCCCTAATCGGTCTTCTCAGTGTACACCCAATTCAATTCAAACGATGCTGCCCAAGCAGGTAGGTGGGAGAGTCTACTTCCTTTAGGTTTCTCTCGTTGATGGTGGTTAGCGCTTGTTGTTGGTTGGGTACCTTCACCACCTCTCTCTTCTCCACGTTCACTTGAAGTCCCGTCTTCGCTGCCTCTTCTGTCAACTTTTTGGTTTTTGGCTGTAGATCTTTGAGTTTGTGCGACATTAGACATAAATCATCATTGGCGAAATCCAAATCTTCTTGTGGGGTCTATTCATTAGTCAAACAGTGTGTACCGCTCTTCTCGCTCCTCAGAGTTTGTTGCGTGATCCAGCCCAGTTGACCACAATCAGTAAGATGATCGGTGATAGTAGGCGGCAGCCTTGTCTTTGATTCAAAGGCATCACTGAGCTTTCCATTGTGAATCACACTTGGCATGTGGCGTCGTCACATATTTGTTGAATGAGGATGATAAAGGTTTGTGGCACTAAAGCCGTGGTGTTGAAACTGCTGCCAAATTACTTCCTGGTCTGCACTGTTGAAAGGGGACTGTACACAATGCTATTCTAGAATTGGTAAAAAGGGATGTCGTAGTTAATTAAGGGAGATGTAAACAGCTCGGAAAGTCAGAGCAGGTTTTGAAGTAGAGCGAGAAATGAAGTGCAAAAATCTAAAGGTCGTTAAATCTTGTACTTACAAATTTAGATTAAAATTATCAAGGTAATGCAAGATTGACAGCAGCTTCCTTCCGAATACATAGGTCAGGTTTGAGTCTCTTAATTGCAATCGCTTCAGCAAACCGCAAGGGTGGGGGGGGGGTGGTTGCATTGTTTATTGATCACTTCGAATGACCTTAATACATCGACTTTATGTCTAGTGTCAAGCGAATGCTGGGTGATTGTACTATTTAAACCGTGGGGACCCTTAGGACTCAGTATCTTCTGGGTATGTTCAGATATGCGGACAAGAACCCTTCTCTCTGTTCTTCTGATGCATGTGCTTTGCCACGTACGTGTGAATTGATAGATACAGTTGGAGGTAACAAGAGTTGAGAACTGCCTCAATAATCATTTAGTCTGATATACACAGACTAACTTGGTGGTTGGATCTGTGAATTTATTGCATCACTCAGTCCATGATTCATCTGTGTTGCGATTTCACTCTCTTTGAAGGCAAGATGTAGATAGACAGGCTTCTTGTCAACTGTACTTCACTTAATTCTGTCCTGCCGTACTTGTTAATTAACTTTTTTGGTTAACCCTTTTCGCGTAGACAGTTTTCGACAAAGGTCAGCTCTTCCTCAATTTCTCTGTTGTGTATGATATTATTATTATTATTATATTACTAGTCCCTTGGGTTCCTAATGGAACATAGGGCTTCAGTAGCACGTCTCCAGTGAACTCTGTTCTCTGAAATCTTTCGAACCTGGCTTCACGATAGCCCAGAAGCTCTCATTTCCTCCTCGCACGATCTCCTCCATGCCACCCTCGGCACCGACGTCCAACTCGTCGCTTCCCATGGGGATTCCACTCGAGCGACTGGCCTGACGCGTGATGTCCCCAGCCGGCCTTCTCAGTGCATGGCCAATCCATCTCCACTTCTTCCTGCATATTTGTTGCGTGATAGGTTCTTGGTTGGTTGTTTCCCAGAGGTCCTTCTTGCTTATTATTTCTGGCCATCTCAGCTTCAGTAACGAGCCAGCGTAGGGGGCAGTTGTTGATGAATGTCTGTAGTTTGTTGGAAATGCTTTTCGTAGCACGCCAAGTCTCTGAACCATCCAGAAGCACTGACTTGACTGACGTTGGTGTTGAAAATCTGCATCTTGTTCCACATGCTGAGTGCAGAAGATCTCCACACTGGTTTCAGGCTAATGAACGCCTGTCTTGCTTTTCCCGTTCTGACTTTGACATCCTCGTCTGTGCCGCCACTTGTAGTTGAAACAGAGCTTCCTAGATAGGTGAAGGAGGTTACTTCCGGTCTGCCGTTGATGGTGATTGGAGTTTGTTGTTGTTGTTGGTGTGGTATCTTCATCACCTCTGTCTTCTCTATATTCACTTGAAGTCCCGTCTTCGCTGCCCTGCCTATTCTGTCAACTTGTTGGTTTTCGCCTGTAGATCTTCAAGTTTGTGTGAAATCAGACACAAGTCATCGGCGAAATCCATGTCTTCTAGGTTCTTTCCCGTGGTCCAGCGTATCCTTCTCTTCTCACAGCTCCCCACTGTTTGTTGCATGATCCAGTGAAGTTGACCACAATAAGGAATATCATGGGTGATAATAGGCAACCTTGTTTCACTCCTGTCTTCACTTCAAAAGCATCACTGAGCTTTCCATTGTGAATCATACTTGACATGTGGCATCCTCATATAGTTGTTGAATGAGGTGATAAAGGTTTGTGGTATTCCGTAGTATTGAAGCACTTTCCAGATTACCTTTCAGTTGACGCTGTCAAAGGCCTTCTCAAAGTCGATAAAGTTGAGATGTAGAGTTGACTGCCATTCTATACTCTGTTCTATGATGATGCGAAGCGTTGCAATTTGGTCTGCACATGATTTGTACTTCCTGAAGCCTGTCTGTTCCGGTCGTAGTTTTGAATCCACTGCATCCTTAAGCCTCTCCAGGATGATGCGGCTTAATATTTTGCTTGCTGTGGGTGGACAGGAGAGTGATTCCGCGCCAGTTCTTGCAAACACAGGTCTCCCTTCTTCGGGAGTTTGACAAGGTAACCCTTCTTCCAATCAATGGCCAGGTACCTTCTCTTCCTTCCACACCTTCTGCAATAGTGGTGTGGTGTGAGCATGTCTGCCGTTGTCTCTGCATTTGTTCTCAGGGCTTCTGGCGGTATCCCGTCTGGTCCTGCTGCTTTCTCACATTTCAGTAGCTTTATAGCGTTCAGGACTTCCATTTTTGTTGGAGGATTTATGTTCACTTGTAGTTCAGCGGCTGGGTTGCTGGTGTTATTTCTGGACGAAGTGCAGGTGGTGGTGGTGGTCGATTCAAGAGCTTCTTGAAGTGGTCGGCCCACAGTTTCCTTTGTTTCTCTTCTTTCGTAATTAAATTTCCTTCATCATCTTTTATTGGCTTCGTCTGCGTTGATCTCTTCTCTCTCGGATGGCAACCTGGTTATTTGATAGTGTTGTCAACTCTCCATCTCCCCTACCAGCAGCCTGTTCTGCTTCACTTGCCAGTATTTCGTAGAAGTGTCTTTTGTCTTTGCGTGCACTCTTCTTCACTTCTTTGTCCAGTGTAGTGTTTTATACATTGTGCTCAGTTCCTCTAGTCGTTGAGCATCCTTGTACTGGTTTATCTTTTGCTTCACCATCCTTCTGTCTCTGCTCTATCAGCTTCCATGTATCCATTGAGATTTATTCCTTATCTTCTTTCTTCTTCCTTCCTAATACGGCTGTCCAGGTATCTTCCCACATCTTTTTCAAAGACTTCCAGTGTTCTTCCACACAGGTTTCTTCACGGATGTCGCTCGATATCTCCCATTTTGTCTTGATGGCTGGCGTGAAGATCTCCTTTGTAGTTTTGTCCTTCAGTTCCCGGGTGTTGAACTTCAACGGTGGTCTATCACCAGCTTCCTTGAAGGCTTTTTACTTGATTTGGGAGGTTCCTTGCACTAGATAGTGAGTGGTGTGAACCTACATCTGCTCCTCTTCTTGACCTTGTGTTCAATAGACTGCGTCTCCATTTTCTTGAGATTGAGATAAAGTCGATTTGATTTTCGGTGTGTCAGGTGTCTGGTGAAATCCATGTCGCTTTGTGGATATCTTTGTGCCTGAACACACTGCCTCCAATCACCAAATCGTTGAATGCACAGAATTCTGCAAACAATTCTCCATTCTCATTCATTTCACCTAGCGCCTCTCGACCCATGGTTAGTTCTCTTCCCGTGTTGTCCCCTCCCAGTTTCGCATTCATGTCTCCCCACCCATTAGAATTTTGATATCGCCAACTGAGGTCTTGTCCAGTGTTGATTGAAGTTGTCTGTAGAAATCCTCCTTTTTTTCTTCATCTGCATTATTTGTAGGTGCATGGAGTAGCATTGTATGATTGTGACCTGCCTTCCTTTTGAGTTGAATCAGTCTTGCTGTCATGATCGTGGAGGAGGAGATTGGTTCCCACTGCATGAGAGAGAGCCTTCGATGCTGTTGGGGACATCATGATAGCTACTGGAGAACTCAGTGTGCTCGTGGTTGTCGTCTGGGTGACAACATGGGAGTAGATTATTGACTCCTCTCCAGTTGACAGTTTGGAGAGTCCACTCCCATTCCATCTGCTTTCGCAAATTCCAAGCACTTCAATGTGATAACTTCTCATCTCTTTTGCAATCTGGGCTGCCTTGCTGGGTTCAAACATGGTGCGGACATTCCATGTCCCCACGTTCACTTTCGCTTTCATCGAGAGAAGACACATCAGCCAGTTGGCTTCTCGAAGGCTTTCACCAACTGGCGTCCTTTCGCCTCTCCGATTCCAGCGAGGAATAATTTTGTTATTATTTTTTTTGTATTTCGTTTGTGCTTTGAAGTTTGTTTAGCGGTTAGATTTGTTTTACGGGGTAGGGTTGCTAGCCGTACACCCAACCTTCCCTCTTTACCCGGGCTTAGGACCGGCTAGTAACTAGTGAACTAGTTAATAAATGAAAGACATGTTCATCATTATTGCATACAACAAATGCTGTTTGGTCGATTGCATATTTCACTTTCGTCTGTTCTTCACTTCCCATGAAGATATCAGTTAGGATGGGGCCCAAAGGGCTGCCCATGATGACTCCATTGATTTGACGTTAATGAGTTGAAATAGGACATTCTTTGTACACATCAACAGAAGCTATTTGAATTCATATTTTTGAAGTGGAAGTAATTCTGGATGCTGACATATGATATCTACCGTGTCTTTCAGTGGTATCTTTGTAAATAAACATGATATATATTAAGAGAAACCATGAATTTCTGAGAGACATTAAGACCCTTCATCATTTCTGCAAATTCAAAGATATCTTTCAAATTACGAACGGCTAGTTTTGTGCGAATGGATTCTAAATGCTTCACCAATCATCAGGCAAGGTTTTGAAACAATGAGTTGACCATCGAAAATATTGATCGCATCGGGACATTAACTTTGTGCACTTTCGCCAGACCATTCAAATATGGTAACCGAGATCCACATGGTTTAAGCTCATAGTAGGTTGCTATGTTTGTTAGCTTCCTCTTTAAAAGTTTTTCCAAATTTGTTATCAGCCATCTTTCTGCTGATTCTGTCATATCTTTCTTCCTGCGATCAGTTAGAAATTTGGATGAATCATCGAGGATTGAGATTATTTTGTTCACTTATTTGTTTTTGTCCATAATGACAACATCGCTTCCTTTGTCCAGTTGAAGAATTACAATTTCTTTATTGATCCATCAAGTTATTCAACACTGTTTCATAATTCTTAGGTAAAAAAAATTCTTGTCGTTTTATTAAATTACGTTGTATAACATATTGTTCATCATAAACATTATATTCTATAGGTTGTAAAGCATCTGAGAAGGCGAGCTCACTAAACACATGCATGCTAATTCTGCTACTGTTTGTTCTTCTTGCTGTATTCAAAATAAGAAAATTTTATGCATACATTAAGTTCTTGACATCATTTATGTCTGTATCTTTATTTACTAATTTGCACAATGAAACCTGTAGATTATGTATAACGTGAACTGACAAATCAAAGTATTGAAATCCGTATTTCTTTGATATCGATGCAAAAATTTTCTCGAAATTTCCTATGAATATACTCTTATATAGATAGGATGAAAGTGTTACTGTGAGATGGTATCCAATCCTAGAAATATATGTTTATATGCCAATGGCTGAAGCGTATAAAATGAATGTAACACTTTGTATACCGAAGAAGCTAGTACTTACGTAAGTGTGTTTAGATCTCTTAAGGACTGTTAGTAAAATGTCTGAAAATAGATCAGAATGGCATCGATGTATTCACTCTTTGATATCTTCTAAAGTTTGAATGTTTAGACTAGTCTTAATTTTTAACTCCTCTCTACTCCATTCACCTATGCTTACTTTCATATCAGTCTTTCCTGGTCACTTGTTCTTTATATGCTACTGTAAAGTGTAGCAGTTGGAATTGATGCACTTAGGTATGAGGTTCTATAGCGGAGCATGTAGTGGATCTAAAGAAATGTTAAGTAAACCAAAATATAAAGTTAAGTATAATTAACTAAGATCCATTCAATGATACACAAATACAAAACATTATGCATTATAATACAAAATAGTAATATCAGTGTTATGGATAATAATTGGTTACTTGAAGACTATCTCTTCGGTACTGTCCACCACAATTTAGTATACTCCAATGTTAGTTCAGAAGGTGATACGTGTTAGGATTTCAGAGTTGACGTTGTTTAGCTTGATTGTGGTGATATTTAGAAGTAGGATGAGACGTCTTATCAAATCTAAAGAGAATCAATGAGTATTCACATCAGACAGCAGTTAACGGAGACAGAAGTCAGAGTGGATAGAAGCACAGTATATTTCCACATTTAAAAGCAGAAGCAAAGTTTCAACTTTTAAGTGATACAGATAAACAACATTTGTTTTTAAAATTATTGAGGAGAATGTACAAAATGTGTAGGAAATGGTAAAATGGAAACATTATTTTTAATTTAACTGGTTTATACATAATTTCCTGTAGTCTCTACAAGCCTTAAGACGAGATAAGTGTGAACAGTAACGTTCGTATACAAGTTTTGTTCGCAGGTATATGAATAAAATCAACCCGTTACATGTTTACATGACAAATAATCAGTTACACTTGGTGTAATAGTACTTTTGTTGCAGAAAGTGAAGTCGATGAAAGAGACATCGAACCTTGCAAGCACTGCTTGAAAATTCAGTGTTTAAGTCAATGAGATTCATGATGTATCTTAAAAAAGCAAACACTTAGGAGTGGTTCACTCAAATTTACATTCATGTGAACCATATTAATTAAAAGGCATTCAGTTACGGTTTAGGATTTGTCCTGGTGCGAACTTGACAGACGCAAAGACCAATCACCAATTATTCGGACTTGTTATATACCCACGAGTACGAGACCAAGGAAGAACACGATAGCGTAGTCGGACGGAATGGTATATTTGGATGGTTGGCACAAGCCAAGATACCGATGCGTTCCAACTAACTGGCTAGAGAGTCGAATACGAGCAATGCAACGTAACACGACAGCGTGCCAAATGGCTAGGATGCTTGACCGGGTGCCTTCAGCTTAGCGAGTCCACTTAAACTATCAAGGTCAGCATCAATGTCGAAAGTCGTCAAACCCTAGGCTATTGATTTTGGGCAGGTGTGTGACGCTACAACTGTACTTTTGTATTTCTTCTGTTCGTATTTCCATTTTGACCATTAAATGTTTCACTAGTTGAAGTCATATTTTTCAGCTCTAAATATTAGTTTTATGTCGTCAATTCATCTTTTGCAGACGAAGTTGATGTAGATTGAGAAATTGGGTAATTTGCTACATTGTAATTCCAAATGAGACTGGTTTCTTTAACATAGATCACGCATTGATACCGTATTATTTACTGGATGACATTTCGGGCACAATTTATTACTTTTAGTCACATAAATTTACTGACAAAACTTTCGAAATTAGCTCCCATAATTCTACTGCGTTTCTTCTTTTCAATGCTTTAGTAGCAGAGTTTTCAGTGTATCTGAAATCGGTGTTGAATCATTCCTACTACACGTGTTAGATGTGAAACAGGTGAACAAAGATTCAGTGATTAACTATTCTCCTGAGGAGTACCAACTTGGGCGAAGTAGCTTCGGGCTGGAAAAAGGCACGGGGCGGCCAGACTTAAACATGTCATCACTGCATGACGTCCTTGAAAGTTCGTTCGAAGCATGTAGGGCGATGCAGATTAGCCAGTTGGGGTCCGCGGGATAAGAGAAATCAGTGTTTGGAGACTCAAGGTGATATGGCTCAGAACCTATGTCAGTGGCGTTGATGCATACACACATTATCCTTATCTTAACGCTATACCAAATCTCACCATTTTCTCATTGTTCCTTCCTCTCTTTTACTACTTTGTACTTCTACTTCCTTTGACCTATTTTTCTTTCCTCCTTCATCTTCGACTTTATTGTCTTGTTACTTGATGTGCTGATAGGGGGTGTGGCAACTTGGACCGTTACGCAGTAATACCTGATCCTATGTTGATTTTGATGATGATAATAGCGACCAAGCTATGATAAACAGGTTGTTCAGTGATTCTAGGTTTTCAATGCTTCTTCAGATAGACAAACCAACATAGAACCTTGCAAGGAAGTGCAATGGATTAAGTTAAGGTTCGGCTGAATGCTAGGCAACTGAAGTATTGGAGTGGGCCATTTGGATTGTTCTTCAAAGTGTTTCACCCAACGTTTTAATGCTTCTCCGACTGATGTCAGTCTGTCATGAAAAACCAACTTTTTTTAGTACAGTTCTACTCAGTGTTGCAATTAATAGGAAACGAATACAATTTCATTTAAAGAATAGTTCGTTTAAATGATGGAGAATCTTTGCATTCCAGGAAGCCGATTTTGATGATGTTATCCTTTATGGGTTAATCCACCTTAGATAGCACCAACAACACTGAAAGATGACAATTCCTTATGTAACTAAATGTATGATTTTTTGAAGTGCTTTCAATAGTCTTGGATTTTTATTTTGAAAACGAAGGTAACTGATGCACATTTGAAAAATGTAATCTTCTTAGATCTGTAGCATCAAGTTCAGTAGGTTTGTTCAGAAATTTCTACCCATCCTTTTATTCCAGATGAAGGGAAACCATAAAGTTCTGGAAAAAATTCACTTTTTGAGCATAATTTGACGAATTGCTGATTGATATTTGATACTCAGTGATGATTGAAGTTGAAATGAAAATTTAGACCGTGGCCGGTTTCGAGCCAGGGACCAGCGGGTTTCCGCTCCCATGCTCTACCAACTGAGCTACGAGATAACTACTGCTTGATAGGCTGAATGTTGTAAAACTCGACGATAACTGATAGTTTGAGTTACGCGAAAGGAACGAAATTTGCTGAATATAATGATTTTACGAATTCTCTTCAGCTGCACACAGTCTAAAAGTGATTAATAGTACATACATACTTCAAAGTGAAGAAATCAATGGTGTTAAGTTATGCAACGAAGTCATTGATAATCCATATAACATGTAAGAGAACTGATTGTAGCGAGGAAAGAAAGGAAAAATAATAATAAATAATTAGTGTAATTTAATTGAAATGGGGATGAAAAGCGATCAAATCATATTCACTACTTTTTTATGCGTTGAAAGCGTTTTATTGCAATTACTTCCCTAGAACGCAGTAATCCAGACATTTTTTTTTCCGTAACTTTATTATATTAACAACACTCAAGGTTTTAATTTGATCTCTTGCCTCTACGAGATGTCTGGGAATTGCATTAGTTAGAAATTGTATTTCTTTCAAGCACAGATTCTTGGTGATATTCTCAACAAGCCGGATGGAAGCCTTTTCCTTAGTCCTTTTTGTGTACTTTCTACCCCAAGTGCATGTGAATTCATAAATGAAGTTGTAGGTGGCATGAGCAGGGTAACTAACCAATTTGGACTGGTTTAGTAAGCATACGGTACAGATGATACAAGTTTAGCTGCATGAAAGCTCCTTGTAAGTTCTCCTTTGATTCTTCATTCTGTTCTTTTAGATATTACATCTACCTTGAATGCAAGGTTTACAAACACCTTTTCCACAGTTGAGTGTTTATTTCCCTTGATCTGTCCTTTTCTATACTTCATAATAAATCTCCTATGATATCCGTTTTCTTGGAGAGACTTCTCAATCAAGCTTTGTTCTTCCTCTAACTGGTTCGCAGAGCATAATCTCTTAACTCTGTCGTAATAAGTTTTGGCTAGTCCACGCTTATAGTTGGCAGGACAGAAAGTGTTATGATTTAGGTCTTACCCCATCTTCTGTTTCTTTCTTATGAATGGTCTTTTCGATCTTACCACCAATTCTTCTCACTCTGAGTTCCAAAAGATTGAACTCGCTTTCATGTTCATATTCCATTGTAAATTTAATGTTAGGATGAGCCTTATTGAATTCGTCAAACAACTCACTTGCATGTTTCATATTATTTCAAACAACAAAAGTGTCGTCAACGTACCTGTGGTAATTGATTGTTCATCTGATGACTGAACTCAGACGAGTCTATTCGTGATAACCCATGAAGATATCTGGTACGACAGGTGTCAGAGGTGAACTCATTGCCACTGCATTAATCTCTTATAGAGCTAGTTATTCATGAAATAAAATGACATCATTTTACTCTGCAAATTTCGTCTCTCTTGCTTTATCTGAATTTATCAACAGATAAACATGCATGAAGTTCTTAAAAAGTCGTTTCCCTAAGCACTTAATTAAGTCACTGATCCGTGTAGTGGTTTTACGTTGCAGAATAGCTGGAGAATTTACGATGGTTCGTTTCTACGAACAAATCCTACACACTGATTACTCCCCATGTCAACTGTTTAAATTTATCTGAATAGCCAAGCTTCCGCCTCCTCAAAAGAATCTCCGTCAATCGCAAAACAACATTGAATCGTTCAATATACATCTATCAGTATGAATTGGCTACATTTGATAGCTTAATTAACGATCTTCATATTATTTGCTGGATTAAATCTACTAACTTCATCCTCGAACATGCAAACAACAAGTGGCTAGAAAAAAACTAATATCAAAGCAGACAAAGGTGTTATCAGTGAAGAAAATGAAGGTTAGTGAAACTACTCAAGCTTCCGTAGAAGTATTTAAGTAAACTAAATTTATCTTTCCTAGAAAATTACATGGTCAAATTTGCTTACTAGTCAGGTGGGTCAAGTTGAAACTAAAACCTAAAGGCCGCTTACTTAAATTCCATCATAACCCAGGATTTTGTTTTATTTTCAGCCTTAACTGCGTTACACTAAAAACAATAGTGATTTTTGCACGGTAAAGACTGTCACCTCAACTACGGTATAGTTAATATTTACTTAAAAATATTTTCCGATTTATTAAGTATAACTTCCTACCTCAGTGACCACCAAACTAGAAGACTTACCATTGCAATACACTTGCTTAGATGTTGTTTGGATTGAGGATAGCGTCAAGTGCCCGGGATCTAGGTATTGTGCTTTTTTGCACTCGTCAGCAATACATGTATGCAATCTCGACGGAAATGATGTCCAGTGTTGCAGTCAGAAACATTACTTGGAGGTTAGTCGCGATCCGAATAGCTCATTAGTCACGTGTCTGTCTGCAATACTGGATGACTCAGGTTAGAATGTCAGAAGGGACATCAGTTCCGTTGAGGTTGGGTATACGCATTACTGACGAGTCCCGAAAAGCATGAAAGTTAGGTGGAGTGGAGCTTCCTCCGTATCACTTTCATTCATCTAACACACTCAGATATCTCTAATTCAGTCTAATCGAAGTGTCATGTACTGTAACAATAGTATTTGATTACAACTAAGAACTGTAATGTACTCCTAATATATACCATCATGTGACAGATACACATTCAATGATGTGCTATATCACAGGTTTATTTTCGTGGTTTGAATTTTATCAGCAGCAGCAGTGTCTACGTTTTTCACGAAAATCGATCAGTAAATCAGGGAACATATAGAATAGAGAGTCAGAACGCGTCTGTGATAACCTGGATTTCAGCATTACAGGCCTTGGTTAAAACTCTGAAAGAAATATTCAATAAATACTTCTGTTAATTCGCTATCAAATGAAACAACTGATACACATGGAGTAATGTGGAACTGTGAAGGTAGTCTAGACCAGTTAAAGGACAAAATTCGTATATTATTAATTACCAATAGTAACTTCATGGTTAAGATACCTAACCAAAAACAAGCACTAATCACCAACAATGGGAGAAATCTGAATGATGTTGTCTCTTTTACCTACCAAAGCAGCATCGTTTCAACTACAGGCAGCAGCAGTGGCACACATGAGGACGTCAAAACCACGATCGGAAGGACAACAAGACAGGCCTTCATCCACCTGAAACCAGTATGAAGATCTACTGCACTCAGCATAAAGCCTGAACAACATCCGGATTTTCAACACTAATTCAGTCACGTAAGTCAGTGAGTGATTCTATGTGGTGGTTCAGAAACTTGGCGCGTTACGAAAAGCATCTCCAACAAACTACAGATATTCATCAACAGCTGCCAACTACCCTCACTCGATACTGAAGATCAGATCAGATCAGATGGCCAGCATAAAAAGAATAAGCAAAGAACAAGGAACTGTGACTGGCTGGTTGGCTGGCTGGCAACGAACCAACCAGCAACCCATAGCCCAATAAATATGCAGAAGAAGGAAATGGAGATAGATTGAATTGAATTGGGTGTACACTGAGAAGACCGATTAGGGACATCATGTGCCAGGCCAGTCCCTTGAGTGCAATCCAAAGGGGAAACGACGAGTTGGGCGTCCGAGGCGAGGGTGACATGGAGGAGATTATGTGAGGAGGAAATGAAAGGTTCTGAGCATTCGTGGAGCCAGGTTGGGAAGACTGCAGAGAAGAGTGAAATAGAGACGTTCAACTGAAGCCCTGTGTTCCACTAGGAACCCATGGGACAAATAATAATAATCATAATAAACTTCGTAGTTGGTTTCGCACTGTTCCACAAAATCCCTTCTTGGTATACTGAATTTCTTTGTGTAATACTTTATTCCCACTCGTCTCTAGTGATTCTTCTCTGTTCACAGCTGGAAAAAAGTCCCCACTCTGTTCTTGCATTCTTGTGCTGCTGCACCATTTTGATAAACTTCTTTGACTGGTATATTAAATCATTCACCTAAATTATATTGTTGTTTATTCTATGTATGATGACTCAATTGGATGATCATAAAGGTGACGTTCTGTACTGAACCTGAATATTCACCTGAAAGCCTAGAATCCCATTCATATTCTTGAAAATGAGTCTTCTTAGCAAGATGGAAACGTTTAGGAAAGTTGGCAAAATTATTTGTCTGGTTTGTTATCTGTTCCAAAATACTACACCAGAGTTTCAGGAGTGAAATTCACCTTATACAATAAAATTACATCATCTGGGTGCGCAAGTTTTTTCAAATAATCCATTACTTTTTTAATGAGAATATGTTCCTGAAGGAAGAGTTCAACGAACAAATTTGCCTTCGGTGATAATATTCTTGGAACCTATGAGATTGAATTTTCTTTAAAATAGTTAATGTATACACCTAGTGGTAAAGAATGTCAATATGGTATGTAAAATGCACTCAAGGAAGTGATACAAGTCTGATAGTTACCTAAGAACCATTGCTATATTTGATGATATGAATAACTAAAAGTTAACAAATAAGCATGAATTGAAAACAAAAAATTGAAAAATATGTAACGCAGTGCTTGAAGAATAATCGTCAGAATGGAAGGTAATGGTATTCATGATAAGAAGTCGAGATCTGAATTCCAGGTTTGAGTAAAAATAATTTAGTAAAAAATTGAAATTCACAAAAGCAAGAAGAACGGGAGTTATTAAGGTCCATGAATTCACAATGTGAATAAGAAAACTGAATGAAACACTTTCTTTCGAAGACGCAAATGTGACTTCTACTTCTGTGTTGCTTAAAGCTCAAGCACTCTATGATGGACGTTCACTCATATCTTTGCGAAGCTTCTCCCCAATTCTATTATCTACACGAAATGAATCGTCTGAAATTGTGTGTTGACTGTCAACTGCGTGTTGTGGGATGGAGCTTTCGATTGATTTGCAATCCCTTCTACTGGGTCATATCAGAAGGTATTTGCATCGGGAATGAACAAATCACTTTTTGCCTCTGACGTACATATCTAGCTCTACTAGAACAGGCGAATTGGTATATATACACATTGAAACAGTCAATAGTGATTGTTTATCTTTCACGTAGATGTTCGTCACTGAACAGCTGGTTTAGGTGGCTATTAAAGATATGTCATAAAGTGTTCTCCTAATGATTTTCACCAATCGAAGCTTCAGAATATCCTCTGCCGTGACGCCACTGAATTTAAGTTTGACAAGTAGTCATTTTAAAGTCTTTCCTAGAGAATTACTGGTTGACAAGATTTCTAGAATTATGTGAATTCAATTAGTTGTATTACGGGCTTAGCTTTCTAGCAAAAACTTAGGAATGCGGTCTTTGATTCTAGTACAAAATGGTTGCTTCCAACTACTTGATCAAATGGATGATGATCATGCATACGATAAGTAGATGAAAACTAGTTTGTAGGGGTTGTAATGTCATCGGTGTTCGCTCTCATATATTGTAATAAATCTTATTGGTTCCCATCACTGCTGACTAGTTGCTGAAGTGTGATGAATTTCATGTTGTCTGATACAAAGTAGGGACTGAACTCTACTTATCATCATTAACTAGTAGTATGATCGCTAAGCTAAAAAACTCACCACTGTAGAGCACTTCAGCTGATGTTCAAGGTTGGTTGGAGGTCTCATAGATTCCCTCTAAACAGTTTACTTACTTGACGAGATGAAATTATCAACAATTAATCCAATTTAGCAGTTTTTGAGGATTTATTAATTTCAAGTTGGTAGTCGTCGTGGACTGAGAGTTAGTTTCAATATTTTTAAAGTTGACCAATTTCACACGTCTGTCTCCTATACAGTATACCTTTGTATAAGTTATTGAGGATCCGTTTGGCTAATTGTTGATATCATGTTGATATTCATCATGAACTGACATCAGTTAGCGAAACCTGGGATCACTGGACAGCTGTTTCGTCCTAGTATGCTACTCCTCAGCAATATGCACCCATAATCCCGCTAGTTATCCGATTCAGGACATTTAGGTTCCGTGTCCAGCACATTGCAATTGAGGCAGTGAGTCGAAACCGATTGGTCCATTTTTCCAACTTCTGTCACTTCACAACATAGCACAACCATAGCCGTCATCAATGAGTATTTTTCCTCACATGCATCAGGTTTTCTCCACTGGTCACGACTTCTCACTGGAACTTCAGGGATCATCTCTCGAAGCTAGTCATCAGTGAGCAATAGATGAATTGAACTCGGGAGTTTGTGGGGATTTATTGATTTCAAGTTGATGTTCATCATGGGCTAGCAGGATCATGAGTGTGCACTGCTCAAGAGTCCCATACTAGGATGAAACAGCTGTCCAGTGGTCCCAGGTTTCAAATGTTTCTCTAACTGATGTCAGTTCATGATGAATACCAACATGATATCAACAATTAGCCAAATGGATCCTCAATAACTTATACATAGGTATACTGTATAGGAGACAGACGTGTGAAATTGGTCAACTTCAAAAATATTGATACTAAGGCTTAGTAAATTTTGTGCAGATAGAACAGAAATCTTCATTATTTGGATTAATCATATTCAGTAACTGTTGAGTTTTTGTACTTATTATCTCAGCTTTTAATTTCAAATGCGTAGAACTGGGTGCCGATGGATAAATGAACTAGTACAACTCGTCTACGAGATGATGAAGCATCAAAATGCCTCAATATTATCGTTATTTTATACGCATCAATAATACCTGTTCAGTAGATCATACAATGTGGAAATCATGTCGATATGTGTGAAATTATTTTTCCGACTATTCCTGTTGGCATAGAAAGACATTAAGAGGTACTGAACTGGTTCTACAGTCCAGACTACTGGCTGTTCATAGGTCATTCGAAGTCTATCTCTTCAGAAGCATTGAACACAGAATTTCATTCAATATTTATAATCATTTAGCCGTATAAGTTAATTGTAGGTCTATAAGCTTCCTTACAGTATAGTTTGGTGATAAGCAGTCAAATCCAGGATGCACATTTCCTCCTGGTTGTACCTGCACCTCAGTGAGTGTTGATTTACTCACTGTGAGTCGCAATGAATGCTTCTATAGCTACTGACTTAAAAATGAGACACCTTTTGTTCGATGGTCATCAGTTGCTATTTATTAACTCTTCTGAAAATAAAATTATGGATAAACCACTACGATATTCCTATCGGAAAATAAGGCATGAAACAATGAAAATTCAAGACATTTTTGTGTAGTAGTAAAACAGTTGATTTCACCTGGTAATTTTCATCAGATTCTCTGCTGTGCCGTGTTTTCTTTTGTTGATAACATTCCTTGTGTATGGAGTAATGTTAAGTCATAACATTGATGCCATACAATTTACCTTTAGAGTTTACTCAAGAAAACAAAAATGTTTGACTAGAAAAAGTGAAATTCAAAGTCATTATGAATAGAGACTAATCTAGTATCGTCTCTCACTGGACCTGTTAATGAAATTCAAGCTTAGCTTCAGTTCAGAGCATGGAACAGCTTCCACGTTGGGACATCAAGTATCTCCTATTGATTTAAAGATAATTTTGATGGTTTTAAACTGATAAGACACTTAAATTAATCACTTCTCTATAAACCGATTGACTAAACAACAATTTCAGGTTGGTTAATGATTCACCTTCAAATAGATTTCTGGAATTTTTAATTAAAAGTTTTGATTTCTAGAGTCATCTAAATTGTTTGTATTGACGTATATCCAATGAAGACACTCAATGGTAGTCACACTGTATCATGAATTGATGGAAGTAAAATGTGAACAGTTTTACTTCAGCCTATAGGTTAAAAGGTTGAGTTAGGCAACGGGTCTGATTGCCTTTTGTTCGAGTCCCGACGTTGGTGTCAGTACACACTGCCGTGTGGTGCAAAAACAGAACGTTTTCACATTCCAACTGATTGTCTTCAGCTGATGTCTGTTCGTGATGTTACTGAAAGTCTGTCTGTTACTGAAAGTTTAAACAAGCAGCATATACAGGTAAAACAAAATCAAAATAAGATTATATGAATAAAGAAATAACGGTATTATTGTACGTCTATCAAGTCTAGCTTAAAAGGCTATCCACTTGTTATATTTCATCGATACGTTTGACAGTTTTCACTTCCTCTTTCACAAAAGTTACCTGAGGCATAGTTATTGGAATTAAGATTAATGGATTAAGTTAGGTCAGGCGATAAATAAAGTATTTTGAGGGAGTTGTGGGGATTTGGAAATGTTTCAAGTTGTTATTCATCGTAGACTGATATCAGTTGAAGGAACATAGGAAACCTGAGAGCACCGAACAGCTGGTTCGTCCCAGCATGGGACTTGTCAGCAGTGCGTACCCACGACCTCGCCAGGGATCGAACCCGCGACCCTCAGGTTCCGTGGCCAGCACGTTAGCATTGAGCCACTGGGTCAGAATCCTATGGTTCATATTTCTAACTTCTGTTAGCTCACGATATAGTGCAACGGCCACCCAATGTCATCGTTGATTAACTGTCCTCATGACCATCAGGCTTTCCCCCCATCGGTCACGACTTCTCAATGGAACTTTGGGAACACCTCTCGAAGCCAGTCACTAATGAGCACCAGTTCATTTGAATTTTGAAGGAGTCGTGGGGATTTGGAAACATTTCAAGTTGTCATCTTGAGCTAATAGAAGTTAGAAATATGAACCATAGGATTCTGACCCAGTGGCTCAATGCTAACGTGCTGTTCACGGAACCTGAAGGTCGCAGGTTTGATCCCTGGTGGGGTAGTGGGTGCGCACTGCTGAAAAGTCCCATACTAGGATGAAACAGCTATCCAGTGCTCCCAGGTTTCCTATGTTCCTTCAGCTGATGTCAGTCTACGATTAATAACACTTCTTTTATCAGTATTAATTTTCGCATGAGTAAACTGTCTTGTTCTTTTACATCTAAATATTATGAGCAAAATAGCTCGAGTTTATATTTCTTTAGAAGTTTATCATACGTTAATTACAGATTGAAACAATATCAAAATGTATACAAATGTTTGCATAGCTGAGTCATTCTGATGGAAAACTAACAACTTGAAGGACAGATTACATAGATTTCATGTGTAAGATTCAAGAAATATGAACATTTTTGTAGATTTCTACATTAAATTGGTTTAGTTTATGAGATGATGACAACTCCCTGAACGAATTCAGCTTGGTTACTTCATCAAACGTTTACACCAGAAATCACACTTTGTTATCTTTTCTAGATGACTTCTAATAGTAAACCTAATGATACCACAGTTAGGCAGTTGAAAAACTACTCAGCTATGATAAATATTCGACACTGGCTTTGTATAATGGGTCTACTATAGTGTGAAGTGACAGAAGAAGGAAGAAGGTAGACTACTGAACTCTGTTCCTCACATTCGACTTGATCGACTCCACATGTCGCCGTTTCTCACTTGAGTTTTGAGAAGTCCATCTTATAGCCTGTCAATTATGAGCACTGGACAGTGATTTACTTTGGAGGCCTGTGGGTTTTGACTCGTTTCAAAGTGGTATTCTTCACTTCTCCAGTCACTATTATTATTATTGAAATTTGTGTGATCCACATCCTCGTTTTCACTGACTCAAAGATCACTACAACCGGTGTATGTTTCTTTGATGAGTACACCTATTTATATTCGAGTGCAGTCTGAGGAGGTCTAAGTGAAAACAACTCTGTCAGCTTACATGCCTTTTCGTAATTTCTACAATGAGAGGTTTGACCACTTCGCTTTGGTGTATTCAGGAGGAATTAATGTACGCTTGGGCTGGATGATGCAATTTGTGAGTGTAATGAATTGCATATTGTTACCGTGAACAGTGTTTGCTGTAAAAATTGAAATGTTATACTGTTTAAAATGTGGTTTTCAGATGATCTCTCAGTCTCCAGTTCAAAGTCTTGCAATTGAAATGGTCAAATACATGATTCTTACGACACCTTTTCATCTCAGCTGCTTTTGCTATCGTTTCTTTCGAAGCATCGCACTTCCATTCATCCATTAATCTACATCGTGTTTCCTGTCTTCAAACAGATTATGAAGTAGAGAATAGCTATGGATGAAAACTAAATCTCCTGCTTAAAACGGAATTGAATTTTTCAACCCTTTCATAAATGAACAAAACAAAATGAAATATCAAGTGGATTGTTTATTTTTCCTACTAATCACTCTCTGTTCATTCTCTACTGAAATCAATATTATTTTTTTTACAGTGTTTAAGACTATTATTCTCTACTGTTTTACAGCATGTGATCTTCATATTACCTTATTTGTATATGATTTCAGTAGTCTTAATTGGCATCATTTGACAAAGCCTTTTGCAAGTCATGTATTCCACAACTTTGAAATGCACTTTTATCTAAGCCCTTCCATTTCAGTAATAGCTGTTGTATTTGTTTTATTGTGCGGAAACAGAATACTGTAAAAATATTCTTCTTAAGCTGTGTGGTTGAATAAAATGTTGCCAGAGAGACTATTTGAGCTAGCCGTTGTTTTTTGGACTGATGTTATTGGTATAGAGTGGTGACTGAAGTTGAAAGAAAAGTCTAGGTGGTGAGTTGATTGGGAACAATGGCCTCCAGTTTATCGACTTCATGGTCTACCAGTGGAGCTAGGAGGCCCACCTTGTGACTGGTTTTTTATTTTCCCTTCACTTGTCACCCAGTATTATATATTCCAGTTTACCAAGCCATGGCCTTCCTACGTAGTCTTGTTGGTTCTCAATTTGACGCTACGCCCCTCTAGTTCAGCTATATTTAGATTAGGAGAAGAAGGCCTATCGGCAGCCTTGGTGACTACGATGAACGGACAGTTAGGTATCACGGATTCAAATATGAGTCAAGAAAAACCCTCGGTGTCTAAATCGAATATAGAATCTGGTCAGTGTCTGGGTTTCGGTGCTCAGGTGATTGAGTATGCAGTTGACAAGTCATAGGCCGCTGATTCCAGTCCTACTGTTACCCAGATTTTCATTTCACATTCAATCATCACTACATACAAAGAAAACATTTTCCAGCAGCACAAATCCAGCTTTCTGACGAAACCTGTTTTTACTAGTAACCAAATGATCCGTCTATAATCTTGTTTAATAACCCATTGATTAAGAAAGATATATAATTTAGACTAAGTTGTGGCCGATTGAGAATAGCTGACATGCCATGATTATAAACTCTAGTAGGCGTTGTATCCTGGAGAATGCTGTCTAGGGATTTCGAATCTAATATAAGCTATTTTTTTTAAACTACAAATAGTGTTAGTAAATACGATAAAATGGACCAGACAGGCCATGAATTTATAACCTTTGATGCCACAATTATAAAACTTTAGTCGAATGCAAAGTTCTCGACTATAGAACTTAGAACAACTTTTAGGCATCTTAGTAGTTCATTAACGACATTTGACCAAGACTGAATTGTAACATTCTGAGAAGCGTGTAAAGAGTGCTAATTGTGTTACTATTACGTAAAGTTTGACCAACCCTACTCAACCTGATGTGCTCTAGTACCTGCTTAACCAGTACCTTACCTAATGTGTAAGTACTGATAACGAAACACAAATCAAAATGCCTCGTATTCAGGAATATATTCAAAGAAGCAATATATTTAATTAAAACAATGTAATGGTAATTAATACGGGAAAAGTTTAGTCAGCTTATCTGGCTAGTATGGTTGAACTAAGGACTCTGATTATGTGCGTGCTAACCAGCACAAAGTGAGCGCAAAATGGTGTCGAAGCCTGGTAGGATGTATCCTTGTTAAAACAAAACTTAAAACATCTAAAGCATCCAGAGGCGAACTGGAGGTTTATTTAGTTAATTTAATTTCATCTTTTTTTATATTTTAATCCCTAGTTGTATTTTGACGCCAGGAAGGTGCACTGCAGGCGTTTTCCACTTTTCCTCTTTTTGCTTCAACGACTTAAGCACATTGCATGTGGTCAAACTTTCATAAAAGTTTAATACTTCACTCGGTTGAAAACAGCAACATCCATTTTATCTGATACTACTAAGAAGCCTGCACAGAGGTACTAGTACTAAATTTACAAAAATCGAAGAAATCTAAGTTTATCTGAGGAACAGCTGATCGGTGTCTGTAATAAAACATTGAAACTATGCCTCCAGGTGGTACATCGTTGCTACTATAGGTTAAGCCTATCGGGAGCCTCTTATAAATAATACGAAGTATGAATCCCATCAGTATAAAGCATACAGCTGAGATGAGTTGACAGACCCCAATTCTAATCATTGGGAAAATGTATCTCGTTTTATACATCATTTCGCATTGGTTTGGCTTTTGTATTGCTTGGAAAGACTTCATAGAAGACACTATTTCTTGCAAGTACCCGAATATCGGATGCGATAATTGCTGAAGAAATAAGATCAAAATATAACTAATGCTGGGTGGTGATTAATTGTGAAGTGAAAATTTGGGTAGCAGCAGAATATAAAACAAAGGCTAGACCTATGCTCCACGAACTGCACTACAGCACGCAGCTGCTGACCAGATCTTTATTTCACTTCAATCACCAAAGGTTTTGCCTATCTGCCATGTAAATCCTAATCGCTTACTTTTCCCAAAAGCTTAACTATCTTTCAAGAAGTTTGTTGACCAGTGACGGAATCCCATAGGACATAATAGGCTTTTTAGGTCCTACAAGATCATGTAATACTTGGTTGTACTATAACTTGGAATAAATGAACTTATATGTATCTTTTGGTTCATGGTAATCATATTTAGAGTCCAACTACGTCTTTTCGTTCCAATTTAAATCGAGCTGAATTGGAGATTGGTAGCATCATATTGAATATTACCAAGGACGATTTTGACACACTGTAACCCAGAGGCAACTAACTACATAGAATTCCGCTGTGACCTAGGCTTTTATTTTACTTTCAATCATCACCCATTTTGCAAAACTGTTGAACTGAATGTTAGTGAGAGAAAAGTTTCAGGATGACCAATCAAGTTGAAGATGCCGCATTGCGCAATCATGGTCATTCGTTTCTTTTTGTTGATGATACACTAACTACTGATAAATATTACATTGTTTATTGTGTCAAGAATTAAATTGCTTGTGAAAAGGATACATCGTGACGGGTGGTGTAGTAATGACCAGTGAACCCAACTGTCAGCAAAGAGATGGTTTCATTTTCGTTGTGCCAGCTGTCACTAAAACAGGATAATTTTTCAAAGAATCCTATATCAATCTTGAATATAATGATTTTAGTATTAAACTGGGTTGTTTGAACACTGGTAGAATCAGCAGGGGATTGGACAGATGTTAGTGAAGTCTGTTCAGTGCAGTGATGTCAGCATTTCAAAGTTATTTTCTCGGAAATACTTCGTAGGCTAAAAATGAAGTTTGATCAGAAATGTAAATAGAACCAAGGAAGGGGACTTGATAAGGAACGGATAAGTGACATAAATATATCTTGACAGAACACTGATGCTTGGCATATACGATCAAAACAGTAAGACAGGACATTTTCAGTGGATAAAGAATAGATCAGAAGAATCTATCGCACCAGTTATAGAAAAAACGGATGGGATAGGAAACTTCCATTTTGACAAATGCTTGGAAATCATTTATTATTTTCTTAATTTTATTACCTGTCCCTTGGGTTCCTAGTGGAACATAGACCTTCAGCAACATGTCTACATTTCACTTTATTCTCTTCAGTCCACAACTGCTCAGAAGCTTTCATTTCTTCCTCACATGATCTCCTCCATGTCACCCTCGCCTCGGACGCCCAGCTCGTCGTTTCGCATGCAGGTTCCACTCGAGGGACTGGCCTGGCGCGTGATGTCACCAAATGGTTTTTTCAGTGTATGCCCAATCCATATCCACTTTCTTCTACATATATGCTGGGTGATGGGTTCTTGGTTGGTTCGTTGCCAGCCAGCCAGACACAGTTCCTTGTTCCTTGCTTATTCTTTTTATGCTGGCTATCTGATCTGATCTGATCTGATCTTCAGTATCGAGTGAGGGTAGTTGGCAGCTGTTGATGAATATCTGTAGTTTGTTGGAGATGCTTTTCGTAACGCGCCAAGTTTCTGAACCACCACATAGAATCACTCACTGACTTACGTGACTGAATTAGTGTTGAAAATCCGGATGTTGTTCAGGCTTTATGCTGAGTGCAGTGGAGTGGAGTGCAGTAGATCTCCATACTGGTTTCAGGTGAATGAAGGCCTGTCTTGTTGTCCTTCCGATCGTGGTTTTGACGTCCTCATGTGTGCCACTGCTGCTGCCTGTAGTTGAAACGATGCTGCCTAAGCAGGTAGGTGGGAGAGTCTACTTCCTTTAGGTTTCTCCCGTTGACGGCGATTGGTGCCTGTTGTTGGTTGGGTATCTATCCGTGTTCTGTACGTTCACTTGAAGTCCCGTCTTCGCCTCCTCTTCTGTCAACTTGTTGGTTTTTGCCTCTTCAAGCTTGTTCGACATTAGACATAAATCATAGGCAAAATCTAAATCTTCTTCTAGGGTCTTTTTATCGATCCAGGCAGCGTATGGCCATCTTCAAGCTGTTCACAGTTTCTTGCGTGGCCCAGACCAGTCAATCACAACCACGAAGATCATAGGTGATGGTAGGTGGAATCCTTGTCTTACTCCTGTCCCCTGTCTTCACTTCAAAGGTGTCAATGAGCTTTACATTGTGAATCACATTTGGCATATGGCGTCTTTATGAAGCTGTTGAATGAGGTTGATAAAGGTTTGTGGCACTCCGTAGTGTTGGAGCAGTTGCCAAATTACTTGTCGGTCTAAGCTGTCGAAGGCCTTTTCAAAGTCGATAAAGTTGAGGTAGAGAGTTGACTGCCATTCTATACTTTGTTCTATGATGACGCGTAGAGTCGAAATTCTATCCGCTTATGATTTGTACTTCCTGAAGCCAGCTAGCCAATCCGTTTCGGTCGCAATTTTGAATCCAGCGCATCTTCCAGTCTCTCCAGGATGATGCGGCTTGATATTTTGCTTGGGGTGAACAGGAGCATGATCCCTCGCCAGTTATTGCAAAGACTTAGGTCGCCCTTCTTCGGGAGTTAAACAAGGTAGCCCTTCTTTCTATCAACCGGCAGGTACCTTTCCTTCCTTCCTCCCTTCCAAAGTATCCGCAATAGTGGTGTTAGCATGTCCGCTGTTGTCTCTGTGTCTGTTTTCAGTGCTTCTGGAGGAATTCCATCTGGTCCTGCTGCTTTCCCGGATTTCAGCAGCTTTATGGCGCTCAGGACTTCGGCTTTTGTTGGTAGGCTTGTGTTCACTGGTAATTCTGTGACTGCAGGTAGTATTTTTGGAAGAAGTGCAGGTGATGGTCGATTCAAGAGCTTTTTGAAGTGGTCAGCCCACGCATACATACCATTATCTGGAACAGGTTCTGTCGATGAGTTTATTGTTCACTAGAAGCAGTTTGTTGATCCGACAACCGAAGTGAATACAAAAAACCTTGATAATTTGTGATCTCGTCTTCGAAATTCCTAAGACCCTTAACAGGATCACTAGGGGATATGTTATGATCTCACTTAGGTGAATGGCGAAAACGACATTTAAATGGATTGAAGATGATAAACTTGTTGGAAATCTGGATATTATCATTTCTCATGGGAAACAGATTTATAATTTGCAAGTAAAATATCATTTTGCTCACTAATTATGATGTCTTTGATGTGCTCGATTATGACTGGTCAGTTCACACATGAGCATGATTAACTGTCACTGTTTTGGTTGAATTCTCAAAATAATGGCTATCTTACTTAGTCTCAAGGGAAATCATAATTCATTATAGTTATTTGTGATTATTATTATTTGTTCTTAAGGTCTCCCATATTTTCCTGATGGCTGACATGAAGATGTCCATTGTAGTTTCGTCCTTCAGTTTTTGGGTGTTGAACTTGAACTGTGGTCCATCACCAACTTCTGTGATGGCTATCGAGTTGACTTGGAAGGTGCCTTGAACCAGACAGTGAATGACCTGAACCTACATCTGCTCCCCCTTGTTGATATAATCTTGTGTCCAGCAGCCTGCGTCCACACTTTCTTCACATTGAGATGAAGTCGATCTGATTTTTGGTGTGTCCTGGTGCCTGGTGAAATCCATATCGCTCTGTGGATATCCTTGTGCTTGAACACACTGCCAGACTCCAATCACCAAGTCGTTGAATGCGCAGAATTCTGCAAACAATTCTCCATTCTCGTTCATCACCTCACCGAGCGCTTCTCGACCCATGGTTAGTTCTCTTCCTGTGTTGTCTGCTCCCAGTTTGGCATTCATGTTGCCCATTAGAGTTTTGATGTCTCCAATTTGGGTTGGGTCTTGTCCAGTACTGATTTCAGTAGTGTGTATAATCCCTCCTTCTTCTCTTGCTCTGCATTATTTGTAGTTGCGTAGCATAGCATGGTATGATTGTGACTTTCCTTCCTTTTGAGTTGAATCAGTCTTGCTGTCATGATCCCGGAGGAGAAGATTGATTCCCACTGCATGAGAAAGAGCCTTTGATGCTCTTCAAAGGGACATCATGATAGCCACTCTAAAACTCAGTGTGCTCGTGGTTGTCGTCTGGGTGACAATATCGGAATAGATTATTGACTCTTCAGTTGATAGTTTGGAGAGTCCACTTCCATTTCGTCTGCTTATCCCTCACAGATTCCAAGCACTTCCATGCTATACCTCCTCATCTCTTTTGCAATCTAGTCAGCCTTGGTAGGTTCATACATGGTGCGGACATTCTATGTCTCCATCCTTACTTTCGCTTTCATCTCGAGAGATAAGACACATCGGCCAATTGGCTTCCCAAAGGCAGGCTTTCACCAACCGGCGGCATTTTGCCACTCCGATTCCAGCGAGGAATAAGTTTTAAAAAAATATATTTTCTTTGTGCTTTGAAGTTTCTTTAGAGATTGAATTGGTTTTACGGGGTAGGGTTGCTAGCCCTATCTCCAACCTTCCCTCTTTATCCGGACTTAGGACCAGCTAGTGACTAGTGTACTAGTTAACCATACGAAGTTAGTTATTTATCATGCTATACCTAATTTACACAATCTCACAACAATTCATGAATTCATGGAAGGAATAAGATATTCAAAATCGATTATGCTGTTCAAGTTCTGATCCAAGGGTAGATTCGAAAAGTTCTTTTCTCACACAGTTCAAGCATAGTAGATTATTTTTGTATAATGTATAACAGAGAGAATAATTTGTTCACTTGATATATAGATAGCGTGATGACTAAAAGGAAATTATCTGAAACCTGTGCTGTAATAGCACTATATATTTCGAGCAGTGTGACCGCACATAAACTTGTAGAATTATTTATGTGAAAATCTTACCGTTAACCCAGGTTAAGGATAAAGTACGATTGCTATGAACAGGTTTGATAAAAAACCCAAGTTATTATCTATTCTTAGTGATGAAAGCAAATGTATGTCAGATATCCCATCTGAGGGAATGCGCAAATTGGAAGGGAGAGTAAACTTCAAACTGATGAAAATGCTCAGTATGAATTTGACTATTAAAGATGTATTTAATTGTTTAAAAATTATTGGATCTGTGGAGCCTGCAAGAAATTATGTATAAACCAGTTAAATTTAAAATAATGTTTCCATTTTACCATTTCCTACACATTTTGTACATTCTCCTCAATACTTTTAAAAACAAATGTTGTTTATCTGTATCACTTAAAAGTTGAAACTTTGCTTCTGCTTTTAAATGTGGAAATATACTGTGCTTCTATCCACTCTGACTTCTGTCTCCGTTAACTGCTGTCTGATGTGAATACTCATTGATTCTCCTTAGATTTGATAAGACGTCTGATCCTACTTCTAAATATTACCACAATCAAGCTAAACAACGTCAACTCTGAAATCCTAACACGTATCACCTTCTGAACTAACATTGGAGTATACTAAATTGTGGTGGACAGTACCGAAGAGATAGTCTTCAAGTAACCAATTATTATCCATAACACTGATATTACTATTTTGTATTATAATACATAATGTTTTGTATTTGTGTATCATTGAATGGATCTTAGTTAATTATACTTAACTTTATATTTCGGTTTACTTGAAGTTTCTTTAGATCCACTACAGATCTAAACATTCACATTTATATGGATTGTCTAAACAATTTGAACCTCACAATCCAATATTGTCTGTGGGCCTATCATCCACACACAACTGATCTAACTGGTTCAAAAGACGTTCAGTTCTGATTCATCAGTAGTACATTTCAGTAATTTAGAGATTTGATTGTAAGAAGTTCATTGATAATGGTGAACATTTTAGTGTAACAATATCTTAAAACCTGCAATCGATAAGATCATGTTTTATTCCAGATATTTTGAAAACGTTAAACAGGCAAAAAAAACTTGCTCCACAGTATTAAGCTGGCAATGGAATCTGAAGAAAAGCAACAACTAAATTCTTTTAACTTATGTTCAAGAGGTAATGAAGATAGTACGGTGGAGAGGAGTATGTAGCGCAAAACGACATGGTGGTTACTTTTTGAATATTAACAGTTTCTAGGAAACTGGGTAGGACAGAGGTTCAGTGAGGACGTCATATCATAGAGTAGAAATATTGTGACCCATATGAAAAGAAGTGCAAGAAAGATCTCATCTAATTGAACAATGTTTATGCTGTAACTACTGTATCTGATGAGGTTCACACAGAAATATCACAAAAGCGAGAAGAAAGAATGCAAAATGGTTGAAAAGAAACCAAAGGAGATGATATTGCAACACGACAGACAATTTAGGTGTACTGTGCACAAATTATTCGGCTGAGATATTTCTGAATGTAGTACGTTATATTTATCAATTCGAACTTACGTGCAGAAACAAGTAAATACGGCGGACACAGAGGTGGTTGTCTACCGAGCACACACAAGAGAGTCTAATTTTGATATTGGAGAGGTTCATCTTCATTCAATTGTACAATAGGTCGCCACTCATGTGACACAATGCAGAAAGTAGATATAGTGAAGGCCTTCACAGTAGTCAACAAATGACGAACTTCCTGTTTACTTTGAATTAGTGAAGCCGTCACTATCTGAAGAGTCCAACCTGAAATGTTTATTCAAAAGGAGACAGTTATCTATTAATTATTGCCTCGTAATTGGTAACGATCCGTCCTCTCACTTCTCTTGGGCGGAACTGATGTTCCACCTGGGGTTCTAACACGCGTCATCCAGTGTTGTGGCCGGAGGGGTTACCACTTATCTGTTTAAGCTGAAACTGACCTCCCAAATGCCCTGCCGATTTTCTTCATCCGACTTACAATAACTGCTATCTCAAGACGCTCCATATGAAGTATGTTAGTACTTATTATGGTGATTGTTTACTAATTTGTGCAGGTTATATGCAGCTGATGAAAGTTCTGTGGAGTAAGATGACGTTATCTTATCCTATGAACGGTGTTTTCATTACGTTAATCATATTTAATAGGGGAAATAGTTGTCTGAGCCAAAAGTATTACTAATAAATTTTAAATGAATCTTTACGTACACTGATTGGATTTTTGCAGAATTTTAGTAACATTTAGAAAGAAACTACTGACTATAATCACAGTGGTAGTTGGAATTTTAATTGTGTAGTGAAAAATTGGCTTACGTTTTTCTGCATTACGACTTCGTTAGATCAATCTACGTACCCTTTGGACGAGTGTTTTCTTAGGATCTTCAACTCTAAATTGCATCAGAATTTAAAGCAGTTTGTTGTTCACAGTTGACACAAATTTCTCTCTTACTTTTGTACTTATATGCTTCCTTATTAACTCATTTAAATAGTCATTTTCACCTTGGGTGTTATGTAAGATCTTAGACTTTTCACCAACTGAATCCCCTGAACATCTAGTCCTTACCCTGTCATTTAGTATCTTTACTAGATTTAGTTTGGATTGAAGGGGAATGAAGTTGAGGAAGTATGTATGTCGTCCTCTCCATTTACTTTTCCAATGTAAAGTTTTGTTCATCCATCCATCTATTCTTATTGAAAGGAGAAAGAATGAAAAGACGATTTTATTCTATAATTTCTCCTCAAATGCAGATTTGATGGATCATTTCCTATTCTGGATGAGAATGTGTCTGGTTATGTGGAAGCCAGTAACGACCCTAATTAGCTTATCTGTAGAACTCTTCATGAATCTTTAAACTGAAATTCTTGATACATTTAAACAATAATTCTGTTATGAAGCCCACGGAAATCCCGATATTTTATACTTTTCTTTATCACCTTTTCGTATGTATAATTGACTGTTCGTGTTAATGAGTTTTATCGGGCTCAAAGTTTTATGATGAAAGAGTTTTAAATTAGGATAAAACAGAAGACGTGCGCCCATAGAATCTCTAATTGAATTACAATCCTATGCTCATCTATCAGTGGCTTGTTTTAAGATGGATTATCTGAAGTTCTAATGAGGGGACATGAACTGTGGGCCAAACTAAGTTGAAAATGAAGACAATTACTCATGCAAAACATTTCAGTTTCATAGAAATAGGAGCAGTGAAGCAATTGATTGTAGCTGAGTGGCTGGATGACAAACTACTCTTCACGCGTTCTAAACGCCATGGGCTCGATCCCATATGGTTTCATGGATGAGCACTGCTGAGAAGTCTCAAGCTTTGAAAAAACCAGCTATGCAGAGCTCTCAGATTTCCCACAGTTCACAAGTTAACGCTAGTCCATGATGAAAACCATTCTGACAAATCCAGTGCCTGTATTATGTGCTCAGACGACTCGGACAGGGATTTTGGCTTAATCCACAAGAATACCACTAATGAATTTGTTTTTTTTACGAGGTTACACTGAGTATTGGTAAAATATCATAACTTTACATTCAACGTCATTCATGTATGAGAGGCTGGTTGTCCTACTATTTTTTAACACCTGACAAATAAGAAAACAGCTTAATAGAAAAACCTACTCAAAGGAGCAGGTTATTTATTACTCTGAGGTAAATAAGTTATTTTAGGGAAGAATGTCGAATTTATTTATCTATGAATGGTTGAGCTTCAGGCTCTGAGCTGGTTGCTGCTGATCGGGACAAAAAGTATGCAAAAATGGCAAATGTCGATGAGCCGATGTCTACTTGTTAAACTAAATTTACAGAACTAAGGTTATTCACCGATACCGTAGAAGATTATTTAGCTACTATGTTTCCTTATTTTACATCTAGTAGTATTTTCGGTGCCAAGAGGGTGCACTACACACAGTCTCTATATTCTGCATAATAAATGAACCGATTTCCAGTTTTGTTGCTCTTTCCTTTGTCTCTTGTATTCCTTCTTATGTTTCTCCTTTCAGAATCCCTACTGATTGATTGTTAAATGCCGCTTAAATGGAAGGGATGAGTGTATTACGTAATGAAATAATTCTCAATGGTAACCGGAAATCTGGATGTTGAATAACAGTTGGGTGAATGAGTATTTAAAGGTATGAAATGAAATTACAGTGAAGTTAAACGTGGGCTAAAACAGGTGAATGCAGTAAGAATGGAAAGCTAGTTAGAGGGAAGAAGTCGAAAATAATGACTAACATATATTCTGTCACCATTTAGATGACGATCAATCAAAATTTAAGTATTAACTAGTTGAAATTATTTCCCATCAGTAACACCATGCAGCTGGAAAACAGTCTGAAAATACCTTTGCGTACGTAATTCAGCTTGCATTCTGTTTGTTGTTACTGGTGACGCTGAACTTATCTATGTTAATTGGTTTGGAAAAACAAGGAATGTTATGCTTGATGCTTATAGGTAAGACGTACAGGTGTGTGAAGTTGGTAGCAGGAATTATCATCTTAAACCCCTCATGGTAGGTGTATAGTTAGTGCTTGTATAAACTCAGATGAGGTTTCTACCGGAGGATAGTCATTATCTCCGGTCCGGTTGTTTTAATATTTTATCTAGCCTAACGGGGTATTTATTGAGAAGACGAATCAAACATGTCGAATGCTTGTAACGGAAATTCGGAATTTTGCGCGACCTTGGTGCCACTAATGGTGAAAAAGAAAATATGATTGAAAACGACCTAAACTTTAACACTTTGTATATGCTGAAAAATGGCATCTTCTTGTTCATTTCATAACTTGTGGAATCTTCTGATGTTTTTAATCGAATTTAATGACCTCCCTTCCGTATCATTCAGGTCCCGTGAAATCTTGTATATTTTCCAACATATATCAATGTGATGATGCCTGTAAACTGGCTTCTCTCATATCAAATAACTAATATGAGAACAAAATATTTAGAAGTAGTATTCATCATGGACTGACATCAGTTGGGGAACCATTGAAAATCTGGGAGCACTGGACAGCTGTTTCGTCCCAGTATGGGACTCCTCAGCAGTACGCACCCACGACCCGGCTAGAGATCGAACTCAGAAGAAGCCGTGACCTGTGGGGTCAACCAGTCAGAAATGAAGTGGTTGCTAACTGAAGACCTTGGGTGACAGTTGCGCTGCGTCGTGAATTGACAGAAGTTGGTAATTGTGAACCACCAGATACCGACCCGGTGGCTGAATGGTTAACGCGTTCGCCGTGAAACCTGAAGGTCCTGAGTTCGATCCCTAGCCGGGGCGGGGGTACGTACCGCCGAGTCCCATGCTAGGACGAAACAGCTGTCCAGTGCCCCCAGACTTCCAATGGTTACCCAACTGACGTCAGTCCATGGTAAATACTACTTCTAAATTAAAAAATCCCCATCCACCTCAAGAATATTCTTCGTTTAGATTGTTACTTACTGTGTACAGGCTTCCCTTAGATCAACCCGCTTATTTTATTATTTTTCAATGAAAATATTATATAACCTAAAAAGATTGCTAGTATAAACTTCATTGGAATATATAATACAGGTTTTATTGATTTGCTATGACTTCTGTCATCAACTGGAAAAGATGAATATTGTGTGACAATTGATTTCATACTTGGTGAATGCTTGATAAGTCGACAGTTATGTCGAACATGTAATGCATCTCACCCAGGTGTACGATCACTTTTTCTTTCATAAATCAAGTAGGAAGATGTTTGTTAGCATACTTACAGTCAATTAATCAACACGAAAAGTCGGAATTATATAGATTATAGCGATTCATAAATATGACGGACTCTAATCTTGGTGTCAGTTACCAACAAGATGTGATGAACTGTGAAATGGAAGATAAAAGTAGCAAAACGTATGAGATCGCAAATCAACATTAAATGCAGAAATATACAGACATAGAATAGTGAATAGAGCTGAGAAGTGCCTTCTTTATTACAAAGATGGGATAGGTGAACAAAGACACTGTTCACAAGAAATACATGAATGAATGAAGACGGGATTGTAACAAAGGGAATAGAAGTAGATTGGAGGGGAAGTTACATAGTTGTGAAACCAAGATCATGGTAGCAACACAGATTGAAAGTGATGCTTATGTAAACAGAGTTCAAGATTATCTTCCCCAATAATCAGAACGAAGAAGACGCAGTTCTGACAATTCAATAAAAAATATCCTCTACTTCAACCAATGCATATTTTCTAGTTGAATATATTTTTTTATAAGCATTTTGAATTCATTGAAACGATTAAAAAGGATTCTTTACAGTTGACGAGTTCTCATCATTACTATTTTCTTTTATTGTTCCGGTTTTCTGTCTGTTAACATTTATGCGCAAACTTGATAAAGCCAGAGGTTGATTACTAATTATTCATACTTAATGTAACCAAGTAACAACACAATAGAGTAGCTAAGTGGAGTAGTATATTTGATGAACCGTGGTAAAATGCTGACTAGAGGATCGCGTACGACCAACGTAAGGTAAAATGACGACATGCCACATGGTATGTGTGTGACTGACCGTGTGCCTTCAGCTTAGCCAATCCACTAAGGCTATGAAAGTCAGCATCGATATTGAATTTTATCGAAATCTAGGGGAAAAATCTGTTGTCACAGAGGTATTGCATCACACCAATCGATATTCAATTTTACCACAAAACCTTTATAAAACTGAAGAAGAACCACTCATAAACAGATGGGAAACACAGGAAAAATTCATCTTTTTAAATGAGTGGTAAATCGAAGATTTCATTGTAAATGTATTTTCAAATAGGCATCTGAATTCCTCTAAAATTTGATACCAATGAATTCCATAATTCAAGTATATGACCTTGGATTTGAGTACTTTTTGTAAGTGAAGTCTTACTAGAAGAAAAACCAGTATCAATTTATTTTTGAACTTAATTGATGATTGATAATTTAAACTAGCCTTGTTGTACTAAAGCAAAGACTATTTGTGGTTCATAAGTTCAAATAAATCACAAAGACAAAATATACTACTTGCTGGAATTAGAGTAGTAACATACGTATTGCAGCTTTTAAAGTTTTGATCGTTATTTTCCTATTTTTAACGTAAACGTAAAATTTTTCAATTCATACTTGTAGTCATAAAAACACAGTCACCTTAACACATTCTAGATATTGACTGATTATTCGAAATCTTATCCAGCAAATAATATTTCTTCCCTGTGCGATATATTGAAAAAACTAAATAAAACGGTATTATTGACATACACTTTCTTAGGTTTGATGTTATTGTTTAGCTTGTAAATTTTCACAGCCCATTAAATCGAACTGATTGGCCACTATCGTTGTATGGGCTTTTGTGGAGATACCTCAGTACTGCCGGTATTTCCATACCAATAATGCATAGTAGCTAGAAGTGGGATCCAGGAAGCGAGTTTCGAGTCTTAGTGCGAGCATCACGGACTCCGAAGTAGGCACGTCCAGCTGACGAGTCCCAAGCGAAACGAAATGCACGTCTCGGATCCCCCTGATAGCAACTAATTATTTTCGCTTTCTTAACTTCTAACTGTCAACTTAGCTTGAATTGCTAACTCTTGAAAGAATAATTTTTAATTATTCTGACTACAGTTTACGTCGTCAATTGACACACAAGTATCACTGAGTGGTTTGTAGATCCACTACACGACTCCTCATCAGTTTTTAATATTGAGCTGAAATCCGATTCTTCAAGAGTATGGGATTATGTCTTTTTTTGAGAAATCTTCACATATACACTACAAGTGCATACTACGTTCCTTTATCATAACTTTTTTAACCAACGCCTGAAACAATGATGTCATACTGAATCTACTCCTTAAACATGCAAATAATTTTGGTAGGATAATGTACAAGATAGAACAACCACACTTTGATAAGAATATACATGTGAACCTCTTTGGCAGGTTCAAACAACATTTGACAGCAACTGAATATTCCTATCAGGTTACCAGTGTGCAAAACGGTTCAACTTCTTCATACTTGAAAAGGACAATGGAATCAGATTTAATGTAAAACTTTAGATTTCGACTAACAACAGAAATTTTGAGTTATCACCAGTAAAGTCATCTTGAGGATAAATAAAACTCTCCAAAAGCTTATATGTATAGATGACATGTAACGCACTATACAAGGATGGACACTACCATTGCACAGTAAAGCCATTTTCTCTCTCATTTACTGATATATATAAGACGTGGAGACATCGTCAGCCTGAATGACAAAAGGATATAAGGATTCCTCTTAAGCATCAACCATTTTAATACTTTTCTAATCATTTTGTTAACAATATTGCCACCTTTGAGAAGAATATGACTTTTCAGTGATTTAGAAAAAATTGTAGCATTTTCAACTTATAATGAACAGTTCGAATGTGCCATTCTGCTGAAGTGATACAGAAGACATTGAAACAAATATAGGCAGAAGGTATTTGTATCTCAGGTTGTGTGTTGAGATTTAGTTGGTAAACGTTTCAATGTCATGACAGACATTGTCATTAGCGCATCAAAAGCAAGTGAAATACTGCAGTAAAGCAAATGAAGTTAACTAATGACAGTGTTGCACACTCATTTGAGAAAACCGGAGGCAACTGTTAGCCAATGTTGCTCAATATACATTCACACATGCATTGAACAGCCAAGCAAGATGAACTTATATAAGCTAGTACGTTATTAATATCTGTGCATAGTGAGTTTAATTGACTCTCTTGTCAAGCACCGATGATGGTGTTCAGCCTAGGACTGAAACGTTTGCCAACCATTACCCCTATTCAGAGAACAGTTCAACTTGAACTTATATGCCGTATCATTGGTTACTCAATCAATTTACTACAGATAATATCGAAGGAAGTCAAAAAGGTGGAACAGGAAGGAGGGAAGTAACACTATCAGAAATTGTGGAAAGCCATAGGACAAGAAAGGAGTTAAAGGGCTTTATGTGTACATAAAGAATGAACGTATCCGCACTGGTGCAATCGATTTACAGTCACATCACCTACAGTTTTAACCATCCGTTCCATTTGCCTCGCTTATCCTAGTCGAAAAGCCTATACATCTCAGATAAACAGTCAAAACATTTCATAGACTAATCTCATTGTGTCTTCAACTTGATGCTTTTGTACTGCCACATCTAGCTGTCTTCTAACCTGATCTGAATTCAGATAACTTTGCGTGCAAGTCACTTAGTACCGAATGCATAACTACCCAATTTATGAAATCCCAAATGAGTATACAAGCCGTAAAGATGAAAAATAAAGAAGTAGGAAATCAAAACTAGTGGTAAGTCATGAGAAAAGAGGAACAGAGGGCAAAGCAAATAACAGAATGTATTATGATGATTATAATGAAAACAAAGTTTGAATAGGTCTGCGTCACTAGAATGAATTCTGAGACAAATCACCTGGTCTCCAGCCATCAATTTCGGTTGTCACACAGAAAGAATCCTACCTGGAAGTCTACATTTCACTATATTGTGTGGTGCGCACAACACATGTCTTAGTGATAGAGAATATTTGTACCTTACAGGATTGATTATTATGGTGTTGTGTTCTTTGAGCTGGATGGTTTAATCGTGAAGCTTTCACCATTATTTTAGACAACATCGTCAGTAAAAACTTCAGAAAGAACTGAGCTAAAAGATTTCCTTCACAAGTGATTTATTAGCTTAAATGAAACCAGATACTGTCTGTAAAGTCTCTTCTATAGCTAATTAACAACAGATCGATTAACATTCATTTTTTGGGGGATAACGGAAGTGACAAGAAATTGTTAAGTCAAGTTTAAAGTTAGCGTGAAAAAGTTGTACGCATGAGGTTTGATTCTAATTCCTGAGTATACAATCAAATAAACGGGAATGTTGATTCATATAGAAGAAAAAACAGCAAGAGAACATTAGTATAATACTAAAAGAGTGCAGTTATAAGCAAATTACAGTTTTTTCGCTGGCAAATGTTCTTGAAATTCATTTTTATACATCTGAATAAAGTTAAGAGAAGATTTACATTATTTATTGAGAGGTATTGGTGACTGAGGAAGACTCAATACGACGTTTCTTCGTTTTTGTATGCGCAGATTTCCATAGTGCATGTTTAACAAACCTTGTTGTAGCTTCTGTATCCAATCTTAGACGCGATGAACTTTCTTTTTCTACTAAAGATCTACAACGTTTCAATGCTGTCATAACACGATCCTTTAAAAGAGAGAAAAAAGATTAAATATTTTGGGAAATGATGACCAGTAAATAATAAAGTATGTCTGAAATTAAAAAGACTCATTAGTAAAACAGAGATATGGTTTATCGACTTCAGTATTTCATTAGTCAAGTCAGTTGTCTGGATTAAACTCTGTTCCGCCTTTTGAGACTTCATATAATGTATATCGTTCATCGTATAATGGAGAGAGATAAAAGAATCGATGTAGAAGCTGGTAATCAGTGTGAGCTAATCAGAATTAACGTGGGACCTAGCATTACTGCTTAACGGACTAAGTTGTCATATCTTAATACCAGTAGACCAACAATTGAGAAATAAGAAAGAAAGTAATCAAAAGTAGTGAAAAAAACCGTTAAGAACAACCAAGAGGTAAAACAATAGTGAAATTTGGCATGACAATTAAGATGAAGATAATGTATGGAAACAAGTACACTAATAAAAATAAATCCACAGTCATATTGCATCTGTAGACTCTAACCAATGACTTTGGTTGTCACACGAAACCCCGACAAATAGGCCTACATTCCCCTAGACACTTTAGATCAACAATCATAGATCTCATGGGCTGATGCTGTTTTATTTTGGTGACCTCTAACTTTTATCCACCTAAAACTTACAACAGCAAATATTGTGACAGATTAGACGGTGACTAAGCACACGTAACACATATCTCCACTATCTGAGTCAATGAAGCTTCACAGCTTTATAAACTGTAGCCCAGTACACTAGACCTAGTGGAGATGTGGCTCTGTGGTTTCGGGAAACGACTACCAACAAAGTGGGTTCACAGGTTCGAATCCCGCTCCACATACCAAAGCTCGAGCATCCAGGTAGTATCACTAGCCGTCACACAGTGGGTGTGGCTCACTGACTATTGCACGAATGTGCACAAGCTGAATGAATACGTTTCGTTTCAACACTCGACATTGTGCATTGAAATCACCTGTTATGACAACCATATCTGAACGTTTGGTTCTCAGAAAACAGCCAGACAGTTTTCAGTAGAACTTATCATTCACTCTATCTGAGCTGTAGTCAACAGGTGCGTAAGCAGAGTTTACAAAACGACAACGACCAGTTTCAAAGTTCCTTTTAGTTCTCGCTAGACTGCCCAGTCGAACAGCACACAGATGACTATCAACTGGACTGCAGTCAGGCAGTGCACTTTCTGACTTGGCACTTAATGCTATAACTGCACCTGCAGGACCACAAGAACTGGCCATCGAACCCGCAGGACTTCTAAGAGTGAACTTTGCAGATTCACCATACTGGCTCAGTGAGATTAAATGAACAACCACAATCTGGGTATTATATGGGTGTCTCACAAACACATCAAACATCCATGTCCCGAGATGTCATAGTTTTGGCTACCGACGCTTGTTGGCTAATTCGGTGGAGGGTGTGGATATTGAAGGCCTTGATACCCAATATGAAGCGGGGTTACAGGAGCCCAAAGCTATTGTTCTATGAACTCGGATCGTTACCAAGAGCGATAGCTGCTACCTTGACGTGGTGGTCGGACTTGTTTATCACGATGACCCAACGAGCTATGCTGGTGGAACGCTTGTGCATCGATGCATGAAGTCCTCAGCCGTTCGTCTGAGGCACGTAGGGTGATGCAGACTAGCCAGTTGGGGTCTGTGGGACAAGAGAAACTAGTGGTTGGAAACTCTAAGTGATATGGCTCAGAACCGATGTCGGTGGCGCAGATGTAAACACTTTATCCTGATCTTAACAACTTTACTTAATCGCATCATTTTCTCACTCTTCCTTCTTTCCTTTTATTACTTTCTACTTCCTCTTCTTTTAGTCGGTTTTTCTTTCCTCTTTTATTATCTTATTGCCTTGTTACTTGATGTGCTGTAATGAGGTGTGGCGTCTGGACCGTTAAGCAGTATTGCCTGGTCGTATGTTGATCTTGATGATGATCAGTGATAGAGCTAGTACAAATTACAGATGAGGTAGGAATGTTGACCAAGATATGAGGAAAGATTAAAAGGTAAGGATGTAAAAGATGATCTGAGGAAGTCTGAGTTGTGGTGGAGTTGTGAAGACGTTTGACACTTGTCGGTTACCGAAAATGTGGAAAATTACTTTTTCTTGAGGTGCTTGAGAAAGAAATTGTGTCAGTAATAATGGTGCTTGGTCATACAGCTAAAGGAACATCTGCTTGAGGTCAGTCACGGATAGCCTCGTTGGAAGCGTGAGATTTGACTTTGACTGCCTTAAACTCAGATAGAATACTTATACTGCCAGCACCGGGATTTTGTAGGGTCGAAGAAAACCCGCGACCCATCGGTTGGAAAGCAAGTACCTGGACACCATGAGCCACAACTCCACACCCTTGAGGAACACCTGACTGCTGTCACATCCCATTCAGCCAGGAGTACGACTCCGCCCCTCGGATCCCCATCACAGCATAGCAATTTACAATGCAACAGTAACTGCTTTTTTTTCTTACCACTATCCAACAAACCTTTTATGGTAGGACCTCAGGGAACAAGTTTTACGGTCAGCGTAACTCGTTGGGCAATTGCAACATACAAGCTCGAATACCACATCGAAGTAACAGTTGTCGGTTGAGGGGCTGAAGGTGAGGATAAACGCAGTCACAATTATCATCACATCACCTTTCTGAACATATGTTAAAGCTGTAACCGATTTAGTAACATTTGTCCTAATTTTTTAACAATGATTTTAATGAAGAGTTATTTGGTAGTAATTGTGCAGGCAACTTACACTATATAGTATCCGCACAACTCATATCTAATGAGGAATAAAGGATAGGATTTTTCGGTTCATTATGGAAGTCGAAAGATATTGAACAAGAGAATTGAACTTACCAATTCCTGCATAATAGGATGGCTTTGAGTTTCTACGCCGTTGCATCTAAGATACACTGAGTAATAATAGTATAAATGTTTTATCCACCTACTGAAGAAGAGTGCATTAAAGGCATAACACAATGACAGTTCACTTTTAATTGTATCTAAATCACTGACCTAGAGAATATATTACCTGAGTGATAAATTTTAATGATTATACCTGATTATCAGAAGTATTAGAGAAGCTAGAAATCTTGTTCACAAGCTGCTCAACATCATCCGTAGCTTCGGAGAAAGACACCAACTGAGTACTTATCTCTTCCGGAATTTCATCAAAAATACTGCTCTCAACCATTCTAGGTAGATAATATATATCTGGAGGAACGGACAGAAGGCTACAATGAAAATAAAACCGACATAAAATAAATGTAGTAAATATTCCGTTAGTTGTATAATGAATTGATGAATACAGAACTTATCTGCATATTATTTGCCAGATTCAAAGGAATTCACAAAACTGCTGTGCACTAAGCACAGGCACTGCTTTGGGTTACCATATCCAACAATCAATGTCTGCTAATCTTTACAATCTTAAGGAACTTGGCGAATATTAAGCGAAAACCAACTACGCAGTATCTATTTTTATGCAAAGTGACCTGTTGTGAGGTGAACAGCTCGTAGTTGGGAGTAAATTTCTGGAGTTAGGCAGAAAGCCTAGGACCCAGCTTAAGCTAATAGACACCAGTAGAACAAAAGAGAGGAACAACCATACACATTGGAAACAGACAGAGTATAAGTGGAGCCAAAATTGTCAAGTATTCGGTTTCATGAGTAGGAAAACTGAGTGTATTAGTACTGAAAATGAGCCACACCTTTGCCAAACGCAATGCTGTTCTGTAAAGCCGCTCGAAATCGAAATCTAATTCAACGCTGTGTGAAGAGTCTGAATGAATTAATACATCCGACTGTCCATCGAATAGTAGGTTTACTGTGCAATATTAGGGCCGAGAAATGCCCATCACAGTGAATGACAGGTTTTTCATATTGCAGCACTGTTAAGGTAAAAAACAGAGTAATAACTGAATTCACCGTAGAATCCCACAGCCAAGTGCATCAATTCAAGTTGCCACAGTGGTACACAAAGCACAAGTGGACAGAAAAAGACAGACATTGAAGTAGACAAAGGTGTACAGGGGGGAAAACAATTTGAAGTTGAAGGTTGGTGGAAATTTTCAAACTTTCGAAGATGTTAAAGAGTGAGTACATCTATGCCATTGTGACTAATTACCCAACCATTGGTACCTATTATCTTGAAGACTCCAGTTAGGTGACGTACATCTCCCTCTACTGCTCGAACCAACAGTCAGGGAGTTCATGGACCACGTCTTGGTTTCACCCCCTTGAGCTCTCTTCTAACCTAAGCCAACTTCTGGCATTGCACGTCGAGGTAGACAGTGGCTAGATATGAACGCGCCCAAGCCACCTCAGTTGTTGAAGTTTCACAATCTCATCGACCGACTTGCCTACTACCATTCGCCTAACCTTGACATTGTGACTTCATTATACACGAGGAATCTCACCACGACACCCATAGTCAGAAACCTGTAGTCCTTTCATATCTACTTTAAACGAAATCAACAACCTTATCCACATTCGTGGAGTAGGCAATGAGCAGCACCTACTGAGTGCTAATGATACTACCTGGCTGCACAAACCTCGGAAGGTGGAGCAAGTTTCGAACTTGTAACCCACTGGTCGAAGGTCAGTTCTCCAAACCAATGAGCCACGGATCCATAATCTACTTTAAACAGCCATTTTTTCAAAACGATATAAAAAGGACAATACGGACTGAAGCGCAGTATCCTCGTTCTTAGATAGATAATCGGATATTTTGCAGCTGGAGCCAGAAACGATAAGAAAAGGACAAACTAGTCTTCTGTATCCGGGTTGAGATTTCATCAGTAGCCAGTCAGTTCGAACTGCCACAACTCCCCAAATAAGTGAAGTAGTCGATACATTTTACCACTTACCAGTCTAAAGCATAATCCTATATTTGGCAGGTGCAAAAAGCATGCCAGCTAAACATAGATTTCTGCTCAACGCGTTCAGAAGACTGCATTTGACCATCGAATTCATCTTGCAGGACAATGTCGTTTGCTCACTACAAGTTAACCAGATGACCTCCAGGTGGTAGACCAGTCCCTTTGAAGTCAGATGTACCTAAGCTTATGTTCATTTATACATCTGAAGAGAACACATAGGATCGGTGACAGCGGGCATCCCTGGCGGCCATCTCTAGTTGTCGTCGATTCAGATGACAACTCTCTATATGCCCCTATACAGATACATGAGTTCGAATAAGGAGCTAAGAATAACATCACATACTACCTCGGCTTTTCCTTTACAGTCAGACACTGCCAAAAAGCCTCACGGTCAACAGAGCTGAATGACACCATCAGGTAAAAAAATATGGCCGCCATTACTAGCCGGTCCTAAGCCCGGGTAAAGAGGGAAGGTTGGGTGTACGGCTAGCAACCCTACCCCAGAAAACCAATCTAACCGCTAAAGAAACTCCAAAGCACAAACAAAATGTAAAAAATAAAAACAAAATAATTCCTCGCTGGAATCGGAGAGGCGAAATGACGCCAGTTGGTGAAAGCCATCGGGAAACCGATTGGCCAATGTGTCTTCCCTTCCTCGATGAAAGCGAAAGTAAACGTGGGGACATGGAATGTCCGCACCATGTTTGAACCCAGCAAGGCAGCCCAGATTGCAAAAGAGATGAGAAGGTATCACATTGAAGTGCTTGGAATTTGCGAAAGCAGATGGAATGGGAGTGGACTCTCCAAACTGTTAACTGGAGAATCAATAATCTACTCCGATATTGTCACCCAGACGACAACTACGAGCACAATGAGGGAGTGGCTATCATGATGTCCCCAAGAGCATCGAAGGCTCTCATGCAGTGGGAACCAATCTCCTCCAGGATCATGACAGCGAGGTTCAACTCAAAAGGAAGGAAGGTCATAATCATACAGTGCTACGCTATGCACCTACAAATAATGCAGAGCAAGAGAAAAAGGAGGAATTCTACAGACAACTTCAATCAACACTGGACAAGACCTCACTCCAGTTGGCGATATCAAAATTCTAATAGGCAACATGAATGCCAAGCTGGGAGCAGACAACACAGGAAGAGAACTAACCATGGGTCGAGAAGCGCTCGGTGAGGTGATGGACGAGAATGGAGAATTGTTTGCAGAATTCTGCGCATTCAACGACTTGGTGATTGGAGTCAGGCAGTGTGTTCAAGCACAAGGATATCCACAAAGCGAGCGACATGGATTTCAACAGACACCTGACACACCAAAAATCAAATCGACTTTATCTCAATCTCAAGAAAATGGAGACGCAGTCTATTGAACACAAGGTCAAGAAGAGGAGCAGATGTAGGTTCAGACCACTATCTAGTGTAAGGAACCTTCCAAATCAAGTTAAAAGCCTTCAAGGAAGCTGATGATAGACCTCAATTCAAGTACAATACTCGGAAACTGAAGGATGAAACTACAAAGGAGATCTTCACGCCAGCCACCAAGACAAAATGGGAGATATCGAGCAACATCCCTGAAGAAACCTGTGTGGAAGAACACTGGAAGTCTTTGAAAGCTATGTGGAAAGATACCTGGACAGCCGTATTAGGAAGGAAGAAGAAAGAAGATAAGGAATAAATCTCAATGGATACATGGAAGCTGATAGAAAAGAGGAAGATGGTGAAGCAGAAGATAAACCAGTGCAAGGATGCTCAACGACAAGAGGAACTGAGCACAATGTATAAAACAATACACTGGACAAAGAAGTGAAGAAGAGTGCACGCAAAGACAAAAGACACTTCTACGAAACACTGGCAAGTGAAGCAAAACAGGCTGCCTCAGGTAGGAGAGACCTGACGACATTGTATCAAATAATCAGGTTGCTATCTAGGAAGAGACCAACACAGATGAAACCAATAAAAGATGATGGAGGAAATTTAATTACGAAAGAAGAGAAACAGAGGAAACAATGGGCCGACCACTTCAAGAAGCTCTTGAATCAACCACCACCACCACCTGCACTTCGTCCACAAATACCGCCTACGGCCGCTGAACTACAAGTGAACATAAATCCTCCAACAAAAATGGAAGTCTTGAACGCTATAAAGCTACTGAAATGTAGGAAAGCAGCAGGACCAGACGGGATCCCGCCAGAAGCCCTGAGAACAGACACAGAGACAACGGCGGACATGTTCACACCACACCACTATTGCAGAAGGTGTGGAAGGAAGAGAAGGTACCTGGCCATTGATTGGAAGAAGGTTTACCTTGTCAAACTGCTGAAGAAGGGAGACCTCAATGTTTGCAAGAACTGGCGCGGAATCACTCTCCTGTCCACCCAATGCAGGCAAAATATTAAGCCGCATCATCCTGGAGAGGCTTAAGGATTCAGTGGATTCAAAACTACGACCGGAACAGGCTGGCTAGCTTCAGGAAGTACAAATCATGTGCAGACCAAATTGCAACGCCACACCACGCATCATCATAGAACAGAGCATAGAATGGCAGTCAACTCTACACCTCAACTTCATCGACTTTGAGAAGGCCTTTGACAGCGTCGACCGAGAAGTAATTTGGAAACTGCCTCATTATTACGGAGTACCGTAAACCTTTATCACCTCATTCAACAACTATATGAAGATGCCACATGCCAAGTAATTAACAATGGGAAGTTCAGTGATGCTTTTGAAGTGAAGACAGGAGTGAAACAAGGTTGCCTACTATCCCCCATGATATTCCTGATTGTGGTCGACTAGACTGGATCATGCAACAAACAGTGAGGAGCTGTGAGAAGAGGGGGATACGCTGGACTGCGGAAAAGAACCTAGAAGACTTGGATTTCGCCAATGATGACTTGTGCCTGATGTCACATAAACTTGAAGATCTACAGGCGAAAACTAACAAGTTGACAGAAGAGTAAGGGCAGCGAAGACGGGACTTCAAGTGAATACAGAGAAGACAGAGGTGATGAAGATACCCAACCAACAACAACAAGCTCCAGTCACCATCAACGGGAGAAACTTAAAGAAAGTAACCTCCTTCACCTATCTAGGCAGCACTGTTTCAACTACAGGCGGCACAGACGAAGATGTTAAAGTCAGAATCGGAAAAGCAAGACAGGCGTTCATTAGCCTGAAACCAGTGTGGAGATCTTCTGCACTCAGCATGCGGAACAAGATACGGATTTTCAACACCAACCTCAGTCAAGTCAGTGCTCCTGTATGGTTGAGAGACTTGGCGCGTCACGAAAGGGATTTCCAATAAACTACAGACACTCATCAACAACTGCTTACGCTAGCTCGCTACTGAAGGTCAGATGGCCAGAAATAATAAGCAACAAGGAGCTCTGGGAACGAACCAACAAAGAACCTATCACCCAACAAATATGCAGGAGGAAGTGGAGATGGATTGGGCATGCACTGAGAAGGCCGACTGGGGACATCACGCGTCAGGCCCTCGAGTGAAATCCCCATGGGAAGAGACGGGTTGGACGTCGGTGCCGAGGGTGGCATGGAGGAGATCGTGCGAGGAGGAAATGAGAGCTTGTGGGCTGTCGTGGAACCAGGTTCAAAAGATCTCAGAGAACAGAGGTCACTGGAGACGTGCTACTGAAGCCCTATGTTCCACTAGGAACCCAAGGGACTAATAATAAATAATAATAATTATACCTGTGTTCCTTAACCTGTCGGAGGGTAAAAATATGATAAATGCACTCTCTCGTCTAGGTCTGAAACCTACATGACTTCCTCCAGCTCCAGTTAACCACCGGATAACTATAGACCGTATGATTTTTGACGCCAATTTAGTTAAACTGATTCGTCCACAGCCATCGCAAGAAAGTCTCTTTCTTTTCTTATAAACTGGGATGACCAGTGAAGTACACCAGTCTGATGGCATAACCTCTGACTCCTATACACTACTTAGTACCTTTGTCACTCTATTCACCAATTTCCTACTTCCATCCTTAAAAGCCTCAGGTAGCAAACTCTCAGGTTCTGGACTGGGATGATAAGTGAGAAACAGATCATTTAATAGAGGGAACATGTAGCTCTGCTTGTTAAGAAGTGTTGATGCACTACATGGCGTATATTCGTCGATGGGGATGTATCCTAGCAAACGGCTGACTTTCATTGAAGATAGCTCTTTTAGTTTCTGACATGTAGAGATGGATACTTTTAATTTCGTAAGGCTACTATATCTGAAAGACATTAAGTTGGATAATGGATAGTCTGAGCTTAATTATGCTTTACCACTGAGGTGCTTCAGTAACTAAGGTTGATAAGGCTTCGTCGAGTTTCCTAAATAGCCCATCGACGCATTCAAATTCATTGGGAGTTGAGGAAGACCGCTGATATCATGAAGATTCCTAGGAGACATACTTCAGTTGCTTGATGGGAGCTAAGCAGTACCAAAAATCAAGAGAATATGAGTGGGCCTCATTTAACACTGACAACAACAGCAGACCGACACGTCTGTATTACTCTCTATAGTAAACATTTTGTTATAAAGATAGTTGTTATAAGACTGAATTCAGTTACTTCTTGAACCCATACTCCTCTAGGAAGCTGTTACGTGTCATGGAGACGAGCTTAACTGTTTCCAACACAAACAGCTCGACTACAGGAAACTGATAGCTTTAAAATCTGATATTTACTTCTAATAACTTGCCTTTGTTATTCTGTTATGTTTTTGTATTGGGCAGGGTTGTCTTTTTGCTCCCAGATATGGTAAATTGTTTTCTGTCTGTATTTAAATTGGGTTTGTGATGAAGCTAAGGGTTACTTGGAAAATTAAGGGATCATTTTGACTTACCTATTTAAGTACCTACAGAGAATAAAGCTAGACAGGATGAGTATAATTAGTACACAGGAGTTCGAGGGCAGACTAAAATAGTGAGTAATAGCTCAAAAGAAGGCAGTTGTGAGATGTTGAAGGGCTAGGTGGGCTTAGTTAGATGACTAGTGGAGTTATTAGTGTTATATATACTTTTTAAGCAATACAAGCCTGATCACTTTACTGCTAGTGTTTTAGGTAGAGGATTAGATCTATCAATCAATAGGTCATGCTTTGTATAGTGTATACACCACATACTAACTAGGCTGTAACGGAATTCCGATGACCATGTACACGCAAGTGACCTATTTCCGAAAACTCTATAGTTGAATAGTCGCTAACACAGTAGCAGGATTAGTTTAACTGGCTTCTTTGTGTAGAGACAGTGAACCACACGTTTCTTTGGTTAAGTTATTTAGAAGTAGTATTCATCATGGACTGATATCAGTTGGGGAACCATTGAAAATCTGGGAGCACCGGACAGCTGTTTCGTCCTGGTATGGGACTCCTCAGCAGTACGCACCCACGACCCGGCTAGGACGAAACAGCTGTCCAGTGCTCCCAGATTTCCAACGGTTCCCCAACTGATGTCAATCCATTATGAATACTACTTCTAAATTAAAAAATCCGCACTCATCTCAAAAATACATTATTAAGTAATTATTAAGTCCAAATAATATGAGAAAAAGATGGCAGCTTAGATATATGAAAATGCAAGCTAGTTTTGCATGGCTTCTTGTCTAGATCATAAGTAGGTGTCAAGTCAGCGTTTAGAGGATTCAGGTGAAGTAGCCTGAACCACCTCTCCATGGAGAGCGTCCCAAGACTTAGGGAGTAGAAGTTGTGCCTGCTATTTGACCTGGTATATTCTAGACTTACTTTTGGAGTATGTCCCGTGATATAGGTGCAACAACAAAGGTTAAACAAGCGACAGACTGAGGGTCCAGAGATGTTTTAGCGGTGCACTGCTCCTTGCCTAGGCACGGAATCCGAACTAGATGGTCACAAGTCGAAAGCTTAAGCCTATAAACCACCTTAGGTGCCATTAAAAGTGACTTCATTGACAAAAATGAACAAAAGAATGCAATTAAGACTACTAAAATACGATAGACAAGTAGCCGTTACCTATTCCCAAGCCGACCTGCTCCAGTTTTTAAACCAGCTAACTGACAGCTAACCTTTAAAGGCCATACGTTGTTTCTAATATTCAATGGCTATTTTTACAAACTAGTGTAAACCAATTGATTTCTTGTAGGTCTTTCGGAAACTTAGAGGTCTTTGATGGATTCCGATGCAGTAGGTCTATCCACTAACCTTCTGTAGCTCTGTTTAGCCCAACAGGCGGTTAGGTGTTGAATAAATTAGTGGGGATAGTATGATTTTTCCGAGGACTGTGGGGCAGATAGGTTCCTCGGTTGTCTCGCTACCAGACAGACGTTCGAACCTTTTGTGAATGGCGAACAGAAGGGAACCTGGAGGCGAGGTTGCTGGATAAATTCAGATTCAGATTTGTAGTTTGAGAATCGAAGGATTTGTATCTATATTAATCCCTTTACAGTAGGCTCTGCACGCTTCCTGTCTCCTGCAGAGCGAATCGACTGATAATGTAGACACCACTTCTCATGGCAGCCGGTCCTGAAAGCGAATAACCCGATGAGAAAACAAGAACTACGAGAAAATGACGTTCGCCCCTCACTTCCATACTCTCCTGTTATGCTACCTGAGGTGTCCCAACCTGGTGGAAAAGAAAAAACAAGGTAGATTAGTTCCAAAATTTCCTCTTAAAACCCTATGTAGCATGATTAGATTTCCCCTTTGCCTGCGACGGGATGAAGAAAAGAGATTCGGCTTCTGAAGTCATTCTTCGTAGGTTACGGTTGTCATACCAAGGATCATGTGAGTGATCATACCCTAAACTCTCTTCAAGAAGTCTGCAACACTCTTCAGGCAGGAATTTGCCTCTCTTGGATGGTTTTCTTGGTAACAGTTCACTAAAGATGTACTTAGGGCATTGAACGCATCACCATTTATGTTGGTATAGGTCCTGAGTAATACCAGTGTCCTAAAGCCCTGAGCTGCCGGCACATGAAACTTTGCTGTAGTCTTCGACTCTCCCCTTACCGTGACTCCTAGGTCATCGTAGGTCAAAACGAGGAGGAATGAGTTTCATTAATGTCGTAGGCGCTGCTGTCTGTATACTCCCTGTGTATGCTCACACACGTGCGTTGATAAGCGCCAGCCACTACGATGACTAGGTTACCCGTTTAAGTCTATTCGAAGCCTACACACATCCTCGTCACCGCGAATTTTTCGCCTGATTCTCGCGTCATCAGCCCAGAGAACCATGGGGTATTTGGTGATGCCGACGGTTCGTTTATGTGTGAGGAGAAACAGCAGGGGAAGCAGCAGGATATCTAGAGGCACCAGCCACCATGTCTTTCTCGATGCACGCACGCCATTATATTTGGCTATCGCGTCGATTCCAAGTCTGCAATCCAACTGCGATATTACACACGGTATCTCCCCGTTCCCCAGTAATCACGTTTCAACTTTGTGCGTCAAGCTATGTTGTCTTTTGTGAGGACCACTGTACCAATTCTGAAGAGTTTTGCGGCAATCAGCAATTTAGCTGCAGGCGACTTACGAAGAGAGCTGTCCCATATCTTCCGCAGCCTTCTCTCCGTCAGCGCTTCCGATGAATCTCGACGATCTGGAAGTGAATCCAATGGTGCTGTCCGGCACACAAACGCGAAGTGTGATTAGTTTCTACGGGAGTCCTTTATCCCACGCCCTGACCACAGTTTTTTTGATTGCGTCCATAAATCGTTCTGCTTGGCTGCCGGGTTGTGAACAATGTGGTGAGCATAGAACGTGCTAGACGACATGCCAAAAGCAAAAATCTTTGAACTGTGTGGGTGTGAACTGAGGGCCAGCGTTGGAAACGGTAGTTTCGTGGGGGCCATGGAAGCAGAATATATCAGTGAGCGACTTCTGTTCATCTCGAGTGGGTGACAACCATAGTGAGAAAAAGATATTTGTCATATGGACCGGTGAAATCGGTTTGGAAACGTGATTTATGGGTATTCACGGGGGTTGGTGTTGGTCGTGGGTGATATTTGGCCGCTAATTGACCTTCTGTGCGCCCATCCAAATCGTCTGCGACAGAATAATAATGATATATTTCATACAACAAAGGTTAAATGAAAACGAACCACTTTACGGGTTTGATCATCCACAGCCATTGAGAGCAGCCATGAATAATCGATTTCTTTTGCTGGATATCTGGATGACTGGAATGAAGCTGAGACGGGATCTATTTCTTAAGTGATAGACAGATGATGGCTACCTCCTCAAACCTAACGCAATCACTCGCAGTACGTAAAGCGGCCCGTCTGCAAAATACTGTCATCATTTACCATTAAGTAGGTCTGTCGGCTAACGATTGAAAACAAAATGCATCAACCGCTGCAATTGTTTGTCCTCTCTCCTGGCTATCTGAATACCACTTGCTGTGGATGGAGGCGACCTGATAGCTGCTGTTGTGTAGCGGACTACAGGATCTTCTGTAAAAACCGCCTACTATGACTGTATCCTTCTTCGATGGATATTCGTTTTGCTAAGCTGGAAAGAGCATCTGCTTGGTCAGATTTATGGGGTCAATACTGGATCTCGCGTGGTATCCCTACAGCACTAAAGCCCATTGTTATGGATTGCTTGAGAGGTGGTCCTGGGCACAAGACTTGGATACAAAAAAGGTCAGTTCACGGTTCGTCAGTTGTGTGGATTTCCCGCCAGTGACGGGGTTGTGGAAACGACTTGTAGAAGAGAATAGGGGTAGGGCTTCTTACTCCGACTGGCTATATATTTGCTTTCTGCAGCAGTAAGTGACTGAGATGAATCCATTTCGTCTTTTTCCTTCCTACCTGGGGAAGCATGTAATATAGCTGCGTCCTCTCTGTATCCGGAGACAAGTGCTGCCATAACGACTGGCAGTCTTGGGTTGTAGTGGGCCAACAAAACGTGGACTTCAGTTTCCGGAAAGCCGATGCACACCATTCATTTCACATTTTGGAACATCTTTACCACGATGGCCGCTCAAAGGTGACTTAACTGTATGCACAGGTGGAAGAAACGCGCTGCAATAGGCAGTAGGTCCAAAGAATGAACGCAGTGAAGAAACATTTATTGGTTCTGTCATGTGCTGTATAATATAGACGTTCTCCGGATCTGGATGGTGACCTGAATGAAGCATCGAAGATAAATCTGGGATGTTTTATTGAATGCAGGAAATAATGGTATTTTTCAAGGCGGAGACAAAATCAGTTCCCTTTTTTTCGCTGTAGCACGTGTTCACTCCAGTCCCGAAGCTGTGTTAGAGAAGCTACAACAGCGAAGATATCATCCAGACGTACAGCAGCTTCTGGCGATCCAAATAATGCGGTATCTATCATCTGGACCGAATTGGACATTTAAGGCTCGTAATGACTGCAGTTGGGAGTCGAGCCCAAAGCACATCCGACCACCCTTGTCCTGAGTGAGTTGGAGCTGTCACAGTTGGCTCCACGCTTTGGCCCCATTAGCTGTACTCAATATCGAGGACATCCGGTGTGCTTAGAGCCCTTTCAGAAACCTGCCAGTCACTTTACGATCATATGCGAATGAGAATGACTCTAATGTCGACGGCAAGTAGATACGCCATTGACATATTTCAGGAACAGAAGTCATTTGAGGACACCACCTTGAATAGAGCCACCGTGAATGCTTTGGATAGGGGAGTAAATGGAAGTGAACTTGGCACATTGAGATCGACCTGTCGGAAGAGATTCAGATCACCCTAGTGATGGGTTCTGGGTACCAAAAGCATGAAACCCTTCCATCAAGAGGGAGTGAGGGACTTTGTCAGAGGGTTTGGTGTCGCCGAAATATCAGACTAGCGCAGTTCACTCACAGCCACGGCCTAAGGTTAATCGGTTGGCGAAATCTAGGAGACAAGAAGTAATTTGGCAGGATTTTGGAAAACCATATTAGTGCCGACCGATAATTCTCTCAGTAAGGAAGAAGTTTGAAACTTGGTCGCTGGCGCCTTTCTCTAGTGTTCATGAAATGGCCGCAGGGATGCGAACAGGATGGTAATTGTCCGAGACATCTTTGGAGCCCGGCTTTTTTCTTGGAAAGATAAAGGTGGTTTTTTCAGGACTTGGTGGGAGGTAAGGATGGAATGGGCGAACACCTTGAGAGGCGAAAGAGGATATCAGCCCACGCCGTTTGAATATGACAGAGGAATTATTACCACTATCGGAACTATGTTACGTTTCTACGTAAGTTATCGCCTCTCAAATAAGAGTTACAGGAATACCTATGGAGCATGTTGACCTAGAAGTGGCAGAATGTGCACCGAATAAGGGTGTAGTATGAATGACGCAGGCACGAGCACAGTACTTGTTGAGTAGGCTGCAAGCTCCAGAAGTGTCAGTTATGATGTAGTGGCCAGTCACACTGCCGGGAATTTCCAAGTGACTTTGGGATCTGGGTGGTTTCTTAAGCAATCGGGTGAGTCCTAGGACGGTATTAGGGAAACGAATGCAAGTTCTCCTTCACGAGCCAAACGTCGTTGAGCGAATACCGTCTAACTGGTATGAACGGTTGTTATTTGCCAAGGCGAACAGGGGTCATCATCGGCCGTGAAAGCCTTGGGGAGTTTTCATAGTCTGCGCCCCTTTTTCAAAGTGCGAACGTGACGAATAGATTACGCTGCTTCTGGCCCATCTGAGAGAAGCTGTTGCAGTAGGGCGGATGCATACCTTGATGTGAGCAGTATGGAAAACCCATCGCCACTGGCCCGCATTTTTTCAGATGTTTGTTCTTTTGCACCACAATATCCAATTCTGATGGCGTAAACCTATGCTGCTGTGAATGATAACATTTGAGCAGATGTTCACCTAGGTTGCATGATTATGTGGAAACCTACAGATTCTCAGCACCGTCAGTGTGGGTTCTTTTGGTCTTCGAAGCTATAAGCATAAGAATTTATGGTAAAATAGACGTTTGTCTAGCGTAACGACTCACTGAGAAGACGAATGAAACATGTCTACTGCTTGTAACAAAAATTCGGAATTTTGCGCCACCTTGGTGCCAAATTGGTGGGAAACGAAAGTGTGGCTAAAAGCGATCGCAACTTCAACACTTTGTATATGCTGAAAAGTTGTATTTTCTTGTTAATTTCATAACTTGTGGCATCTTCTGATGTTTTGAGTCAAACTTACTCACCTCTCTTCCAAACCATTCAGGTCCCTTGCAGTCTGTAAAAGGAGCTAATCGCGAGGCTGTTTTCAACCCTGTGAAACCTGTGATCAAAACGAACATCACACGGTCCGATCTTACTGAAAAATATTAGGACCAATATACTGTTGTTACACGCTAGTGGCGTAACGTACTATATGCAACCCGTAGCGCGCGGTACCGCGAAAAATTCACCATAGCATTTACAGCCGGAAAAAGGACCCTACTGAATGTGAGGCGTGCTAAAGCTTTCCCAGATAACTTCGCAATGACATGAGAAGTTGGAGGCGGTCGCATAACTCCATACATATCCTACGATCAAACGTTTGGTGTACGCACGGCGCGCGACATGCACACCGTAAATGGACAGGTTTGTTCTGTATGAAGAGTTGAACCCACAAAGAGTCCTTAGCAGCTTTGAAACACGTTAGTCAAGTATGGGGGCTGTGATGTGCGACTGAACATAAATGAGGTGGCCAGCACCACGTTTGTTGTCTTTATTTTTCTGAAGCAGTAAGTAACCACCTATATGAAAGTAGCTAGTCGGTGGCACTTGGCAAGCATCAAGGTCTTATAGGGACGATAACGGTAGGCCAACGAATATAAGAGGGCGCTTGAGGGAAATTTAGATTGTTTTCGACGGATCGAGCATGGACTAGAACATGGTTGGAAGAGATTGCGTGAATTGAGGAGCAGTTCAGGAGGTGATGGATAAGAAGGCCTATATTTCCTATAGGCGCATCTAAAGCGATGCATTAGGCACAGTGGCTTGGCGCAGAGCGAGAAGCCTCCCAAGATATAGCAACGAAGAATATGGAGTGAGAAAAGTCAGTAGGGAAGGTGATTGGACTGAAATTATACTGCGATTTTAACCGAGCATCATGATTCAGTCGACCGTGACTAAAGTTTAAGTTTGATTGACTTTGTAAACCAGGCTGAGACGAGAAAGGAAAAACAGGAGGAGCAGTCTGGTGAATGAAAATAGAAAGGGATTGCTCGTTATTTTCATAAATTACTTCAGAAGTGGGTGTGCGTGAGAAAGAAAGTCAGTCGGTAAAGCATAGGGCTGCATTTGACTCTATACACTTGTAAGGTTTCGGTGTTTTAGGGACGGGAGCACTAACAGTGGTGTTAAAGAAATTGGTTAGCTTAGCAGAAAGTTTATGGGTAATATAGGACTAACAGTTGAGGATTATACAATCTGCCTCGGTTGACAGAAAGGGTTGTGGTCCTGCCCAGTATACCCTGGTCATGTTGGTGGATACGAGGAAGGCGTGTAAGGGTCTTAGAGGGTCAGTCTCTATATGCGCGCCTGCGTCGGGAGGGCCCTCTGTGAATGTGTAGTGGGGATCTAGGAGTTCCAGGCTCACCCGATACACTAGGCACATAATTTTGTGCATTACAGTGTGCGAGCGCGCAAGATTGTTATCTGCTCCAAACAAAGGGGACCATGTAGGAAGCTCCGGCATTTGAAAGAGCCATCTGACTAGAAAAATTGTTGAGACAGAAAGGTGCGTCAAGATGATGAGTGGAGTTAAGTTGTGGGTGCTATTCAGTAACAGGGGTGAAGAAGTTTGGGTGACTATGATCACAGTAAGGGATAATGTTGCGCTGCCGCAAATCGAGATGACGTTGTTGGCGGTTTGGATACATGGTTTGCGGGGTTGGTTGTTACCAGCCAGTTTGGACTTAGAAATTAGGCACTTTGGTGATAGGTCGCATGTGATCCGTAGATTCCTCAGTGTTTCCAGGTGGTTTTGTGATAGTTGAAACTTCATTGGCGCCTCTCAAAGTGGTTCTAGAAATGCGCAAAAGTTTTGGACATGTTTCCGCATCACTGAATTGCTTTAGACTGTCAACAACCACAGTTATCTACGGGTTACAAGAGGTGGTATTATTGAAGGGAGGATAGGTAGTTTAAGTACCTTCCGGCTGCTTGCGTCTTTGCATAGCTGTCATATCCAAGGCAACATATGCATCCTGGAATCCGGGAACAGTCTTGACCTTTGACAGAGAACTCATGAGCTGGTCTGCCATGGTTGGTGAGCTATCGTTAACAGGAACGGGTAAATTAATATGTGACTCTTATTTTCGGATTCTCGCGCAGTGGCATAGGGCAGCTGAAGGACCTGTAGCCTGCTGAGGTGTGTGCGAATAGGGTTAGAGGGTAATACAACTGGAATGTTATCGACACCTACTTTATTACCTTTCTGTACACATTTAATGACCTCAGAAAAAATAAGGTCATTTAAGTTCCCTGCCTTAGATAAGACCTTGTAGCGTCATACACTTCCTCAAAATCAATAGCCTAGGGTTTGACGACTTTCGACATTGATGCTGACCTTGATAGTTTAACTGGACTCGCTAAGCTGAAGGCACCCGGTCAAGCATCCTCGCCATTTGGCACGCTGTCGTGTTACGTTGCATTGCTCGTATTCGACTCTCTAGCCAGTTAGTTGGAACGCATCGGTATTTTGGCATAACCATCCAAATATACTATTCCATCCGACTACGCTATCGTGTTCTTCCTTGGTCTCGTATTCGTGGGTATATAACAAGTTCGAATAATTAGTGATTGGTCTTTGCGTCTGTCAAGTTCGCACCAGGACAAATCCTAAATTGGTGAGCCCGACGTGATCACATATCCCGACCAATAACAAGTATTGAATTGGTGAGCCTGTTCCATTTTATATTTGTTTATTGTTTTCATTTCGATAACATTTATATATCCATTTACTACACTTTCTCATGTCCGACCACACTCCCAAGCTTATTCGTATTAAGCCGACCTCGAACACGATCCAACTCGTGCCATATTGGCCAGACAATGCAGAAACATGGTTTCTGTATGCCGAGGCCGATTTTCGAGAACAGGGTGTCTCAGATCCTCAATCTCGATTTCTTGCTGTCATACGGTCACTACCGCGAGAATTAAACAGGTATGTTACAGCAAACATGTTTAATCCTGAAGTAAGTGACCCTTATGCACTTCTAAAGGCCGCACTCTTGAAGAAAAGCGATCTCACAGATCGCCAACGTCTAGACGAATTGCTTCGTAACATCGAGCTAGGCAGCCACTCAGCTACTGAAGTCCTCGCACGCATGCGAGAAGTAATCGGTGCACGAACATTTGACGATGGTTTCTTCCGAGAACTATTTCTCTCGAAACTACCACAACCGGTGCAAACCGTGTTGGTGACACTCCAGTCAGTCCCACTCGACGACCTGGCAGCCTCAGCAGATAAAATACTGGAGATATCCAGCAGACCCGTCTCCAACGTATATTCTATCTGCGACAAAACAGAGCGCCAGGATTCAGAGGTGACCAAGTTGTGCAACTCTGTGAAACGGTTGCTACGATCTCGAAGTCCTAGATCACGTAGCACTTCACGGAAACGCACCTTGGCGCATCGCAGCAAGTCGCGTGGTAGCCCTAAAACGAAACCCAACAGGGTGGAAAACCCTGAATGGTGCTGGTTTCATAACACTTACGGGGATGAAGCCAGAAAATGTCGTAAACCATGCCGTTTTAAGAAGGACCCGAACTCGGGAAACGGTCACGCCGGCACGTGCTCACGGCAACCGTAGCCGGCGGAAAAAGCCGTTTGCTCTACGTCACCGACTTAAAACGAAAGTCCGCTACCTCGTCGACACCGGCGCAGAAGTTAGCGTTCTTCCAGCAACGACAAAGGAGCGTCATCTTGACCCATCCTTCAATCTTCAAGCAGCCAACGGCAAGGCAATCGCGACATTCGGGAGACGGTATGCCTACCTCAACTTAGGTTTACGCAAACCTATCCACTGGATTTTCCTCCTGGCAGACGTCTCTATGCCCATCATTGGCATAGATTTGCTAAACCATTACGATCTACTCGTAGATGCTCGCCGTCGACGACTGATAGATAACAGCACAAAGTTATCTATTGGCGGCACCACCTATGTAGGTCCGAGTTTAGCCATCGTTAGGACTAAACAATCAGGCGACGCGTCCTACCAGGCAGTTCTGGAGAAATATCCAGAGTTACAGCAACCGAAGCACACTCTTCCGTGCATAACCAGCAATGTTATGCATCACGTCACAACCACAGGTCCACCTGTGGCATCCAAAGCGCGCCGTCTAGCCCCCGATAAGCTCCAAACGGCGAAAAATGAATTCGACCACATGCTCGACCTGGGCATTATCAGACCGTCGAACAATCCTTGGGCATCGCCATTGCACATGGTTCCCAAAAGGATAGCCACGACTGGCGTCCAACCGGTGATTACCGAAGGCTCAACGCCAAAACAACTCCGGACTCCTACCCGATACATCAATACAAACCCTCGTACACTTTGCCTTTTTATATCAATTTTTATTTACCATGTAATGAAATTTTAAAAAAAACGGTAAAGATAAGCGTAAATTTTTATTTTTCGATATGTTTATATATAAATAATTCCCATTTTTACGCAACGTTTTCGTGGTATTAAAGACTTTTATTTATATTCCAGGTGCAACGAGCACTGGACGGAACGTCGAAAGGAACAGATGACCGCGACCGACGTACAATTCCATTTATTGTATTTTATTTATTTAATCGCCACGACACCCTAGAATAAGGTTCAGACAACCAGGGGCCACCTCACGCAGTGAGCCCATCGGAAGAGTTTTACCAGTGGAGAAACCACTGGGTTTTTACTTCCGGCTGGTATCGTCTTAGGGTCCTCACGAACCCACTAGGGGGGGAGTGATCTGTAGCGTCATACACTTCCCCAAAATCAATAGCCTAGGGTTTGACGACTTTCGACATTGATGCTGACCTTGATAGTTTAACTGGACTCGCTAAGCTGAAGGCACCCGGTCAAGCATCCTGGCCATTTGGCACGCTGTCGTGTTACGTTGCATTGCTCGTATTCGACTCTCTAGCCAGTTAGTTGGAACGCATCGGTATTTTGGCATAACCATCCAAATATACTATTCCATCCGACTACGCTATCGTGTTCTTCCTTGGTCTCGTATTCGTGGGTATATAACAAGTTCGAATAATTAGTGATTGGTCTTTGCGTCTGTCAAGTTCGCACCAGGACAAATCCTAAAACCTTAAGAACAATTGAGTCAAAGCTGCGTACTCTGATTAGGAGACGGTGAAATGGGCAATTATTTAGTTATGATTTATTTTCAGTAATCATTGGGTTGAAATTTCGCCGAACGACTTTGCGGCATATAGATGATTTATATTGTCAGTTCGCAAATTTGCTTCTGTTGTACAGCTTACTAGGTCAGGAAGAGTATGAAGCCTTTCGCCCAGAGCAGGCGTGTTTTCTTCAAAAGACTTTATGCCTTCCACTGTATTCGGAAAAGCAGTGGAAATATGGGAAACTGTTTCACGTGCCTGAACAAATGGTGTTTGTTTAGAAGTAGCTTCTTCCGTTTGGTGAGATATAGGAATGTTTTTGCCGCCCTTGGAGAGTTTCGGCAAGGCCTTACACGATGGACTGGCAACCAAACTGAACGATTTTCTTTGGTCCTTTTCGTTATTTTCCAAGGGTACGCTTCGTCATCGAACTGTGGTCAGGACGGATTAGGACAATCAGACAAGGCGAAGAATATATGTAACGATGGCGTACGACAGTGCAAACAGTCGGATGACTAATGTTACGCCCTGGGGAGAAATCTGCCATATTCGAGAAGATGAGATATTTTGGATGAATGCATGGAATACCATCAAAGTATTGCCGAAGGGTACAAAATGCTACCGTGTATGACATACACTATAGTAGCATACCACGAGGGAATGCGACGCGGGTCTGGTAGCACTGTTGTGGATATTGGCGCAGCACGCACTAGAACTTTGAAAGTGCTGCCATATCGGTCCCCATGATGATCATACCATACCTGTGGCCACGTGCTACCAATAGGGAGAAGGTGCAAGTGACTGATGAGGTGGAAGTTCTGTGGAGAGGTGAAGGTGGCCAGTTGATACATACTTGTCTCGTCGTGGATAGCCTTGCGTGGGATCTCATAGTTGACAATAACCTGGCAGGCTGCTGTGGGACTCATAATCACGGCGAAGAACAATCAGTTACAGTGCTAGGCTCTAAAATACAGTTGGGAGGGAACAGTGGACTCATATCTTTATATCCCTGTCGAAACGTGATATATCTACCTCCTGCTGAAATGAGACAGAGGTACCCACTGAATACGAGGAAGGGATAAGAGAGGTCCCTGAGGGGTTCACCAACGCAGCTGCTTTGACTACCGAATACTTGAACGGCGCGTCTGCGATAGAGCACCACAATGATACCAGGGATTCTGCAGCCATCAGACAGGGGGCCCGAAAAATGCTGCCGAATTCCAGCCTTAGCTTGGACGAATGATTCAGAACATGCTAAAGTGGGCACTAATCACACCATCACATTCTTCATCAGCTCCCTCCACTGCGTCAGTCAAAAAGAAAAGTAATCGGTTTTTTTATGTGTAGGCTACCAAAAACTGAGGACGATTACGCACGGAGGCCCATCTTAATTTTCACGCGGCGATGAGAGGTGAGGAGCTCAAGCAGGGTCAACGTGGTCCTTCAAATCTGATTTGGTAGCAGGGTACGGTGGACACTTTTCAGACTTATCCAAAAGGCTGATGAAAATATCAGTGGTGAAAGTACATTGCAGAAGGTTGGTTCAAGAATCACTCAAAGCAGGCAAGATGACCGTAATCAGAAGGTAGAAACTCTGAGATATGGCTCAGAAACGACCTGTGGTGTACACTCATGGACTGCTCATCTTGGTCGTCACGTCACATTTCGCTACTTGCTTTACCCCTCTGCGACAACGTTTTTCACCATTATTATTCTTATTTTTACTTCTCTGCCATTCTCCATGTTTCCTTGTCCCTTTATGCGAGGTGTGACAAGTTGAAGCATGACGCAGAAAAATTAAGTTTCATGTTGCCGATATCTGACCGGTTCGACTTCGCTGGTTGTTTTATTTTTCCCATGGGCCGATCACCCTTTGTCTCCAGTGAATCTCATGCAAATATGCCCATTTTCTTCTCAAGGATGGCTCTGAGAAGCGAATGCAGATGGCAAACTTCTGGCACATTCCACTGTCAGTATGTCAGAAATTCGGCTGATGAATTCATCGCAATACCGGTGTAGTGGCAGTGCACGAATAACATTCATGTGACGGCTACTTATCCCCCCCAGTCCACCACATTTTTCAGCTTTCATAACGCGTTTAAGTTGAATCTGAACTCTGCTTTTCAAGTGGTTCTTGATCATATCGGTTCGCACGTTTATGTCGCGTCTACCTCATCGTTGCCATGTGTTCGTGGTAATATGTCAATCTATTCAGCATTTTTGTTCTACGGTTCCACTGTTCGCCTCATACAGTGCGTTTCCGACGCTTGTGTACCAACTACAGCGGTAAGCTGTTTTTCTATCTGATTGCTAAGTCTCGATCTAAACATACCTCTAAGCGGGACAATCTGGGGTTGAGCGACGTAACACTGACCGCTCTGGTGGAAAAGAGGTAGGATTTGATCATCCGAGTGCCTCTTTGTGTGACAGAAGCGTTGTTACGCCTTTTGTTTCGGACCTCGATTAACTGGTGTGCTTCACACCTTTCGCCCTAACCGAAGACATCATATTGGTCATAGATACCAGTATCAAGGACTACAGGGAGGAAATAGATTAAACTAAGACCGTGATAGAAGAAGGTCAGAGATTGGTTGAGGATTTCCACCCATAGGCGGAACTTCCTGAAAAGTACGATAACTCAGTTGAAAACCGTGTGGAGAAAGCGGAGAATTTAATTGGCTACCCGGCAGTGGAGGTAGCGAAGCGTTTATAGGTGTCTCAACAGACCAACGTACCTGATACCCTGCCCTTGGATCTCTTGGAGAAAAAGACATCAAACTCATGTATCATGATAGGAATATACTGTGATTATAGGTGCCTCCGCAAAAGGTTGAAACGGTCCAGTTGCCCGATGGTTTTCAAGTTTACAACCTTGTTTGATGCCTGAAAGATCTGTCAACATCCACGACCACAAAAGGCCGCATGGGAACTTTAAAAATATTGTGGTCGCACAGGGCGAAATAGCCTGTCAACGCAGAAAACAAAGAAGAAGTGGTCCGACCAGTTGACCACGTTTAAACTTAACGGCTGATGTGTGCACGAACAGGCCGAAATATGTTGACGCGAATAGTTTTCCCGTTGACTGTACTACTTCATCGTTACAGTAGTGTCTATCAGATCTGGAAGCAAGTGAACTCAATCCTTCAGTTGCTCACAGACGATAACCACAGGTACTGTTCCCTCCAAAGTGACTACGAATAGAAACCCACTGGATGACAGAAAAAACAAGTGTGAAGATAAAACCTTGCTGTGTGAGGCTAAAAATTCTTGAAAAAAGACAACTTTAGGAGCGTGTTTTCCAATGATGGAGGAGAATTCTTTATAGCTAAGGCGCTCCTAATACGCAAACCAAAGGGCAGGTTTTCTACTAAACTCTTTAGGAAATGAAAACTGCGACAACTCAGAGGTCTGTCACACAAGACACCCCATCAAACTTAGTTACTTTAACCACAGACGTCATGCTGTGACACTGGGTAGCAAACACCTAACCTCTGCTCAGCTGTACATCCTAATAATCCTAGTCATTACTTTGGGAACAAACACATGCCCTCTGCCGGAAACGTTTCTGCTTGTGAACCCCGACAGAAATGTTTTCGGGTCCCGCACAGTATGTACAATCCATGGTGTTTCGGATCAACTGACCCCCCGATAACACAGACCCGGAACCAGTGTACTCTTTTTTCACCGGTCATAAACCACCCCTTGCGCTGATAGCAGAAATGAACTGCACGTTAACAACCTATGGACACTTCGAACAACTAGGTAATCACGTGTTTATGGGCTACAGAAGCCTACTAGTCCCATCGGTGTACCCCTGTGGTGAGTCCCATGCCCGAAACGTAAGTAGTGCATCTTCTAACGAGTCGAATACAGGGAGACTTTGCTCGACTAGGCTTGGGGGACATAGTTATTTGCTTCACAAGCCATAGTAGCCTTTTAACACTTTTACTTATTAGTGCATGCTAATTGCACTAGGGGACATCTGATCTTTTATCACCCCCAAGTTTTCTGGTGTGCGTTCGTAGCCTCTCCAAGAGGAGTCCTGTTCACTGCCTTCACGGAGTGGGTGTTCCCTCGTAAATATGAAGGGGTGCAAGCGGATATCTGGAGCCCATCCCTGGATTGATGCATACTGAGGGTTCACCTAGGAGGTTTGGAAACTCCTGATTCCAAGGTAGTGGTGCTCATGAGCTCCATGTTCCGGATGAAATCAGTGGCACTTTAATCTTTTTCGGCAACTAGCCACCGTGGAAATTCAGCTCCTGATGTTGCTCCACTGCCTTTTGGATAAGACTCCAGGTCAAAGGCCAGGAGAGAGGTCCTTTAAGACAGCCACCAGTTTCTGTCCGAGCACCCAGGCAGTAAATCAGCCCTCACATAGGATGGGAACTCTGGATTTACAAGGAAAAGAGACTTTGTGGCTATTAATCAAGCCTCCTGCGGCACTGAGGCTCCCCAAGCTGCGAAATTTCCGACCGATTAATCAATTGATTGCCACGATATTGTTTTTTGTCTGAACATATGAACCATATCTTTTTATGCTTACCTTTCTCGCCCGTCCCAGCCTTATTTTCACTCGGGCGCTTTCCTTTGCAGAGGCCTCTGGTCTGCTTGGGTCGTTTTGAGTGACTAGACAGTTGCTCCTACAAAGTTGTCTTCCGGCGTGCCATCTGACACGGCTATCCTGAAAACACTCATACCGCTCAAAATCGCCAACTTCAGCTGCCGCACCTTGATGCAGACTGAACAACAGGCAGGTTTAGCTTGGACTCTGGAAAGTCCCACCGTTGATGTATACTGCACCTCATAGACCTGCATACAAGATCCCAGGGAAGTGCCACCACTTAGTTCCCCATATGTCAGCTCGGAAAATACTTTTCATGCGCACTTATCTAGGAACCTTGTTTCATCCGCAACCGGCGTTGCTGGTGTCGGTGTCACACCACCGCAGTACTCGATGGGATCCCCATCAACAGACATCTGTGTGCTGTTAGGCCAGGAGGTTCAACTCGAGTAAGAAGCAGTCGGCAAGTGAAACGCCCCTTTGTCATCTCTGTCTATAATCCTACGGAACACAGCCCAGGTGCAACCAAGAACGAGTTATATCATCAACTGAGTGACCTGCTCAAGCAAATGTGCCCGACAGGTACCGTGGTTAGGGATTTGAATGTGTAGTTTTGGCGTTTAGACTCAGAGGGGAGTCTTCTAGGTGACTGATGGGGACTGGTTGGCCGCGGGTTAAAAAATGAGGGTTACCTTCTGCAGCCTTGTGCTGGTCACAACCTACTTCTGGCCAGCACCAGCTTCCGACACAACCACTGGTGTTGTGCTACTTGGCGCTCTGCATCTGCCATTCAAACCTGGACTCAGGTAGACCACATTGCAACCAGCCACCGATGGCGCGGGTGCATATAGGACTGCCGCCCTGTCTGCATTATTTGCATTTACCTAGCTTGGAACATCCCTGGCGGGTCACTTCCACGTAGTGAAATTCAGAAAGTGCTACTCTTTCCCTGGACCGGTACAACGTGGTGTCCCCCAGGGTAGCGTGCTAGGACCGCTACATTTCCTAATCTCTGTGAACGATATTTACAGCACCATCAGATATGCCACACCTTACCTTTTCACAGATGATTTGACTGTCCACAGCTTTCCCTGTGCAGCACTAAAGCAAGGTTCTCCTCAAATACAAGAAGATCTGAAGAGATTATTCACGTGGAGCGCGACCCGGCAGCTCCGTTTGGACCCAAATGAGAGTGGCATCCTCCATTTCAATAAATGCAACCCAGATGTAACACTACGCTTGAGTGGCACCCCACTGCAGATATCCAACACTGTGAAGGGCCTCGGCATCACTTACTCCAGGAGTTTGGCTTTTACAGGGTATGAAGATCCAGTAGCTTCCAAAGGCAGAACACTGGTAGGTCTTTTATGCAGAAACATATTCACACTTAAGGTAAAACTTATAATATGCAAGTTACGGTCCGCTCAATATTAGACCATTGTACAGTTACCAATGTTAACGTTAATGTTACCAAAGCTTTTGATAGAATCCAGGTTTAGAACATCAGATGGAACTTTACTCAGCACCCACCTACAGGTAACAGGGGACTTCCTTGGGAAGCAAGATGCAAAAAAATTACAAATAGAATCACTCTGGCTGAGGCACCTGAAGCTTGACTCAACCTTTCTATATCGCTTTTGTTTGACGAATCTGAAACGAAGTATGCCGTCAAATAGTCTCCGTAATAGCGAATACACTATTTCTATAAATAAGCATCGCTCAAAACTCCGGTTCGGATTTTTCATTACACCATACGGTACGTTGTGGAACAAACATCCCTCTTCTATACAAAGGAGACGATCTCTTGGCCAGTTTCAAAGATTACTGAGTGAATTCCTCATATCTAACGATTCCCGCCAACTCCTTGACGGCCAAATCACAAACGGTGATGCCATGTACAATGGTGCTATTGGTATCTTGATCTGTAGTGAACTCGAAGAAACGTAAAGTAAAACAAAATATGAAACTACGTGTGATTTACAGAAATAGATTCACTGACACAGAAGTATGCGAAGTTATGCTCTATGACACCAAGTAGTAATGTCAGCGTTATGGATAATAATGGGTTACTTGAATGTTATCTCTTCGGTGGCGCCCACCACAATTTAAGATACCCAAGTTCAGGAGGCAATACTTGTTAGTTATCCACAGTCAACGTTGGTTGGCCTGATTGTAGTGATATTTGGAAGTAGGACAGGCGGTCCTGTAAAACCCAAAGAAAATCAGTGAGTATTCACGGCAGACAACAATCAACGGAGGCAGAAGTCGGAATGGATAGAAGCAAACTATATTTCCACGTTTAACAGCAGTAGCGAAGTCATTTAGGTATGAAACGTCGATAGAAGTTTATTAACCCCAGAAATTTTTGCTGCTTTCGAAACGAGTCTGGAATGGGATATTCTCAAATCGCATCTGGTTCTTGCGGAACCAGTTTAACACCGTTGGCATCAACAATGTGACCCAAAAACTGTATCGATTCTCTACCAAATTCGCGCTTCTGCGGATTGATTGTAATGCCATATTCACGCAGTCGTTCGAAAAGCATTCTAAGATGTTGCAGATGCCCTGTTTCAGATGCGCTGGCTACTATTAAGTCATCTATGTATGCAATGACGGAAGGTAATCCATGAAGTACCTGATCTATAAATCTTTGGAATGTTTGAGCAGCGTTTGTCGAACCAAACGGCATACGAATAAATTCGAACAGTCCGAAGCGGGTAGTGATGGCCGTCTTAGGAACATCTTTGGGTTCCACAGGAATGCTGTGGTAGGCTCACACGAGGTCAATCTTGGAAAAAATATTTACTTTTGTCATAGAGTTCATAAAATCATGTACGTGAGGAATTGGATACTTACCAGGGACCGTACGCTTATCCAACGCTCGATAATCACCGCAAGGCCGTATTTCCCCTGATGCTTTTTTAGGTACCGTATGCAGGGGTGATGACCATGGGCTCTTGGAAGGTCGTATAACTCCCAACTTTAGAAGTTTATCGAGACCCTGTTTCGCTGTCTGCAGCTTCTTAGGGTCTAAGCGTCGAGGTTTTGATGAGACCGGAGAACCTTTTGTAAGAATATAGTGCGTCACCGTGTGTTTTTGAGAGGACTTCGTGTAATTTGTTTGAGTGAGCTCAGGAAATCCTCGCAGAAGAATATCGTACTCGGAAGTGCTATTTATTGGAGCTACGACTAGGTTTATTGTTTTTGTCTCCGTAACGATACCCGCGATAGAAAATTCACCATTACGGCTGACTAGTCTATGGCGACTAGAGTCGACCAATAGTTGGTAGTGTTGAAGGAAATCCATGCAAATGATAGGCGACGATATGTCAGCTATGACGAATTCCCACTGGAGTGGTGTATGAAAGCTAATGTCTAGGATCAAAATTCTGGTTCCGTACATAGTAATAGCAGATCTATTTGTCGCTTGTAGTACCAAAGTTGGGTTGGGATGGCGTTTTTCGGAAGGTGTGGGTGGGATAACGCTCACTTCCTTTCTAGTGTCAACCAGGAACTGCGCTCTTACCTTCCTGTCCGTCACCCGAAACAAATGACTGTGTTGTTATACGCCAGCGACGGCAGTCGTCACTGATCGCCTGCCTTTCCGTTTCCCGATGAAAAGGTTTTAAAATCGCATGGTAGCAAGCAATGACATACTTCACTGCCAAACGTTTTGTGATGCCAGCAGGTGCTGTTTTTAAACGCAATTCTACTCGTGGTTTTATCGCGACTACGGGGTTTGCTTCTACAGAACTTCTGTGAACGTCGGTTTAACTACAAAGCCATCAGTTTTCCTGTATGTCGATCTTCCTCTGAAGAGCGGCTACTTGGTCGTTTTGCGTTGGTTCAGTAACACTTTCAACCTGTTTATGCATCCTTTCTTACATGCGGTCAGCGATGTCAGCCAACCTGTCAATGTCCGCATTTCCGACTGCTAATATCTGCTGAATGCGTGAAGGAAGTCTCCGCAGACAGAGCTGGTAAAATAAACGGTTGCCTACCTTCCTATCTTTCAGCAGACTTTGCATATGTTGCTAAAGTTGTGAAGGTGTTCTATTACGGAGGCACACGCTACTTAGTGGTTGATCGACAGCCTTCTGATCAGATAATGCGGTAGCTTTCAGCACTTCTTGCTTCGAAACACCAAAAGGTGTGTCTGGGTGGGGCTTTAATAGTGTCTGCCTTATTTGTTCAGCCACTTCTTCCGGTGAAACAGAGCCTGTGTATCCAAACTTTGTATTTTGTGAAGTAATATGATTGCCCATGAAGAAATGTTCTAGATGAACAAACAAAAATTGCGAGTCATTAAACTTAAAACAAGGCATAGGAAGAATAATGGCACGCACGGACCCTACATTCGGAAAGTCTTGATTATGACAGTTTTAGGACATCAGTATTAATACAGCAAAAAATTTTAAGATCAACGGTAGGAGAAATACAATAAAAGGGTATGTAAATGCCTGCCACAAAGCAGCTGGAGATATTCTCGGGATATATATATATATATATATATATATATATATATATATATATATCGGTATGGTATACAATTATTAATGAATGGCTGGAGTATTCAATTCAAGGCAACAAAAATATCCACCCGTAAAGCTTATGAGAGTTTAATCACGTAGGTCTCACCAGCTTGTCGAGCTCTGAAATCTGACTCCAAATTTATATACGTGTCTAGATACACTATCGCCTATTTATAATCGCCGATACTGCTGATCCACCTGAGTCAGACAGTGTAAATATCAGGAGTTAACGCGAAGTATATATCGGGATATAACCTCGCCTGGTTAACTAGTTCGCTAGTTACTAGCCGGTCCTAAGCCCGGGTAAAGAGGGAAGGTTGGGTGTACGGCTAGCAACCCTACCCCAGAAAACCAATCTAACCGCTAAAGAAACTCCAAAGCACAAACAAAATGTAAAAAATAAAAACAAAATAATTCCTCGCTGGAATCGGAGAGGCGAAATGACGCCAGTTGGTGAAAGCCATCGGGAAACCGATTGGCCAATGTGTCTTCCCTTCCTCGATGAAAGCGAAAGTAAACGTGGGGACATGGAATGTCCGCACCATGTTTGAACCCAGCAAGGCAGCCCAGATTGCAAAAGAGATGAGAAGGTATCACATTGAAGTGCTTGGAATTTGCGAAAGCAGATGGAATGGGAGTGGACTCTCCAAACTGTTAACTGGAGAATCAATAATCTACTCCGATATTGTCACCCAGACGACAACTACGAGCACAATGAGGGAGTGGCTATCATGATGTCCCCAAGAGCATCGAAGGCTCTCATGCAGTGGGAACCAATCTCCTCCAGGATCATGACAGCGAGGTTCAACTCAAAAGGAAGGAAGGTCATAATCATACAGTGCTACGCTATGCACCTACAAATAATGCAGAGCAAGAGAAAAAGGAGGAATTCTACAGACAACTTCAATCAACACTGGACAAGACCTCACTCCAGTTGGCGATATCAAAATTCTAATAGGCAACATGAATGCCAAGCTGGGAGCAGACAACACAGGAAGAGAACTAACCATGGGTCGAGAAGCGCTCGGTGAGGTGATTGACGAGAATGGAGAATTGTTTGCAGAATTCTGCGCATTCAACGACTTGGTGATTGGAGTCAGGCAGTGTGTTCAAGCACAAGGATATCCACAAAGCGAGCGACATGGATTTCAACAGACACCTGACACACCAAAAATCAAATCGACTTTATCTCAATCTCAAGAAAATGGAGACGCAGTCTATTGAACACAAGGTCAAGAAGAGGAGCAGATGTAGGTTCAGACCACTATCTAGTGTAAGGAACCTTCCAAATCAAGTTAAAAGTTTTCAAGGAAGCTGATGATAGACCTCAATTCAAGTACAATACTCGGAAACTGAAGGATGAAACTACAAAGGAGATCTTCACGCCAGCCACCAAGACAAAATGGGAGATATCGAGCAACATCCCTGAAGAAACCTGTGTGGAAGAACACTGGAAGTCTTTGAAAGCTATGTGGAAAGATACCTGGACAGCCGTATTAGGAAGGAAGAAGAAAGAAGATAAGGAATAAATCTCAATGGATACATGGAAGCTGATAGAAAAGAGGAAGATGGTGAAGCAGAAGATAAACCAGTGCAAGGATGCTCAACGACAAGAGGAACTGAGCACAATGTATAAAACAATACACTGGACAAAGAAGTGAAGAAGAGTGCACGCAAAGACAAAAGACACTTCTATGAAACACTGGCAAGTGAAGCAGAACAGGCTGCCTCAGGTAGGAGAGACCTGACGACATTGTATCAAATAATCAGGTTGCTATCTAGGAAGAGACCAACACAGATGAAACCAATAAAAGATGATGGAGGAAATTTAATTACGAAAGAAGAGAAACAGAGGAAACAATGGGCCGACCACTTCAAGAAGCTCTTGAATCAACCACCACCACCACCTGCACTTCGTCCACAAATACCGCCTACGGCCGCTGAACTACAAGTGAACATAAATCCTCCAACAAAAATGGAAGTCTTGAACGCTATAAAGCTACTGAAATGTAGGAAAGCAGCAGGACCAGACGGGATCCCGCCAGAAGCCCTGAGAACAGACACAGAGACAACGGCGGACATGTTCACACCACACCACTATTGCAGAAGGTGTGGAAGGAAGAGAAGGTACCTGGCCATTGATTGGAAGAAGGTTTACCTTGTCAAACTGCTGAAGAAGGGAGACCTCAATGTTTGCAAGAACTGGCGCGGAATCACTCTCCTGTCCACCCAATGCAGGCAAAATATTAAGCCGCATCATCCTGGAGAGGCTTAAGGATTCAGTGGATTCAAAACTACGACCGGAACAGGCTGGCTAGCTTCAGGAAGTACAAATCATGTGCAGACCAAATTGCAACGCCACACCACGCATCATCATAGAACAGAGCATAGAATGGCAGTCAACTCTACACCTCAACTTCATCGACTTTGAGAAGGCCTTTGACAGCGTCGACCGAGAAGTAATTTGGAAACTGCCTCATTATTACGGAGTACCGTAAACCTTTATCACCTCATTCAACAACTATATGAAGATGCCACATGCCAAGTAATTAACAATGGGAAGTTCAGTGATGCTTTTGAAGTGAAGACAGGAGTGAAACAAGGTTGCCTACTATCCCCCATGATATTCCTGATTGTGGTCGACTAGACTGGATCATGCAACAAACAGTGAGGAGCTGTGAGAAGAGGGGGATACGCTGGACTGCGGAAAAGAACCTAGAAGACTTGGATTTCGCCAATGATGACTTGTGCCTGATGTCACATAAACTTGAAGATCTACAGGCGAAAACTAACAAGTTGACAGAAGAGTAAGGGCAGCGAAGACGGGACTTCAAGTGAATACAGAGAAGACAGAGGTGATGAAGATACCCAACCAACAACAACAAGCTCCAGTCACCATCAACGGGAGAAACTTAAAGAAAGTAACCTCCTTCACCTATCTAGGCAGCACTGTTTCAACTACTGGCGGCACTTAGTGGTCCACCTAACTCTCCGTTAGTTTACTGAATTTCGACAGACATGGAAGTTTTCACGCACTACAGGCGGTGAGCATAGATTTCGTCCGTTTTGAGGTTATCAGCACCACCCAGTGGGATGAAGATAACAACTGATAGTTCTTCATATCTTTTCGAAACTAGAGAATATGTGACCAAGAAAAAACACCTAGATCTTCAAAACGATATCATATACCAACAAACCATACTACGTCAGTTACCTGGCTAGCAGAGTCGTGGTCAAGCAGCGCAGCGTAACATAACATTGCAGTAAATGGTATGAGTGCTTTGTCTCAAACTTCCGGATTCCTTATTCCCTCAAGACTATGAAGGTCAACGCCATGGCTGAGTGACATTCAACTGTAGGTTATTGGTTTTTGGGTTTGATTGACTGCTCCAATGATGAGAATGACAGAGTTGTCCTCGAAATAATGGAGAATATTTGTAGCTCAGGTGGATAGCCTTGGTTGTATTGTGTTCTCTGAGCTGGGTTATTTAATCGCAAAGCTTTCATCGTCTTGCTAGACGACATCATCAGCACTAACTTCAGTATGAAGTGAGCTGTCAATATCTCTCCATTAGTGAGTGATTTAGTGACTTGCTCTGACGATGTGGTCTGTGATTGGTTGTTTCCTTCGATTGTTGTGTCACTGACTGTATAGACTTTCCTGTTGGCTGCCCGTTCCTCTACTTGACCTCTGACCTTTCTGTCGTTTATCATTTTTCTTATTGGTTGATAGATCGCGTCTATGTCTATACATCTGTTGATTGCTGACTGACTGATCTGAATGCCAAGCTTCTAGGAGTTCTCTGACATTCTTTGTGTTTCCTCTATCACTCCAACATTTCTACATTGTCGAAATTGAATTCATGTGCATAGATGTTATCCACGTGCAGTGAAATGAGTGATGAAATGTCGTGACGTTTGCTAGCCGATTGGTGTTCATGTAGACCAAGGCGAAGAGGGCGACCACTTTGTCCAATGTAGTGTTGACTACATTTATTGTAGTTAATTTTGTAAATGATATTCGGTTTGTATTCTTTACTTGTTGCATCCTTTGGTCTGCATAATAGTGTTTGGAGGGAGTTTGCTTGTTTATGAGCCACATCAATTCCAAGTGACCTCGGTAATCTTGTCTTGATTTCTGACACATTCTTTATGCATGGTGGGATGATGCGTTTATTAATTTCTGTCGATGACTTTGTAGTTGATGATGTACGGGATGGGCATCCTCTGATTAAGTTTCTTGAGTAGCCGTTCTTCTTTAGGATGGACATCAAGTAATTTTCTTCCTTTCTCCTTGAAGCTGTTGTGCTGCGATGTGTTCTTGCTCTTGTGAATAGAGTCTGCACGCAACCGATTTTGTGTGTCGTTGGGTTGTTGCTATTGTAGTTGATTATTTGGTCAGTGTGTGTTGGTTTCATGTACACTTGGGTTTCCAGCTTTCCAGCATTTGTCCTACTGACTAAAACATCCAGGAATGGTAGTTGGTTGTTTGACTCTTTCTCCATTGTGAATTTGATGTCATTGAAAACGTTGTTGATCGAATTGTGGGTGTTTTCTATATCATCCTTTTTAATGATGACAAAAATGTCGTCAACATAGTGAATCCAAAATATTTTTTGTTTGATCACAGGTAGAATGATGGCTTCCAGTCTCTGCATCACTGCTTCTGCAAATAATCCTGATATCGGTGATCGCATTGGAGTTGCTTTAATCTGTTTGTATATCTTGCTGTTGAATTGGAAGTATGTTGTCAGACAAAGGTCGATGAGTTCCATCAGACGTGAACATTTGAGTTTTGTGCGTTCTGAAAGGTTTTTCTCTTCATTGGTCAGGAGGGATATCGTTTCCTTGGCAATCGAGGTTCGATGCATGTGTATCGTGCTGTGACATCGAAGGATATCATTAACTAGTCTTTCTCTATGTTAATACTTTTGATCTTTCTAAGAATTCCGTTGTTGACTTAATGGTATGTCCGCGTGATCGGATGAGGTGTTTCAGTTTGCTCGAAAGTCTTCTTGATATGTTGTACGTTGGGGTTCCCGGAAGTGAGACTATTGGTCGTAGAGGGATATCGGGTTTGTGTAGTTTTGGTCTGCCGTAGACTCGAGGAAGGATATGTCCATTCGATTACATACGCCATTTGTCTTGTTTTGTTATTTCTTCTGCTTTGAAGAGTTTGTTCAAGGTTTCATTGATCTGATTGTCTAACTTTTGGATAGGGTTGGTTTCAAGTGGTTGATACACACTTTCATCTTTGAGTAATTCCTCTGCCTTCTTGATATAGTCTTCTTTGTCCATGACTACTGTAATGCGTCCATTGTCTGTTGGATGTATAACGATATCTTTCCTATTTTTCAGTTCTTTTTTAATGTTTTCTGTTTTTGAGTGTTCATTTGAGCATCATGTCTCCTCTGCTTGGTTAGTGGTACGATTGTTTGCCGTATTTCTTTTTGAGTGACCTCATTTAATCCTAATGTTTTAAGTGACCATTCTAATGCCACCAAGGATTCTGGTTTCGAGGCATCCCTTGTGTTGTAATTTATTCCTTTTTGAAGGAGAAGTCCTTCCATTTTTGTGAGTGGTTGTTTTGATTAGTTGGAAACGTAGTCGTTTGTTTATTTCGGTTGTAGGTGCTTCCGAGATTTTGAGTAGCTTTTTCCTTAGGACTTTTCTTCGTTGCTCTTTGTATCCTCTGCTTGATTTTTCAATTGCAGTTGTCAATGTTTTCATGCTTTGCGTCGTGAGTATGCTTTCTAGTTTTCTATTTTGATTGTTAATCACTGATTGGTATTTCCAGATCCCATGATGTGCATCTCTGACCATCAATTGTACCATTTGCCTTCCACTTTGTTCAGCTATTTTCCATCTCATTGGACAGTTAATCGGTGGTCTATATCTGACACTCTTCGACAGAACATGCTGACGTAGGCACTCATGGAGAAAGAATAGTTGTTCTTTTGTGGAATATTGCCTTTTGGAGAAATCTTTCCATCTTCGAATAAAGTGAAGTGTGTCACACTCGTATGATTTTGATTTAATATCATCACCCGTAACAAATAATAACAATATAATTTCTGAGATGAATGGGGATTTTTAATTTCTAAGTAGTATTCATCATAGACTGACGTCAGTTGGGGAACCACTGAAAGTCTGGGAGCACTGGACAACTGTTTCGTCCTAGTATGGGACTCCTCAGCTGTCCATTGCTTCCAGATTTTCAATCTTTCCCCAAGTGATATCAATCCAGGATGAATACTACCTCTAAATAACAGTATGACTTTATGATGACTAACGAAAATTAGTCAATAGCCACAAAACATCGGATAGCCAATGGTCTATTCACGTGAAGCTCTTAATCCTCTCGATAAATATAAACAACGTAATGAGAAGACAGATATTACCTAAAACATAAAATGTGTTCAGTCTACAAATTTCGAAAAGTCTGATCGTAATCCGACTTGTCGAATAATTTATTAGAAAGCTAAGAAAGGTTAATAATGCCAATAGGACTATAATTAGGAATTATAATAAGGCTAGTTGCCTCCCATAAGACAGAAATCACAAATGTTTAGTTGTTGACCTTAGGCAAACTTATCAGACGCAAACGCCAACTACGAATTTTTCGTCTTGATTAAATACACACCAGTGCGAGGCCAACAGAGAACACCATAGAGTAGTCAGATTGGAATCGTATAATTGAATAATTGAATAGTGTAAATTTACCGAGATGCATGAACTAACCGGCTAGGGAATTGTAAACTTGTAAAGCAATGCAAAATGAAATGTATTAAATGACATGGATGCTTAACCATGAACATTTAGCTTAACAAGTCTGCTGAAATAATGCAGGTCAGCATCGATATTAAGTATCGTCAAAACTAAGGCAACTAGTTTGCAGAATTACTTGCCCCTAGACAGATTTAGCTGCCGACTACTGTCCGAATAAAATGATGTTTGTTGGTTGAGAGGTGATGTGAGCATTAGTTGAGCGCTGACTTATGCCACTACAGTCATGTCTACAGAGAACAATGTGTAATTGATATAACGAACGAATTACTGCCTCTGAAATCTAGTAAATAATTTTGATACTCAAAATTACATGACTGAATTTTTGAGTGCTACATTATAGAACCGTATTTCAGACATAAGATCACCTTATTGGATGCTCCCAATTTGTCTACTCGTTGATTCCATTGAGAATATGCTCATGCATTCACGTTTCAGACTGTTCTGATCTGAAGGTATTTACTTGACTATTAGGCTAACTATAATGAAAAGTAATATTAATTCCAGGGAAATGCATGACACTACCTTTCGCGCTTCAATAGAGGGTTCACGTTCAGACACTGTTTATATGCATTTTTTTGAAGTAGCAATCTCATTTTGAATGTAAGTGTAAAACTTGGGCACCGTAGTGGAAAGCATTCTTACCCCTTTAAAACGCTGTTTCTATCGACCTAATGATCATTGGATGGATGTCTTTTTCTGTATATTTTCCAACTCCTCTCTTTTTCACACTGGTACCTATTTCTGAAGCTGAATAGAGTTCATATATTTCTCCTCAACATCTCTACAGATTTTAGAAATGGGGCCACCTCTCCTCAAGACTAGAGGTTGCTCTTCTCATGTTGGCAGCAATTTCCACTTGTGTCATACTGATTCACTTCCTGTACTCCATTGTCGTGCCCTGCACTTCAAATAATTTCCTATCTCAACAGATTTTCTTTTCAACTTCTTCCTTTCAGATTTCACCCAATCGAGTTTGCGGTCTCTTTGGACATTCCCAATAGCTTATCTTCGCTCCAAACCACATCTTGTAAGAATCCATGGTGTCAGTTGCGTTGAAGTCTTACTCTGCAATGGCGGTCTCTACCACTTGCCAGACATTAGTTGAAATGAAGAATTCTCCGTTTACGGGTACCTTCATAGAAATGCTTGCTTATGGTTGGATCAACACCTTAGCAATACTGAGGTCAAACGAAAGGTACTAGTCAAGACATGCAATTGGATTATTAAGGTTGAGGACCTTTGGTGAATATGATGCCTTGCAAATATGTTAGGCATGCCGAATCTGCTCTTTGCTTTCTTGATACACTTCATATATTTACCTTCATTCCTAGAGTGTTCATTCTTCCATCTTCATCGCACATGCTCTCGCCTCTTCTATAATTTAATGAAAAGAGCTATTATACTGGACTTCTATACAACAAAGCCAATAATAACCTATGACATTTGCATATTTGTTTATTAAACAACAAACTACGGGATGATTTCAACCTAAAATCCGCAATTACTCATTAACAGTTTCACAGTGGTTATCAATTCAAATAAATATCTATACTATCAAACCATTCATTTATACAAGCATACGAGTTGTGCACATAAATCGTGCAAATGAGGTGATAGCTTATGTCTAAAAGTCCACTCCCCATGCGTCTGAATTCTGCTGGAATGTCTATATTCGTCAAATTCTGCATAACTTCATCATCAGATCTACTTGGCAGCTAGCATAACAGCATAGTGGAGAAGGTGGTGAAGGTGTGTACATTAGTTCTATGAAGTTGTACTGTGAGAAACTTGAGACTTTTGAAAGAGGGTGTGAAACGATTCCAGAGACCATGAATAGTTCTCAGCAATTAATTTTGCTTTTCAATAGTCAGTTAGATACAAAAGATTACTACTCCTCCTCAGTCACCTTTGATTACACGTAAATCATTCGAATCACAGTTTATTTTATCTAGGTCAGTCGACTAGCATTGCCCACCCTATTTCAACCATTACAACCTCCGAATCAATAGTTCTCATCAAAATACACCTACTGAAATAAAACTACGACCTCCAAATACGGAGATGCCAAACTTGGATGTGAATCCCAATGTACTGCCTGAACGAGCTGATGACGATTTGTTGGCAAGGAAGAAGACTGATTGAGGTATGACTTGCTGTCGATTGACTGCTAATTTCCAGTACCAAAATAATCCTGTTTTCAACATGGAATATAACACCTTGATTTGTGAAAGTGGAGCAGGAATGTGCGAACTGTGTCGTGTTGTTGCCAGATGTGTATTCTCATAGTAGTAGTGTGTACAGGTCGCATTCATCAGCAGTTCTAGAAGGGTCAATCTTTTTGCGCTGAAGTCTTAACCCATCCAGATAATAACTGTCAATGTATTTCAGCCACGAACACTTGTGAAAGTTAGAATGAAATCACCGGAATTATGCATATTTCGACTTTGCATCAGTGAATAACACTACGCAACTGGCATTCTCACCATTCTGATATGCATTGTTCAACTGATACGTCATAGTGTAACAGGGGATAGAAAAGTGATCTGACTGCATTCAATTGGCAACAATTTATTGTCTTTCGACTACTGATAATTCGCTATGAACTGTTCGGTCTACGCTTTACGCCTCTGTTGTCTGAGTGATTATTCAGCTTACTAATAATCGATATGATCATTGAATAATCGTCAGTCTGATGATTTGATGTCCATTTATCAGTTTGGGCTGGATGAAGTCATCACCCGATGAAAGTGAGTCAACCACATTGGGTAATGAGCAAATCTTCCAGATTGTTTATCCAGTCAGTCAGTCAGTCAGTCAGTCAGTCAGTCAGTCAGTCAGTCAGTCAGTCAGTCAGTCAGTCAGTCAGTCAGTCAGTCAGTCAGTCAGTCAGTCAGTCAGTCAGTCAGTCAGTCAGTCAGCCAGTCAGCCAGCCAGTCAGTCAGTCAGTCAGCCAGTCAGTCAATCATTCAGTCATCCAGTCTGTCAATGTGTTACTTTGGTGTACGTTATACCTACAATCTTTCCAATATTAGTGAACAAAGTTTATCATCAGTCACTGCACACACTTATCTCAACTGAGTGCTATACTTGTATACAGATTACGCTAATGAACATCCGTGAACGCTTCGCAACTACCTGAATCATTAGGACGCAAGTGTATATTGAATAAGGTTACGAGGACAACCCAGTGTTAAACAAGTTTAGATACTTTCTAAATGAATTACACACGCACTACATGACCAAGCCAAACGCAAATTAGCAGTAATTTTATTTGTTCTCCATATTTCACAGCAAAGTTTTTAAATGCTATGTGAATAATTCTTGTAAGTATCATTTAACTGATGACATTTTGAGCGTAGATTATTACTCAAAATCGCGTCAATGTAATCACCCTACTTTCGACATCTCGTTTTTATTGTCCTGTCACCTCGTATTCTTTGTTTTTAGTGGTATTAAAGTTTTCCATGTATCTGGTATAGGTGTTGCATTGTTTCTGTTACATGTGTTGTGTTAGGTGTTGATTCGGTGGATAAAGCTTTAATAATCAATCTCTCTCTCCACCTAATTAATTTAGACTTAAGTGCAGTAGTTTTATCCCACCCTATTATGCACCCTATTACGTATTATTCTCGAATCCTCCTGAATCTGTTACTGACGTAAACTAATTGAATATTGAAAACCTCGTATCATGTCAGGATTTCCCAGTAGCTCATTTCTGTGTCTTCACATAGATACCACAGACTTGTTTGTTAAAACTAAAGTGAATGCCTATTTTGAAGCAGGCTTCCTCACTCGTTATACTGAGAATCAGTAGTACGCACAAAACATGAGTGTCAACTTGTTTGAAACACCGGCTAACCAGATGTATTGAATTTCTGTCGATCTTGTAACACAAATCAAGTACTAATTGAAGACATGTTCTGAAGGTTAGATTCACAGAATACGTGAACACTGCAAGAGCATCTTGATAATCTCAGACATGAAACTGGTGCTTAACAATAGAATTCGTGTGTGAAATTCAGTCTAGTTAAATATATCATAGATAATACAAGGAGTTTTTCTGATCTCTGACTCGACTTACATTTACTTCAGAGAACTGTGCCGATGTGCGAATTCCATTATTGTTAAACACAAAATAGTTATTTATTACATAATCCTGAATGACTAAGCAGTGAACTGTGAATCGAAGCATGTAAAACTCCTCGGTATTACATTTTCAAAACGCATCCGTCAAAGTTAACTGACCATTAAACAGTGCGGCTAAAATCTTTGACCTTGGATTTAATAAAAAATAATCAGCTTCATCGTAGGTCACGACACACAAATAAAGTGGCAATGGAAGTTAGTATTACTTCCAAACTGCCAACCACTCAAATTCCAATTCATCTACAGCATGCACATCATAAACTGAAATAGTGACCACATTCGAACCTCTAAGTGATCTCATACACTCTGCTTAGTCAGGAGATTTCAAATAGTTAACTATCAGCAGTGTCATGAAAATGAATTCGCTGATTAATTCACACCAGCCTGAATCAACCCGCTGACAAAGATACAACAACAATTGGTTGTATACTGAAATAGACAAGCCTCATACGAAACCATATAGCTCATGTCAGTTTGTCAAAGTAAAGAGACTTGATAAGTAAAATCGATGTTGAATGTTTGGACACAGTTGGAAGGCAACAGGTTTCCTCTCCAGTGTACATTCAAAGTACCTAACCCAGTCCTACACAAGGTCGAATGAAACCACTAGAAATCCAGTTAATCCAACTCATGTATGCCATCAACTGCAACGATGATCTCTAGTAAACCACATCCCAATCTTATTCGGTTTGATTCGTTGACAGATATCAAACAGTCTACTGTAAGCAGTGCCACGTAAACTGATATGCGAAATGAACCAGAACAGTCTCTGTCAACTAGCCAAACCAGATCTGCAGGCCGTTTCCTAATCACTCGAACAAATAAACATCCCCATCTTAAACGGTATCATCCGTGTTGGTTTACGAAGAGAGAAGGATTTGATTAATGGAATCATACTAACTTGTTATGGTTTTGTGTTGTCTTAGTTGGATTGTGTAATCGTGAGGACTGGATTCACGGTCTAAACAACGTGATTGTCACAAAGCTCAGAAAGAAACCTGTTAGAGGAATTTCAGCCGAAATGGCTAGGTTGCTTGTCCAATCTAATCTGCATTCTCTTTGAACGTAATTTTAATCTCATTTTCTAGTTTCCGTCTCCTCAGTGATGCATACAGAAAGAGACTACTTTGGTTGAAGCCCAGGAATGTCAGGTCCTCAAGCGAATATGATATCACAGAAGAACCTTATATCAATCCCTTGTGTGGAAATCTTAGCACTTCAGTCAATCCATCATGTAGAGTGGGCGTCACTCTATGACATCGACAAGTATTTGTCCTGATACGCGATTGTGTTGACCCTACTGGTCATGTCTTCACATCTGAATATCGGGAAAGTCAGCTCACACTTGCCATGAGATACAAACTGGTGTTGTTCAACAGAATATTATCACGCACTGTGACAAGATTATGCATGTTGTCATTTGTCTTCACCTCATCATATCCACTATTCCTCATTCCAGGTTATTTTCTGTGACGCACAGGTTCATTACATTTGGCACTGGCGAAACGTAGTATCATATCACCATATTTTAGTCCATCTACTCAATAGTCTAGTACTTCATGGGCATTATATTTCATAGAGCCACTCACAGCTGCTGCAGTACGACAAACTTAACTAATTATTCTGTCTTAACTATATCAGCTCATTCCGAACAAGTTGTCATTTTCGACACAGTCAGCCTCACAGTTAAGTGAACACTTTCAGAGCACTCGAAATCCTGCACATATGAGCATGCACTCAGATAATGCTGTAGCATCATAGGGAGAAGTGATCTTATGTCTGAAATGCAGCTTCTGTTGTTGTGTGAAAGCCATCTGCCATATTATTTGTAATATCAAATATTCTACTAAACATCAGAGACAGTAGTATGTTATTTTGTTAAATACACTTCGCTTTTGTAAATCTCTCTTCTCACAGACGAGGAGTTGACATGAACAAAGTGATGCAGATCGCGCCTCACCTTATGCCTACCTCTTCCTTCAATCAACAAACATCATTTGATTCCGACACTAGTAGCCAGAGGAAACTGTCAACAAGATCACTAACACGAGGTCGCTCGTTTCGTCCTATCCAGACAAAATCATTGCGCATCCTGGAGCAGCAACTGAGTATTGGGGAAAGTACAGGCAATCCAGTGGTAAAGGTTAGACAGGTAGCAGCTGAACCCCGTGGAATAACTCCACCTGCTTACAACACCTCATTCACTAAAGCCTACGGGCAGAATGTCAGCAGTCAAATGTATATTCCAGATCGTCAGATAAAACCACAACAATTTCGACCAGTATCCATGACAACAGTTATACATCCCACTCATAGTCCACAAGGCAACCAGCCACAGTACAACTCATACGAATATGATCGCACAACCTACAATATTTCACCGAACCAGTGGGTGACCACCAACCGATTCAACTGTGGAATAATACTGGGAATAATTATACCACCACTGTCATTACCAATAGAAATAACAATCGTGGTAATTATGCTGACAGCAATGTTGGTCGTCAGTCCTACCAACGGACTGAAAATATTAACTGGATGAAAGCTACTCCGTCAAATCAATATACAGAAAGTGATTATCACCATCAGAACACTTACACGATCAATAGTTATAGCGAACAAAGTAGGTTTTGAAAAGGATTTTTCGAAGATTTTTGTAGTCTTTTGCATTAAAATATAACCACTAAAATGTGTTCATCACGAATACTTGATGCTTGCAAGCTGCATCTTATGTCTCATTGCCAGTCGAGGTGCCTGTCTGATGATCTGAAAACTTAGGGAGTACGGTAGGTTAGTGTTCCTAGTTGTCAGCAGTTCTGTAATTGATTTCAGTGTGTGACTGAAATAGTGTAAGATTAGAACCTAGGCAATGTGGTATAGCATAATTTCATGCTTGTTGGACTGCAGCATATTTCACACAGTGAAAGTATGCTATTCACTGGATAATCTTTCGAACAGCACTTATCGTTCATATTCAATGAAACATAACTGCAAAACTTTGAATGAAATTACCTCGAACAGAATCACTATGCTAGAAATAACTGGCAGAAAAGCGGTTTACACTTCCTTTCACAGACTATGCACTTTTAGAAAGTATCATGTAAAACTACTCAAAGCTCATTGGCATTCGTGATGCACTTCTCATCACTGTCTGTGTGGCATAGCAGAGTAATATAACTCCTAATAATATCAAGCAATGCTTTCCTCATTATGAGGAGACTGCTAAATACTACTGTAAGTTATGAAGTTCAGTTGCACTGACACCATTCCTATAATCTATAAGGTTGAATATTATGTGGTCTACCTAGTCAAACGCATTCAATCCCTGAAGTAGCATGTTACACAAGGCATGCTGTATTGTGAGAGCTGGGCATCAAATGCTCATCAGTTTGAGCATGAAGTTATTCTTAAAAGTGCAAAGCACCTAGATTCAATTACACTACACCATCTAGAAAGTCTAAAGTTAATCGACAGAAAACTGAGACCACGGTCTCATGCTTGACAGCACACATTAACTAGATACGTTCACATGATTATTATAGGCATTACGATTATTAACACCACTACTATTTTAATGTCTACACACAACACTCCCACTATTCAATATTCTATTCATAAGATTTACATTCTATTCGTCCTAACCGATTTCAGTTCAACAGATTCCTCTAGGCATATTCTAGAGAACACAGTCTTGTAACAACATGATAACTACTTCAGTTGAGTCACTTCACTTCCTATCCTCCACTTCACAGTTCTCATTCACATAGATCACAGTCATATCTAATCATACTCATGTTAATTCGGCAAATTCAAGTCTGATTTATCTGCCACATATTCCAGCTTGCATTGACTATTTCTGAACAATATCCATGGGGTTACCACTTCAGAGGATGAAGAGGAGGCCTTCAGAGAACAGCTTAACACTCAAGAGTTCCTTGTCTTGTTGGTTCGACTACCTGAGATAACCTTGTATTGACAGGTAGAGAGAGGATGACATTAACGTGGTCACTACAGTATTTCAACTGGCACCCACCTGCTTGTCATTCCAATTGAATTCCGACATACGAGGCATAGTTCAGTCACATTTCCATTTGACCACTGACAGATATGACTTGATTCCATGTGAATGATTCATATGTAACTCGCAATATACAACCACCATGATCGTCATTGTGCTTAGGATTAGAATGGACAGACCTGTCCAGTAGGAGAGTGGTGGACCGTCACTTCTGCATAGATGATTACTTGTTTCTCTCGGGCCTTCTGTGAACTGACTGATGTATATAGTTCAGTACTCAGAACATCAAATTTGTTCACCTAATCACACTTTCACTGTTCATTCCTTATTCTTCCTCTTCTCCTTCTCCTTCTGCTTCTGCTTCTGCTTCTGCTTCATCATAATCATCATCATCATCATCATCATCATCATCATCATCATCATCATCATCATCATCATCATCATCATCATCATCATCTTCTTCTTCTTCTTCTTCTTCTTCTTCTTCTTCTTCTTCTTCTTACACTTCAACTTCGACTTCGAAAAACTGACTGGGAATAGACACAGATGAAATTTGGACTTCGTTATGCATAAAAAGTGATTTTTGGCTATTGAAAATGTTCCCTCACATGTTTGCTTGGATGCATGTGGTCATGTGGGTAAGAAATTAAGCATTCCACATGATTGAAGTGTAGCTACATTACCTTGAAAGTCACATGACTGTGGTTGTTGCTTCCTACCTCATTGATATCCAGAAGATTTCAGGTATAAAATCACGTTGAAATGTATTTGACGAAAACCTGAAATCAATGAATAGTGTATTTTCAACATTATGCAAAATTCGAACAGGTTTTAGGTGGATGCTCATTGGCCGTGATAGCAAAAGCAGCATTTCGACTCACTATTTCACAGAGATTCAACAACTGACCTTGAAATATTCTCACTTCAAATCATTTCTACATGAGACAACGATGCAATTGAGAACCTGGAGAACACTTAAGAACACAGAAAGGCTAGTCAACTCCAGCTCGGAGAAACAATAACAGTGATGTGTGTTCACCTCCAGCCTTGCTAACACTCACATCCGAGTGTGTAGGTTGGTACATAACCAAACAGAATTGAAAACACTCAATTTATGTCACTTACAATTTGAATATCAACACCGGTTACTCACACTGACTACAGCTGTGTACATTCACAGCTGAATAGAATCGGCTGTCTACTTTTATCTAGAAGAGATTGAAGATGAACAGCTGAATGATTGCTGCAGCTGCTGCTTCTACCTCTTCTCCATTGCTTCTTGAAAACATCTCATCAGCCTAATCAGATTATGACGGCCACCAAACTAAGCAAACTCCATCTAGGCTACAGATCATTCATAGATGTCTATTTGGAGAAGGGAGAACGAGGTTGTACTTGTCAATACACATAGTGCACAAATACAATTTCCTGTGACTGTATTTTTCTGAACTCAACTGCAACGATGTAGACGGATGATGGAGGAGTAAAACACGGGCGATCTGGCAGATTGTGATTTCATTTCAGTATTCTTCCTAGATGCATCACCTGTGAAACACTGTTATACACTGCATAAGGTTTTCGATAAACATCATCGACTACAGTTATACCAAAATAACTGCACAAATTTGAGACATCGTCAGTACATTTCTTATTCTCTCTCCTCTTTTGTGATAATGTGACCAGTTGAATATTGCTAATATCTGGAACAGGTGCTGAGTCATTCCTGTTGCTCGCACCTGCTCTTGATTCGATTCGTTCATCAATCTCTGCCTACATGAAATTTAGTTACTCTGTGAAACTGGTACATTGTCCCATTCCATTTTGTGATTGTGAGCAGTCGCAAGCATAGCTACATCCTAGATCCCATCTACACATCTTCCATTATAAGGGTCTTTCAATTTTCCTCCAACTAAGATTTTGTCCTCGGTATTAGTAACAACCGTGTTACTGAATAAGTGGGTGTCTGAACCAATACGTATTCTCGATAGTCTCATCAGGCAATGCGTTGAAATACAATATTTGAAACACGGAAACCAGCAAACACCAACTGGTTACATGGAGTTTTGACAGTTGTTTGTTTATTAGGCTAATTTTAAGATTAAAATTGTGTAGCAGTTTGTACCACAATATTTCGAGGGGATAACAGTAGATAACAGATTACTGGCTTGACGATCCACTTATCATAGTCTTCTTAATGAAGTTGTCAGAGGATTCATTCCTTCTGAACGAGTCCACCAAGTCTTGTTCATCTTCATCCATCGTGTAGTGTAAGAGCAAATTCTTCTTGTCCCTTCAACCGGACATCGAAGCAAGTTCATTCTCTGACATGGACGAACAAAGTTATAAAAGTGTATATTCCTTCCACTCGAAGAAGATGAGTGGTTAACCCTTTCTGACAATCTCTCCTCCATCTGAACTAGTTACAAAGACACCTAAGAAAGGTGTCTTGTGCGAATATTCCAGTTCACGAAGGAATGTTATCCATACATGCGATCTGCTGAGATTCACTATTCATACGTTGATCTTCGTCTTCTTGTCACCAATAAAATAGATATCGTCAGTATAACTGTGGTAAGTTTCCACTCAATCTATGCAGAGATTCAAATCACTATTTTCCTATTGGGGAGTGGATCAGTTGCAATGAAAGGAATTATAATGGTGGGAGTGTGGATTGGGAAATCAGAACCTACACAGCCTCATCATACAATGAAGGCACCTGAGAAGTGTTGCGAAGTTTTCGAAATGAGACTGCAGTTGGATTGCCATTTGAATGCACAAAGTGACTGGAAAGCAAGCTTTCTAGGTTAAAACGTCACATTGGTCCGACTAGGTAGAATAACTAAGCTCACCAAATCTCTGGTCATCATTGTGAGTTTTACTTGTTGGATGGGAGTAATCGACCAGAGTCTATTCAACAGAAACACCTAACCAAATTTAGATTGGTGGACCGTACTAAAACAGGAACGAAGCGGAAATGTAAGCAGCAGTTATGTATGCATTTACACACAATCACACAATCTGGTGGGATTATAAATTATTCCCGAAACCGTTTCACTGTGAGATACATCAAATACACAAATTGAAATGGGATGTAGACAGATGAAAATAAGCGACAGATATCTCATTTAGCCAGTGACCGACTGTTGGGTTTCAGCTTGAAGTCACCAATTCAGGTACACCTCTCAATTAATAATTATTCAGAATCGATTCAAACAGATGGGAATAAGACTTCCAATTACTAGTGCACTCCACTCTCATCATCTCACATTCTGGTAGAATAAAAGTGAACAGATGTGGTTTTAGTAAGCAGGTTTGTTTGCATGGATGGATGGATTGTAATGTATTTAATGAAGCTAAAATTTGTTGCTTTCCATAAATTCTGAACGGAATTGTTCGACATAATAATTGTTTGGCTTGCTACTGTGTTTCGAATATGATTCAGTTAAGATTTTTATTAACAACTGTTGTTTAAATTGGTATAGAAGAGAACTGGTAAATTTTTATACGATAATATAAAGTACTACATGCGTAAAGAAATTTTGTTAATAATCACACTCTTTATATATATATATATATATATATATATATATATATATATATATATATATATATATATATATATCCTGTGTATTTCAAAGTAGCACATAACGCATGAAGTTAGGAATCATGACACTGGTTATGTCACACATCTACTGTCGTCTGGACGACTTAGTCGTAGGATTTTCACTGTCCCTCTGCTCAACATTATAGGCGCAAATTTCTGACAGAAGTGAGTAGTGAGAATTCTTTCCGCTGTGCATTAATTGGTCGACGTGATAACCTTATTCGCGATCGGTAGAAAACTGGAGCCTTTACTATGATATGCCATGACTCAAAAACGTCTTCATGAGACACTCACACACATCTTTCCAAAATAGCTGTAGAAGCAAAGTCAACGAAATAGAAATTCTTCAGGCTGTACTTCGCACTCAGCCTTCTGTAGACTAAATAATATTTTCTCCACCAATATGTTTCTCTTCTCCTTCGCCTTTCGACATGATTTTAACCTTGATAATCTCGTTTTCATTCTATTCCTTTTTACTGTAACAGTCCTTTGTGTTTCTTTCTTTACTTGGGGGAGTTGATTTCCTCAATTCTACATAAAATAACTTAAGTGATATCACCCTTATTACTTCTGAAACTTGTCTAAAATATAAGACATTGTAAGATAACATTTCAGCGTTTTCATACATCGTTCGTCTTATGATTGACAGTTTACCTGATACCATCTATCGCTATATTCATATCACTTCCCATGTTGAAATTCTGTCATGTAGCTGCTACAACCTTGAACCATGTTACAATACTTTTTTCCTTCAGCGGTGTTGTGTTCTCCGAGCTGGATGGTTCAATCATGAAGCTTTCATTATCCTTCGAGACAACATCGTCAACGCTAACTTTAGAATATTCTTACTTTGCACTACCTTTCAATCCATGTTATGGAGATCTTTAAATGGTTGTTTCTTATGACTTTCATGCTACCCATCTGCAAACAACAATGTCTCACAACCTCCAGGTAGAAGTAGACAAGCAGTCACCATTCGTTCGTTGATTGTGTTAATGGCATAGGAATATCCTGTTTGTATTACTAACGTCTATCAATAGGATGATTCATTTTATGAAGTCAATAATTACTGTCCACTGTCAGTGTCATGGCTTAGATTCTGATTGTTTTTTGGCTAACGAGAGAGGCTTCGATTTCATTAGTTCACTAATGGTCACGCAGTGCATGTACACTGTCTCACCATTTCTTGAAGTTAAGGGCTGATATAAATACGAATGTGTTACTGTTTGTCTACGCATGTTTTCAAAATCTCCTAAAAAATGAGACTATTTTGAATTCAACTACTGATTTGCTTCATACCGCACACCTCAGGAGACATTCAAATGAATCACACGCTTTGATAGAAGTGGTGGGGTCTACTAGTGCTAGTTACTTTCCTGTCTCTATCAAATGATAATGAATCTTCGGCTAATTCGTACTTTAACTCTTGGTGGGATTATGATGAGTAAAAATGCTTAGTAATACCTGGGTTGACCGATTTACTTTGGTCTTAGGAAGAACTCAGTTGAACTGATTCTAAAGCCTACTATAGAAACTTCTACTGGGACCGGTTTAGTGTCTAAATTTTTGCACATCAGTGAAATATACTCTTGAAATGGATAATGAACCTTAAATTCTGTTTTTTGACGAGGAATGAGTAAGCAAGACTAAGGGATTGCCGATAAGGTCAGCTAACAGTAGGTCTACACTGAATGACCAGCTGACTAGCTTCTAAATTTAGGTGTTTATTTACAACAAAGGGAGTACAATTACCTCTTCTGTAATGCATATGCGAACTGCTTGGAACTTTGATGCTTTCCGAGATAAAATAAACTGTCTGGGAAGAATTATGATCAGAAATATATGCCTACTTTGTATGACAGGTGAAAAAATTGAGCTCCCTTCTCAAAGAGATTACCTTGCGTTTGTGCCAAAAAAAACACTGTATATGAACCTTGGATTCAAAGTTGATTTAGCTGCTGATATTTTGAAGATGATGATTTCCGACTCTTTAAGAATCACGTTCTCTGGAGCTTCACTAAGAGAAGTGTTCATGAGTTGCTTGCTATTTTATAGCGAACTGAATGGTGAAGTCTCATCTCAGATTCCATCAATGTATGGATACCAGTTCATCTATTCTTGTGGAACTGGGTATACCAGTCTCTCACCTCCAGTCCTGTCCGGCAGAATTCAACGAAAGTATCCTGCATGGTTGTGAAAAGATGGTAGTGATTACAGAATGAGTAAAATAACTGAGCACTTTTTCGACACTTAGCATTAATTCTCGGCGAACTCTTATTTTAAGGTTATCTATAGGGTGAAAAGAAAACTACCACAGACCGAAGCTGGATTTAATCCCATCAGAACTTCAGAGCTTTCCATAAAAATGAGATTTATTCAATCTCTCCCTTCTGCTTTCATGGTCTTAATCTGCAACGTCTTTAATCGTTCCTTCTTCTCCTCTTACTATTCTATAAACTTCTTGCATGTTGTCGACTCGGCTGTTTAATATTATTAATGATTTATCCTTCAGGCGATTAATCGTGTTGCACAACTCATTGTAGCACTCAAAAATTCAGTCATGTAATTTTGAGTATCAAAATTATTTACTAGATTTCAGAAGCAGTAATTTGTTCGTTATATTAATTACACATTGTTTTCTGTAGACATTACTGTAGTGGCATAAGTCAGCGCTCAACTAATGCTCACATCACCTCTCAACCAACAAACATCATTTTATTCGGACAGTAGTCGGCAGCTAAATCTGTCTAGGGGCAAGTAATTCTGCAAACTAGTTGCCTTAGTTTTGACGATACTTAATATCGATGCTGACCTGCATTATTTCAGCAGACTTGTTAAGCTAAATGTTCATGGTTAAGCATCCATGTCATTTAATACATTTCATGTTGCATTGCTTTACAAGTTTACAATTCCCTAGCCGGTTAGTTCATGCATCTCGGTAAATTTACACTATTCAATTATTCAATTATACGATTCCAATCTGACTACTCTATGGTGTTCTCTGTTGGCCTCGCACTCGTGCGTATTTAATCAATACGAAAAATTCGTAGTTGGCGTTTGTGTCTGGTAAGTTTGCCTAAGGTCAACAACTAAACATTTGTGATTTCTCTCTTATAGCAGGCAACTAGCCTTATTATAATTCCTAATTATAGTCCTATCGGCATTATTAACCCTTCTCAGCTTTCTAATAAATTATTCGACAAGTCGGATTACGATCAGATTTTCGAAATTTGTAGACGGAACACATTTTATGTTTTAGGTAATATCTGTCTTCTCATTGCGTTGTTTATATTTATCGAGAGGATTAAGAGCTTCACGTGAATAGACCATTGGCTATCCGATGTTTTGTGACTATTGACTAATTTTCGTTAGTCATCATAAAGTCATATTGTTATTTAGAGGTGGTATTCATCGTGGAGTGATATCACTTGGGGAGAGATTGAAAATCTGGAAGCAATGGACAGCTGAGGAGTCCAATACTAGGACGAAACAGTTGTCCAGTGCTCCCAGACTTTCAATGGTTCCCCAACTGATGTCAGTCTGTAATGAATACTACTCGAAATTAAAAATTCCCATTCATCTCAGAAATCATACTGTTATTATTTGTTATAGGTGATGATATGAAATCAAAATCATACGAGCGTGACACGCTTCACGTTATTCGAAGATGGAAAGACTTCTCCAAAAGGCAAGCTTCCACAAAAGAACAACTATTCTTTCTCCATGAGTGCCTACGTCAGCATGTTCTGCCGAAGTGTCAGATACAGACCACCGATTAACTGTCCAATGAGATGGAAAATAGCTGAACAAAGTGGAAGGCAAATGGTACATTTGATGGTCAGAGATGCACATCATGGGATCTGGAAATACCAATCAGTGATTAACAATCAAAAGAGAAAACTGGAAAGCAAACTCAAGACGCAACGCATGAAAACATTGACAACTGCAATTGAAAAATCAAGCAGAGGATACAAAGAGCAACGAAGAAAAGTCCTAAGGAAAAAGCTACTCAAAATCTCGGAAGCACCTACAACCGAAATAAACAAACGACTACGTTTCCAACTAATCAAAACAACCTATAACAAAAATGGAAGGACTTCTCCTTCAAAAAGGAATAAATTGCAACACAAGAGATGCCTCGAAACCAGAATCCTTGGTGGCATTAGAATCGTCACTTAAAACATTAGGATTAAATGAGGTCACTCAAAAAGAAATACGGCAAACAATCGTACTACTAACCAGCAGAGGAGACATCATGCTCAAATGAACACTCAAGAACACAAAACATTTAAAAAGACTGAAAAGTAGGAAAGATATCGGTATACATCCAACAGACAATGGACGCATTACAGTAGTTATGGACAAAGAAGACTATATCAAGAAGGCAGAGGAATTACTCAAAGATGAAGTGTGTATCAACCACTTGAAACCAACCCTGTCCAAAAGTTCGACAATCAGATCAATGAAACCTTGAACAAACTCTTCAAAGCAGAAGAAATAACAAAACAAGACAAATGGCGTATGTAATCGAAAGGACATATCCTTCCTCGAGTCTGCGGCAGACCAAAACTACACAAACCCGATATCCCTCTACGACTAATAGTCTCACTTCCAGGAACCAACGTACAACATATCAAGAAGACTTTCGAGAAAACTGAAACACCTCATCCGATCATGCGGACATACCATTGAGTCAACAACGGAATTCTTAGAAAGATCAAAAGTATTAACATAGAGAAAGACTAGTTAATGATATCCTTCGATGTCACAGCACGATACACATGCATCGAACCTCAATTGCCAAGGAAACGATATCCCTCCTGACCAATGAAGAGAAAAACCTTTCAGAACGCACAAAACTCAAATGTTCACGTCTGATGGAACTCATCGACCTTTGTCTGACAACATACTTCCAATTCAACAGCAAGATATACAAACAGATTAAAGCAACTCCAATGCGATCACCGATATCCGGATTATTTGCAGAAGCAGTGATGCAGAGACTGGAAGCCATCATTCTACCTGTGATCAAACAAAAAATATTTTGGATTCACTATGTTGACGACATTTTTGTCATCATTAAAAAGGATGATATAGAAAACACCCACAATTCGATCAACAACGTTTTCAATGACATCAAATTCACAATGGAGAAAGAGTCAAACAACCAACTACCATTCCTGGATGTTTTAGTCAGTAGGACAAATGCTGGAAAGCTGGAAACCCAAGTGTACATGAAACCAACACACACTGACCAAATAATCAACTACAATAGCAACAACCCAACGACACACAAAATCGGTTGCGCGCAGACTCTATTCACAAGAGCAAGAACACATCGCAGCACAACAGCTTCAAGGAGAAAGGAAGAAAATTACTTGATGTCCATCCTAAAGAAGAACGGCTACTCAAGAAACTTAATCAGAGGATGCCATCCCGTACATCATCAACTACAAAGTCATCGACAGAAATTAATAAACGCATCATCCCACCATGCATAAAGAATGTGTCAGAAATCAGACAAGATTACCGAGGTCACTTGGAATTGATGTGGCTCATAAACAAACAAACTCCCTCCAAACACTATTATGCAGACCAAAGGATGCAACAAGTAAAGAATACAAACCGAATATCATTTACAAAATTAACTACAATAAATGTAGTCAACACTACATTGGACAAAGTGGTCGCCCTCTTCGCCTTGGTCTACATGAACACCAATCGGCTAGCAAACGTCACGACATTTCATCACTCATTTCACTGCACGTGGATAGCAACTATGCACATGAATTCAATTTCGACAATGTAGAAATGTTGGAGTGATAGAGGAAACACAAAGAATGTCAGAGAACTCCTAGAAGCTTGGCATTCAGATCAGTCAGTCAGCAATCAACAGATGTATAGACATAGACGCGATCTATCAACCAATAAGAAAAATGATAAATGACAGAAAGGTCAGAGGTCAAGTAGAGGAACGGGCAGCCAACAGGAAAGTCTACACAGTCAATGACACAACAATCGAAGGAAACAACCAATCACAGACCACATCGTCAGAGCAAGCCATAAATCACTCACGGAGAGATATTGACAGCTCACTTCATACTGAAGTTAGTGCTGATGATGTCGTCCAGCAAGACGATGAAAGCTTTGCGATTAAATAACCCAGCTCAGAGAACACAATACAACCAAGGCCATCCACCTGAGCTACAAATATTCTCCATTATTTCGAGGACAACTCTGTCATTCTCATCATTGGAGCAGTCAATCAAACCCAAAAACCAATAACCTACAGTTGAATGCCACTCAGCCATGGCGTTGACCTTCATAGTCTTGAGGGAATAAGGAATCCGGAAGTTTGAGACAAAGCACTCATACCATTTACTGCAATGTTATGTTACGCTGCGCTGCTTGACCACGACTCTGCTAGCCAGGTAACTGACGTAGTATGATTTGTTGGTATATGATATCGTTTTGAAGATCTAGGTGTTTTTTCTTGGTTACATATTCTCGAGTTTCGAAAAGATATGAAGAACTATCAGTTGTTATCTTCATCCCACTGGGTGGTGCTGATAACCTCAAAAGGGAAGAACTCTATGCTCACCGCCTGTAGTCCGTGAAAACTTCCATGTGTGTCGCAATTCAGTAAACTAATGGAGAGTTAGGTGGACCACTGTGTCATGTACGCCGGCTGGTGAAGGACAGATACTCGACTGAATGAACAACTAGAAAATGTTCAAAGAATTATCACCAATCAGAAACGCGTAGTCTTTGAAATTCCAAATTATCAGCACTGCATCATAAAGAACAAACACTATGTATACACCTTTAAAAATACGTTTATTCTCTTGCAGGTAAAGATGGGCTAAACACATCTACTACAAAACATTCACTCGTTTAAAGCTTAATTGCTCTAGGATGCCATCCACAGAGGAAAACACGAAACAATAATAATAATAATAATACTGATAATAAGGTTATTATGAAATTGATTTAAGTGATTATTGAGATGTATGAAAGACATGTTGACAAGCTATCGTCTATCTAAGTATCTAACTCTCTGATATAATATTAAGGGAGACGATGTAGGTAAAAGTTTCAAGCACCACGCCGATCAGTGCAACACACACACAAACGCCCAAGAATAGCTTAACAACATATCAGATATACTTGGTGTACAAGACTTAATGTTATACTCAGGATTAAGTACAGGATAGACAATTCTGTATCGTCCTTTTCTAATAAATAAAATGCATAAACAAGAACATATCCATGTAATATATATAATCTGACTGAATGAATGAAATTATTACTCAGAATAGGATAAGGGAAGAATGTGTAACGCTGTTAAGCAATGACTTAAGCCAATAATAATCATTCTTCTCTGCTGGAAATGGAAAATGAACAATTCGACGGGCTATGATGTTGAAGAAAAATAGGCTAAATACGAGAAAATAGAAAGGGATGTTAAGGCTAAGTTTCAAAACACAAACACAACTGGCAAAGATAAACTGTTGGTTGTTGCGAAAACAGATTTGCAATATGAATAGGTAGATTTCAAGGTTAAAAAGGGTTGTAAATTTGTTCGTGAGTGAATCTATGAATGAATTTGTTTTCTGTTTTTCAACAGGCGGAGAAGTTAGTGATATTCGGATTCATGATTAATATCTGTAGGGTGAATAGGTTGCAGGATAGATTGGAACAGATCTGGTACTGGATGAATCCCCTGAAATTAGAATTTAACACATTACATCATAATTATTGGGAAAGCTTTTACATTCGTTATACACTACCTAATATTATATCTTACCATTCTTCATTACTGATTTTGTTGTGCGAATCTGATTCATCACTGCCGACTTATAGGCTATCTGTGTGGATTGCTCGACAATACAAATAACTTTATTTTGAATGTAATCAGTATTAGCTAGCAGTCGGATCCAATACACGAGTTTCCTACTGATGAAGAGTTGACAACTGGATGTACCTGCCTCCTCTTGAATGTCATTTATCCCACTGAGGCTCATAACCATAACAGCCTACAACAGGGAAACTTCACCTGCGGCGTAAATAGGGATTTCTGTAATTTTGTAGCCTACTGCATTAGGCTACTATCTTTAAAGCGTACCTACTAGGTTCATGTTTCATTGGGAATAACATAAACCGTTGAGAAGAAGATACATCCAGCTGACGATTCCCAAATAGTTCACATAACGAATGGTACCGTTTAGTATCAAATCAAATCCGGATATAGCCTGAGAATAGAATTCAAGGTAGAACTAAACTTTAGTGACGATCAGTCACTTCCAAGCAGGCACTGACCAATCAAAATCAAGTATATGAAGGTCAACGTAATTAATGAAAATGCCACTTTATTTACAATTCATAAATTTGTTCCACATGAGCAATAAAAATATCTAGATTTTCAATAGGTTTATTATCTTTGAAACCATACCATTGTCTGCATTACCATTAATCCATATGAGACCATAACACATCTTTTTTTGATCTTGTTAGAGGTCTTTGAAGCTTTTTAAGACACCTCCACGTATTCTCAACGTTGTCCGGTCAACGAAATGCTTTTTATGAGCAATAACTTGATGGGGGTAACCCATTCCAGATAATGAAATGTACGACTTCCAAGCATCTATGCGTATTGTGGTACCCGATGTTACCCATTTTCTTGTAACTGGTAGGATAGACTTTTCGATCTGTCCTTTATACGCTGAAAGTGTCATCTGTGGCTAGTTAAGACACATGCATGAAACTTAGCCACTCCTGTTTAAGTCTTCTTCCTCGGTTATATTTGCGTTTCCTAACAAGACGTTCATTCATTTCTACCACATTACCTACTCTATCAAGCTTCATAATCAACCTCTATGTTATTTCGGAGCAAATATCTCAGCAGTGCTAATACCATTGTACTGAAGAAACCCTACCAACATCTGTCAGAGTTCCTGCTGATATTCAAGTGTTTCACAACACAATGTAGTATTAAAATCATTGTTTACACTGAAGAGTTTGATAAAATCCGCTGAAAGATGACCCTGTTCTTAAACATTTCGTCTTGCAACAGCTGGAACAACGAAAGATGAAACCAACTCTTTTCTCACTGTGAAGTACACAGTCCATAACAATACCATACTCACAATTAAGATTTATCTATATGAGTAATCTGCAATGTAACCTCCGCCACAATTCATCAAGTATATACAGTGTAAGCAACATCGTTAACAGATGTAAGAAATGAACCTGAACACAGCATCCATAACCTGATTGGTTGTCCTCAAGTTTTCCCACCAGTAAGCTTTAGTCCTATCGAATTCAGATATGAATGTAGACGAATGGGAGGATTCTTTAATTGTCAAACACTTACAATGGTTGATAAGTAGCTGTATGAAAATACCACTTTTCTGTTCAATTCAGTACAATAGGATAAAGCATAACATGCCCTTTAAATCGAAAACTTTATGATTAATATTAATGAAGACACAGTCCTGGATTTTCCATTCAACTAACTAGTTAAGTGTCTGAATGAATGACAGTCGCATCCTGTTTAAGATGAACCATTTCATCTGATTCTGTATGACAGATACCTAAAGAATAGAATGCAGTCGATCTAATATTCTCAGGTATTTGTCCGAGTGATGTTTCATAGTGTAACCCATCTCCAATTGAGATAGTATAGTATTTTAAAAACAACGTTCGACGGAGGTAATTATGTGATCTCAGAGGCATGGAAGAATGATGGGAACACCGTAAAAAAAGAGGGAAGTTACCACTTAGATCTTAATACACTTCTAAACGTGGTGTAGACTTCTCCAAAGTTCCCTTGATATGGTTCAAATTAGACTTGACCAAAAAGACTATACATGGTTGTGTAAAGGAGAAATGATGTGTTTTTGAACTTCGTGTAAATGTTTCTTCTTTTAGAGAAGTTATATTATGAACACTCATGACGTTACTTGAATTTTTAAGTTGTACACCAGTAATAAAGTTCATTTCATTATCTGCTTTGTTTCCTTTCTCAAGTTATTCATTTTTTTCAGAGTATAATGACACTTTCGTATATATCAACTCAATAAATTTATATGATTATTCCATATGAGGAGGAATTTCCGTTGAGGTAGACAACTTCAGAAAATTGAGGCCAGTTCGCAATAATACAAGGTGATCATGAAAGAAAGATTTTACCTTTGGTTTGGTTTGAACGAAGATAAAAGTTAATGAACAGTAGTGTGACAGAGAAAATTCTTCTTTTTTGACGACATCGTATAATCTACATTTAAAATTGTAATTAAACCTTGACTAGTTAACTAGTTCAATCGTTCACAGTTTCCGAATTACATCAGTTCGGGATATAACCTCGCCTGGTCAACTAGTTCACTAGTTACTTGCCGGTCCTAAGCCCGAATAAAGAGAAAAGGTTGGGCATAGGGCTAGCAACCCTACCCCTACCCCTACCCCTTAGAACCAATACAATCACTAAAGAAACTTCAAAGCACAAAGAAAATATAAAAAATGAAAATTAACTTAATCCTCGCTGGAATTGGAGAGACAAAATGACTCTGGTAGGTGAAAACCTGCCTTTGGGAAGCCAGTCGGCCTATGTGTCTTCTCTCGATGAAAGCGAAAGAAAGTATGGAGAAATGGAATGTTCGCACCATGTATGAACCTACCAAGGATGTCCAGATTGCAAAACAGATGAGGAGGTATGACATGGAAGTGCTTGGAATCTGCGAGGGATAAGCAGATGGAATGGAAGTAGACTGTCCAAACTATCAACTGAAGAGTCAATAATCTACTCCGATATTGTCACCCAGACGACAACCATGAGCGCGCTGAGGCAGTGGCTATCATGATGTCCCCAATAGCATCGAAGGCTCTCATACAGTGGGAACCAATCTCCTCCAGGATCATAACAACAAGACTGATTCAACTCAAAAGGAAGGAAAGTCACAATCATTCAATGCTACGCTACGCACCTACAAATAATGCAGATGAAAAGAAGAAGGGGGAAATCTACAGAAAATTGCGATCAGTACTGGAAAAGACTTCAGTTGGCGACATCAAAATTCTAATGGGTAACATGATTCCAGACTGGGAAGAGACACCACAAGAGAGAAACTCATCATGGATTGAGAAGCACTCGCTGAAACGATGAATGAGAATAGAGAAGTGTTTGCAAACTTCTGCGCCTTTAAGGAGGGAAGAAAAGGTGCCACCTGCTGATTGGAAGAAGGGCTACCTTGTCAAACTCCCAAAGAACGCTGACCTAAGTCTTTGCAAGAACTGGCGTAGAACTACGCGCCTATTCTTATTCACCTCAAGCAAAATACTAGGCCGCACCATCGTGGACAGACTAAAGGATGCACTGGATTCATAATTACCACTGGGACAGGTTGGTTAGCTTCAGGAAAAATAAATCGTGTGCGGATCAAATTGCAACGCTACGCTGCCCATCATTGCAGAACAGAGCATAGAATGGCAGTTAACTCTCTACCTCAACTTCATCAATTTTCAAGAGGCCTCCGACAGCATCGACCGAGAAGTAATTTGGAAGTTGCTTAACCACTACGATTTTAGTGCCACAAACATTTATCAACCTCATTCAACAGCTATATGACGACGCCACATGCCAAGTGATCTTCATGGACAGCTCAGTGACGCCTTTGAAGTGAAGACAGAAGTAAGATAACGTTGCCACCTACTGTCATCAATCATCTTCCTTATTGTGGTGGACTGGATCATGCAGCAAACTGTGAGGAGTGAGAAGATTGGCATACACTGTTTAACCGATGAAAAGAGCCTAGAAGATTTGGATTTCGCCGATGATGATTTATGCCTAATGATGCACAAACTCGAAGGTCTACAGGCAAAACCAACAAGTTGGCAGAAAAGGCGGGAAAGCGAAGATAGGACTTCCTTCAGGTGAATAAAGAGAAGCCAGAGCCGATGAAGATACGCAACCAACAACAACAAACACCAATCACCATCAACGGGCGAAATCTGAATGGTGTTTTCCCTTTCACCTACTTGCCAAGGCAGCATCGTCTCAACTACAGGCGGCGGCGGTGGCACAGATGAGGATGTCAAAGCCAGGACCAGAAAGACAGCAAGACGGGCTTTCATCAATCTGAAGTCAGTATGGAGATCTACTGAAATCAGCATGAAGCGTGAACAAGATCCAGATTTTCAACACTAATTCAGTCAAGTCAGTGCTTCTATGTGATGGTTGAGAGACTTGGTGCGTTACGAAAAGCATTCCTAACAAACTACAGACATTCATGAACAGCTGCCTACTCTGGATACTCCAGATTAGATCAGATGGCCAGAATAATAAGAATAAGCAGAGAACAAGGAACTCTGGCTGGCAGCGAACTCATCACCCAACAAATATGCAGAAGAAAGTGGAGATGGATTGGGCATACACTGAGAAGACAATTCGGGGACACCATACGCCAGGCCAGTCCCTCAAGCAGAACCCAAATGCGATACAACGATTTGGGCGTCCGAGACCAGGGTTGCATGGAGAGGATGGTGTGAGGAAGAAATGAAAGCTTGTGGGCAGTTGTGGTGCCAGGTTGAAAAGACTGCAGAGAACAGAGTGGAATGGCGACTTGCTACTGTAGTCCTATGTTCCATTAGGAACCCAAGGACAAATAATAATAATAATTGTATTCAAAATCCTCAGTATCAGCGCACTGAACCTTGTACGTCTGATTTTTTCAAGGAAGCAGAAGATTTGATCCGAAGATACACTAAACAGTGACGTCTACACAACGTCTCACTAAAAAACAGATATACCCCTGGATTCATGGACTATTAAGTTTCAGAAGTTACAAACCACGTCAATGAGAACTCTCTATATGGGTCTGGAATTCAGAGGTGACATTCCAGCTAGCCTGAGAAACTATACTGTGCAACAGGAAATTAGTCTGTTACCGTGTGAAGGAGACAATATCACCTTTGGCCACATCAGTGCTCATCTAGCAGTTTACTTGTTTCTGTGGAGCAGTGCACACTGGTCATCCACAAAGTGAAATCACTTGGAGTATTTTAGAACATTACTCAGATTGGTTATCTAAGAAATGTAGAATATGGATAGCTTTAGTCTTGAATACCTTGTCACCTTCGAACATCTGATCCTTCTTTGTTATCCCTTCTAAGTAATTTACCCAGTATTTTCTAACGACTGCAAGGGCCTCTGACCTTTTCATATTTGCATAGCCAAATCATTCGTAGTTTAAAAATTTGCAACTGATCTTTGCGTTTAAAACACTAAGAGCAATCATTTACTTTACCATAGCCAGTGTAGTGATTTTCTCCCGTCTTCAGAAACAGCACGTTATTTTACTCATGGACATTGTGATAAATATATGACCCTATTGACTAATAATAGACTTTTATTTGTTTCCAATATTAATAAATACGATTGTAAAATTTTAGTCAATGAAATCTTCGAAAAAATCTTCCGCTCACCGGTACATCTTTGTTCTCTAACTTAATTCAGGAATTTTTCATTCGTTGAAGTAGAAAGTGTCAAGTTTTTCAAAGTGTGGATTAAATGATAAGGCTAAGGTTACAGTCCAAGGTGAATCAAGTAAAAACTTACCTAGTACCTTTACCCTGAAAAACAAAATCAATTTGAGTACATCCTCCAAAGTTAAACAAGCCAGAATATACCAGGTAGAGATCAATGAAGATCTACGTGAACTGAGAACAAAGGTCGAGGTTCGACTCGGTGGAACTATTTCTAGTGCTCAGATAGGTACACAGAGGTTCGGCCTGCACTCAAATGGTAAAAATCAACCAGATGATAACAGCCTAACAGTTTGGATAAAAGGCAGAGACATAAAAATTGATATAGTATCCAAGGTCCAAACGAACCAGTTTTGTTACGGCAGAGCGGTTGAAAAGAATAGAACAAAGCAAACACCTACATCTAGTTCAACGAGAAAGAAATTCTTTGTAAATGCCGATAAAAATCAGGTCTACTTGGCTTCCTTTTGATGCCCTACTGAAGTTGATGCCTAAAGTGATGCAGAAAGCCCTGCTACTAAAGCTTAAAGGTAAGAGAAAAATTTTCTAAGAAGTCCTAGATTTAAGCTGGGAATATTTACTAACAAACCGCGTTTTCTTTTAGAATGGCAATAATTTGGCAACCCGATAGTCAATGCATACACGGACTACATGTAAGAAAAACTCAATAATCTGTAGGTAAGCAGGATTACAATATGACAGCGAACAAACTGTCACTACATAATTTGTCTGTATAGTAGAGAATAGGTTGGAAATATGTTATCGCTAAATGTTAGACGTTAGATCTACATCAGTAGAATGACAATGTCGGAAGTTCATCACATTTTTCAGCGAATCAATGTATGCAGCAAAGATTTGAAGCAAAACTGAGCTTCAAGATACAAGTGTCTGGACAAAGTATTCTCTATGGTTTACTTATTGCAGACAAATATCCACTAGTTATCAATTTGAGTGTAACGAGATAGGAAACGGACACAGTAATTTTCCCCTTAGTTTTTTCACCAACTTATTTTATGTAGTTTGATTAAGGATAATGAAAATAGTATAATTGTTGTTATCTGATACCATCGTTGATTGGACCGGACTGATCGGTCTATATTGGCATATGGTATCTTGTGCAGATGCCTCGATATTGCCAGTGTTCTAATTACGTTAATGATGGATCATGGCTAGCAGTGGAATCCAGCATGCGCATTTTGTCATATTTGGGACTCGTCAGTTGGATGTACCTGCCTCTCAGTGAGTGATGTTGTTCCCACCGGAATTCGGACTCAGGAGGGATCGCTTCAAACGCCAGCACGTTATCCACTACACCATGGAGTCACGATAGCCACTTCTTGTGCGACGGGTATAGTTTTTAGTATAATTGTTTTTATTTGATACCGTCGTTGATTAGACCGAATTAATCGAACGAAATGCGCATCCTGGATTCCACTGCTAACCACGATCCATCATTAGGATATTGACAATAGTTTCGTTGTTTTATCTCGTAAAAACTCTCGTCGTTCATTGGACCGGATTGATCAGCCATTACTGGCATATGGGCTCCTGTGCGGATGTCTCAGTATTCCCAATATTCTCTACTTCAATATTAATGATAGATAGTATCTACTACTGTATTCTAGGACGGATTATTATCCTATTTGGGAATCATCAGCTGGATGTACCTGCCTCCAAGTGAGCAGTTGTTCCCACTGAGACTTCAACCCTGGGTCGATCGCTTCAAACCCTAAGGTGGTATCCACTAGGTCATTGACACAAGACAGCTACTCTTGTACCATAGTAATAATAATACTTAACAAGGGGAAAAGAGCTTCACTATTAATTTTCAGTATTCATTGTAAAACGTTAGCTCTCCTATAGGAATTTTCCACTGAATGCTGCTGCTGGTAGTTGCCACTGGTAGCCACGATATATCACTGTTTAAGTTACAGCTTTTGCTAGTAAAACAATGAATTAAGTTATCTGAAGTCTAAGTGACGTCTAAAATTCTAAAGAAATAACATTCATATTGATCTTAAAAGCGAAAGAGGAAGTACACAAAGAGAAGCATAAAGCAAAATGATCTCAGAACATGATAATTTTTGTGTATGATCTCCAGAAAAATGATGAACTACATCTACAGAAATTAATGTCATGTTAAAGTTTTGTTCATCAACTTGAGTACATTTTAACTTAACTAAAGTGTCTATTGTTAGATATTTAGTATACTAGCTAGGCATGAGATGAAATGCATTAACGAAGTTTACATTTACAATATCCTTAGTACAGGGAATCTAGAAGGTTTGACTTACTAGTAGACTGTGGCTGCGTAAGGTAATGTTCTTCGATGCAGCATTTGAAGTAATCTCCTGTTCTTCATTTCAATGTATAACTCATGGTTAGAGTATATATTTTAAAGTTTGGACATGATATAAAAGTATGGAAAGGCTGCTTGACAACAAGAAAGACTTAGAAGTGTGGGTTGGCTCAGATTTTTTATCTGCTTCAACATGCTCACAGTTGGTTTAGGCAGACAGCATCACCTGTTCCAATGCATATTGATCATACTGATTGGCAGAGCATTTACACCCAGTGACTTTTAATGTGGACATTTTAGTATTATTGAGAGCTTTGAGTTTGAAAATGTAGAGCCATATCGATAACATGTCCTACAATAGTTTCCTTTTGGTAGTTAATTAACTATGGTTTTGAAATAACTAACAGTAGAATGTGTAGGGTCTCGTAATGTCTTCACTTCAGTAAGCATTCGATTCTCAAGGAATGGGTTGTGGATTCAGAGCCCATCGCACCTGCTTTGATATATCTCATAGCCTAGTGTATAAATCTTCACTGGACTAATCCTTATTCATATATATTTGAAACGCATGTTTTCTGCACACAGTATTACATTCAGGTGCATAATTTCATCAACAAAATAGCCTTTTCCTTTTTTACTTCTTGGTGAATAACGTTTCAAAAATGCAATAATTATATTCATAACACACAGTAATAGTACAGTAACATTCGTCACTAAGTTTGTTATTTTACCAGATAATCAACCTGATTTCTCGTTTTACAAGAGTTAGCTGTCGTGGCTCATTGACCTAGTTGGAGACAATTTGACGTTTAAAGCGAGGGGGGATGGATTAGAGTCTCAGTGGAGACACCACTAAGCATAAGGGTGCAGGCACATTTAGCTGAAGATTCCCACACGGAACCAAACGCAGATCCTAGAATAGACTGCCAGTCACCTCTAAGTAATTTCTAACAATAAAGCACACGGTTTATTGAACTGCCTCATCAGACTCAAAGTGAATCGCTTCTTAGTGTTGAGCTTTGTCAGCTGGATGGTTGAGTCATCTGGCTTTTATTGTTATTCAGTGCAGAAAGAAATCAGCTATGAGGATTTCACTACGAAGGGATCATAATCTGGTGCTGATAGCTGTAAGCGAAATTGGTTGATGCTGTTACCGCATTATAATAATCTTCCAGACAATTGTAGTATGGGTTCAGTAACGACTTGTTATTAAAATCAGCTATTCACACACGACGTTATCGAAACAAACTAATAGTCCCAATGTATATAAATGTCTATAGATCACTTTCCTGTGAAGTTTGCGCAAAAAATGCTGTTTAGAAAGGTAGTGAAACCTCTACGAGGAGTAACTTCTGAACATCTTCACAGTAAATGCGAAATTCAAGTCTGTCCGATCTTACGGGAACATTCGTGTGGTAAAGACGTAGGCAAATAGTAGGTAACAGTGTTTTCGAAGCTAAGTGTATAACGGCGAATGGCGAATAATTGTTCCAATCACTCCTATGGTTATCAAGTGAAGCTAGTAATCCACTTGAGGAGGAATGCTATAGATCAATTCTTTTCATTGTTTGTGTTGATGTTGTTGAACAGAAAAGAAGTCACAACTTCGTGATTAAACTATCCAGCTGAATGAAAACAACACCACAAATATCATCGTCGTCGGCCAGGAGAAATGTACCGTATTTTAAAATGAACAAAAACAAAGAGCTGTGAATAAACATATAGTGTGATTACTGACGAAATTTCTTTACGCATGTAGTACTTTATATTATCGTATAAAAATTTACCAGTTCTCTTCTATACCAATTTAAACAACAGTTGTTAATAAAAATCTTAACTGAATCATATTCGAAACACAGTAGCAAGCCAAACAATTATTATGTCGAACAATTCCGTTCAGAATTTATGGAAAGCAACAAATTTTAGCTTCATTAAATACATTACAATCCATCCATCCATGCAAACAAACCTGCTTACTAAAACCACATCTGTTCACTTTTATTCTACCAGAATGTGAGATGATGAGAGTGGAGTGCACTAGTAATTGGAAGTCTTATTCCCATCTGTTTGAATCGATTCTGAATAATTATTAATTGAGAGGTGTACCTGAATTGGTGACTTCAAGCTGAAACCCAACAGTCGGTCACTGGCTAAATGAGATATCTGTCGCTTATTTTCATCTGTCTACATCCCATTTCAATTTGTGTATTTGATGTATCTCACAGTGAAACGGTTTCGGGAATAATTTATAATCCCACCAGATTGTGTGATTGTGTGTAAATGCATACATAACTGCTGCTTACATTTCCGCTTCGTTCCTGTTTTAGTACGGTCCACCAATCTAAATTTGGTTAGGTGTTTCTGTTGAATAGACTCTGGTCGATTACTCCCATCCAATAAGTAAAACTCACAATGATGACCAGAGATTTGGTGAGCTCAGTTATTCTACCTAGTCGGACCAATGTGACGTTTTAACCTAGAAAGCTTGCTTTCCAGTCACTTTGTGCATTCAAATGGCAATCCAACTGCAGTCTCATTTCGAAAACTTCGCAACACTTCTCAGGTGCCTTCATTGTATGATGGGCTGTGTAGGTTCTGATTTCCCAATCCACACTCCCACCATTATAATTCCTTTCATTGCAACTGATCCACTCCCCAATAGGAAAATGGTGATTTGAATCTCTGCATAGATTGAGTGGAAACTTACCACAGTTATACTGACGATATCTATTTTATTGGTGACAAGAAGACGAAGATCAACGTATGAATAGTGAATCTCAGCAGATCGCATGTATGGATAACATTCCTTCGTGAACTGGAATATTCGCACAAGACACCTTTCTTAGGTGTCTTTGTAACTAGTTCAGATGGAGGAGAGATTGTCAGAAAGGGTTAACCACTCATCTTCTTCGAGTGGAAGGAATATACACTTTTATAACTTTGTTCGTCCATGTCAGAGAATGAACTTGCTTCGATGTCCGGTTGAAGGGACAAGAAGAATTTGCTCTTACACTACACGATGGATGAAGATGAACAAGACTTGGTGGACTCGTTCAGAAGGAATGAATCCTCTGACAACTTCATTAAGAAGACTATGATAAGTGGATCGTCAAGCCAGTAATCTGTTATCTACTGTTATCCCCTCGAAATATTGTGGTACAAACTGCTACACAATTTTAATCTTAAAATTAGCCTAATAAACAAACAACTGTCAAAACTCCATGTAACCAGTTGGTGTTTGCTGGTTTCCGTGTTTCAAATATTGTATTTCAACGCATTGCCTGATGAGACTATCGAGAATACGTATTGGTTCAGACACCCACTTATTCAGTAACACGGTTGTTACTAATACCGAGGACAAAATCTTAGTTGGAGGAAAATTGAAAGACCCTTATAATGGAAGATGTGTAGATGGGATCTAGGATGTAGCTATGCTTGCGACTGCTCACAATCACAAAATGGAATGGGACAATGTACCAGTTTCACAGAGTAACTAAATTTCATGTAGGCAGAGATTGATAAACGAATCGAATCAAGAGCAGGTGCGAGCAACAGGAATGACTCAGCATCTGTTCCAGATATTAGCAATATTCAACTGGTCACATTATCACAAAAGAGGAGAGAGAATAAGAAATGTACTGACGATGTCTCAAATTTGTGCAGTTATTTTAGTATAACTGTAGTCAATGATGTTTATCGAAAACCTTATGCAGTGTATAACTGTTTCACAGGTGATGCATCTAGGAAGAATACTGAAATGAAATCACAATCTGCCAGATCGCCCGTGTTTTACTCCTCCATCATCCGTCTACATCGTTGCAGTTGAGTTCAGAAAAATACAGTCACAGGAAATTGAATTTGTGCACTACGTGGATTAACAAGTACATCCTCGTTCTCCCTTCTCCAAATAGGCATCTATGAATGATCTGTAGCCTAGATGGAGTTTGCTTAGTTTGGTGGCCGTCATAATCTGATTAGGCTGATGAGATGTTTTCAAGAAGCAATGGAGAAGAGGTAGAAGCAGCAGCTGCAGCAATCATTCAGCTGTTCATCTTCAATCTCTTCTAGATAAAAGTAGACAGCCGATTCTATTCAGCTGTGAATGTACACAGCTGTAGTCAGTGTGAGTAACCGGTGTTGATATTCAAATTGTAAGTAACATAAATTGAGTGTTTTCAATTCTGTTTGGTTATGTGCCAACCTACACACTCGGATGTGAGTGTTAGCAAGGCTGGAGGTGAACACACATCACTGTTATTGTTTCTTCGAGCTGGAGTTGACTAGCCTTTCTGTGTTCTCAAGTGTTCTTAAGTGTTCTCCAGGTTCTCAATTGCATCGTTGTCTCATGTAGAAATGATTTGAAGTGAGAATATTTCAAGGTCAGTTGTTGAATCTCTGTGAAATAGTGAGTCGAAATGCTGCTTTTGCTATCACGGCCAGTGAACATCCACCTAAAACCTGTTCGAATTTTGCATAATGTTGAAAATACACTATTCATTGATTTCAGGTTTTCGTCAAATACATTTCAACGTGATTTTATACCTGAAATCTTCTGGATATCAATGAAGTAGGAAGCAATAACCACAGTCATGTGACTTTCAAGGTAATGTAGCTACACTTCAATCATGTGTAATGCTTAATTTCTTACCCACATGACCACATGCATCCAAGCAAACATGTGAGGGAACACTTACAATGGCCAAAAATCACTTTATATGCATAATAAAGTCCAAATTTCATCTGTGTCTATTCCCAGTCAGTTTTTCGAAGTCGAAGTCGAAGTGTAAGAAGAAGAAGAAGAAGAAGAAGAAGAAGAAGAAGATGATGATGATGATGATGATGGTGATGATGATGATGAAGCAGAAGGAGAAGGAGAAGGAGAAGAGGAAGAAGAAGGAACGAACAGTGAGTGTGATTAGGTGAACAAATTTGATGTTCTGAGTACTGAACTGTATACATCAGTCAGTTCACAGAAGGCCCGAGAGAAACAAGTAATCATCTATGCAGAAGTGACGGTCCACCACTCTCCCACTGGACAGGTCTGTCCATTCTACTCCTAAGCACAATGATGATCATGGTGGTTGCATATTGCGAGTTACATATGAATCATTCACATGGAATCAAGTCATATCTGTCAGTGGTCAGAATGGAAATGTGACTGAACTATGCCTCGTATGTCGGAATTCAATTGGAATGACAAGCAGGTGGGTGCCAGTTGAAATACTGTAGTGACCACGTTAATGTCGTCCTCTCTCTACCTGTCAATACAAGGTTATCTCAGGTAGTCGAACCAACAAGACAAGGAACTCTTGAGTGTTAAGCTGTTCTCTGAAGGCCTCCTCTTCATCCTCTGAAGTGACAACCCCATGGATATTGTTCAGAAATAGTCAATGCAAGCTGGAATATGTGTCAGATAAGTCAGACTTGAATTTGCCGAATTAACATGAGTATGATTAGATATGACTGTGGTCTATGTGAATGAGAACTGTGAAGTGGAGGATAGGAAGTGAAGTGACTCAACTGAAGTAGTTATCATGTTGTTACAAGACTGTGTTCTCTAGAATATGCCTAGAGGAATCTGTTGAACTGAAATCGGTTAGGACGAATAGAATGTAAATCTTATGAATAGAATATTGAATGGTGGGAGTGTTGTGTTTAGACATTAAAATAGTAGTGGTATTAATAACCGTAATGCCTATAATAATCATGTGAACGTATCTAGTTAATGTGTGCTGTCAAGCATGAGACCGTGGTCTCAGTTTTCTGTCGATTAACTTTAGACTTTCTAGATGGTGTAGTGTAATTGAATCTAGGTGCTTTGCACTTTTAAGAATAACTTCATGCTCAAACTGATGAGCATTTGATGCCCAGCTCTCACAATACAGCATGCCTTGTGTAACATGCTACTTCAGGGATTGAATGCATTTGACTAGGTAGACCACATAATATTCAACCTTATAGATTATAGGAATGGTGTCAGTGCAACTTGAACTTCATAACTTACAGTAGTATTCAGCAGTCTCCTCATAGTCAGGGAAGCAGTGCTTGATATTATTAGGAGTTATATTACTCTGCTATGCCACACAGACAGTGATGAGAAGTGCATCACGAATGCCAATGAGCTTTGAGTAGTTATGCATGACACTTTCTAAAAGTGCATAGTCTGTGAAAGGAAGTGTAAACCGCTTTTCAGTCAAGTTATTTCTAGGATAGTGATTCTGTTCGAGGTAATTTCATTCAAAGTTTTGCAGTTATGTTTCATATGAATATGAACGATAAATGCTGTTCGAAAGATTATCCAGTGAATAGCATACTTTCACTGTGTGAAATATGCTGCAGTCCAACAAGCATGAAATTATGCTATACCACATTGTCTAGGTTCTGATTTTACACTTATTTCAGTCACACACTGAAATCAATTACAGAACTACTGGCAACTAGGAACACTAACCTACCGTACTCCCTAAGTTTTCAGATCATCAGATAGGCACCTCGACTGGCAATGAGACATAAGATGCAGCTTGCAAGCATCAAGTATTCGTGATGAACACATTTTAGTGGTTATATTTTAATGCAAAAGACTACAAAAATCTTCGAAAAATCCTTTTCAAAACCTACTTTGTTCGCTATAACTATTGATCGTGTAAGTGTTCTGATGATGATAATCGCTTTCTGTATATTGATTTGACGGAGTAGCCTTCATCCAGTTAATATTTTCAGTCCGTTGGTAGGACTGACGACCAACATTGCTGTCAGCATAATTACCACGATTGTTATTTCTATTGGTAATGACAGTGGTGGTATAATTATTCCCAGTATTATTCCACAGTTGAATCGGTTGAGTGGTCACCCACTGGTTCGGTGAAATATTGTAGGTTGTGCGATCATATTCGTATGAGTTGTACTGTGGCTGGTTGCCTTGTGGACTATGAGTGGGATGTATAACTGTTGTCATGGATACTGGTCGAAATTGTTGTGGTTTTATCTGACGATCTGGAATATACATTTGACTGCTGACATTCTGCCCGTAGGCTTTAGTGAATGAGGTGTTGTAAGCAGGTGGAGTTATTCCACGGGGTTCAGCTGCTACCTGTCTAACCTTTACCACTGGATTGCCTGTACTTTCCCCAATACTCAGTTGCTGCTCCAGGATGCGCAATGATTTTGTCTGGATAGGACGAAACGAGCGACCTCGTGTTAATGATCTTGTTGACAGTTTCCTCTGGCTACTAGTGTCGGAATCAAATGATGTTTGTTGATTGAAGGAAGAGGTAGGCATAAGGTGAGGCGCGATCTGCATCACTTTGTTCATGTCAACTCCTCGTCTGTGAGAAGAGAGATTTACAAAAGCAAAGTGTATTTAACAAAATAACATACTACTGTCTCTGATGTTTAGTAGAATATTTGATATTACAAATAATATGGCAGATGACTTTCACACAACAACAGAAGCTGCATTTCAGACATAAGATCACTTCTCCCTATGATGCTACAGTATTATCTGAGTGCATGCTCATATGTGCAGGATTTCGAGTGCTCTGAAAGTGTTCACTTAACTGTGAGGCTGACTGTGTCGAAAATGACAACTTGTTCGGAATGAGCTGATATAGTTAAGACAGAATAATTAGTTAAGTTTGTCATACTGCAGCAGCTGTGAGTGGCTCTATGAAATGTAATGCCCATGAAGTACTAGACTATTGAGTAGATGGACTAAAATATGGTGATATGATACTACGTTTTGCCAGTGACAAATGTAATGAACCTGTGCTTCACAGACAACTACACAAAAATAACCTGAAATGAGGAATAGTGGAAATGATGAGGTGAAGACAAATGACAACATGCATGATCTTGTCACAGTGCGTGATAGTATTCTGTTGAACAACACCAGTTTGTATCTCATGGCAAGTGTGAGCTGACTTTCCCAATATTCAGATGTGAAGACATGACCAGTAGGGTCAACACAATCGCGTATCAGGACAAATACTTGTCGATGTCATAGAGTGACGTCTACTCTACATGATGGATTGACTGAAGTGCTAAGATTTCCACACAAGGGGTTGATATAAGGTTCTTCTGTGATATCATATTCGCTTGAAGACCTGACATTCCTGGGCATCACTGAGGAGACGGAAACTAGAAAATGAGATTAAAATTACGTTCAGAGAGAGTGCAGATTAGATTGTATAAGTAACCTAGCCATTTCGGCAGAAATTCCTCTAACAGGTTTCTTTCTCAGCTTTTTGATGATTACGTTGTTTAGGCCGTGAATCCAGTCCTCACGATTACACAATCCAACTAAGACAACACAAAACCACGACAAGTTAGTATGATTCCATTCATCAAATCCTTCTCTCTTCGTAAACCAACACCGATGATACCGTTTAAGATGGGGATGTTTATTTGTTCGAGTGATTAGGAAACAGCCTGCAGATCTGGTTTGGCTAGTTGACAGAGACTGTTCTGGTTCATTTCGCATATCAGTTTACGTGGCACTGCTTACAGTAGACTGTTTGATATCTGTCAACGAATCAAACCAAATAAGATTGGGATGTGGTTTACTAGAGATCATCGTTGCAGTTGATGGCATACATGAGTTGGATTAACTGGATTTCTAGTGGTTTCATTCGACCTTGTGTAGGACTGGGTTAGGTACTTTGAATGTACACTGGAGAGGAAACCCGTTGCCTTCCAACTGTGTCCAAACATTCAACATCGATTTCGCCTATCAAGTCTCTACTTTGACAAACTGACATGAGCTATATGGTTTCGTATGAGGCTTGTCTATTTCAGTATACAACCAATTGTTGTATCTTTGTCAGCGGGTTGATTCAAGCTGGTGTGAATTAATCAGGGAATTCATTTTCATGTCACTGCTGATAGTTAACTATTTGAAATCTCTTGACTAAGCAGAGTGTATGAGATCACTTAGAGGTTCGAATGTGGTCACTATTTCAGTTTATGATGTGCATGCTGTAGATGAATTGGAATTTGAGTGGTTGGCAGTTTGGAAGTAATACTAACTTGCACTGTATCTTTGTTTGGTTGTTGTGTTCCGCAACTGATACTGTGAATGTGTCCATTGTTATGAGATCAAATATAATTTCTGCTGTCTCCGATAGGCATCTGATTTTGGTCAGTACATTGTGAACATATTTGTCTGAGTTGTCTTGCTTGATGAAGTCTATAGCATACTGCTTAGTCATGTATTGTGATGGTTTATTGATTTTCCGCATGAAATCATACTTGTGCAACTCTATGAAATAAAATTTCGATAAGCTGCTGAAAGGAATTCAAGTATGTGATGAGACGTTAGTTTTCATTGGATTCACAGAAGTTCATGTATTTTTTTCACTAAGGCAAATTCGTTGGGTGTCTGATGAACAACTGTCATCTAAATCCTATGGTTATGGAACGACAATCTTCTTTAAATGTGGGTAATGTCTTTAAATGTTTCTGAATTCCTTCTGTTACATAAATCACGCCATTACAGTGACTTTTTTCCCATGTATTCGAGTCTTCTTTCGAATATGTATGCTGTTAAAACCAGACTAACAAATATGGAAATCCTCAGCTTTCTTTTGACTAAACTAACGTTCTGTGGCATAACTAACAGCATAAAGTCATTGATTATGCACTGAAATATAGATGGTTTTCAACTTCATTTCAGTTTTGTTTGTATTTCTTCTTTTGCACAAAATGTCTCTATAATATAACCTGACTGATAGGATGAGAGTAGATGACTACACATTTTATCTAACCTCAAGTGTTTCATGTTTTGCACTTTTCAGGAATGAATTCATGCTTCACTTTATGCATTCTGAAGTACAGTCCTATCTTGGTGAGACGCATTTTTGCTTTTCCTGCTAATGTAATCGATAATTTGAGAATAGATGTACATATATTCTTCAAGCAAGTTAGGAACAGTGCGCCAACAAAGAAAATGTACTTATTATCCGCATCATTGTTCGAATACCGAAACTTTATTCTCCTGCTTCCGTTCAACAAGCAAATCAGCAGTCTACTTACTCTTAAATCTTCCTGCCTAGACAAGTATGTACATCACATGGATTATCCTACATTGAAGTAATAAGCTCTCGAATTATTTATTATTCCATGAAGTTAATTGCATAACTAATTATGTGTTTCAACACCATGAAACAACACGTGAATCACATGTCAGATGGCATCACTTATAAGTAGGCTATGATGAAGAAAAACTGTATAACTTTTGGCATCATAAATGAGGACAAACATTTGGTCATTGCAATAAACTGATATATGCTTATTTAAATATGGGTGAAATAATTTGGAAATTGTATTGTAATCATTATCATTACGAATATAGGAAAGGATATGAGACACCGTTGGTATGCTTGTTACATATACACACATTTACACAACACATAAAAAAGTGCAGCTGTCCAGTCGATCCACTTGTCGGATGATATACTGAAGGGATTGTGGAAAGTTAGTAGATAAACAGGATGATTTTCATCTTGTCGTGTTCCTGCTAATAATGATGTCTGAAAAAGAATGATGGCTTCTGTAACTAAGATGGTCGTCCTCTTGGACGAATGTAACACCACTGAGATTCAGTATGCGTTTACACTAATTCCCAATGATAAACTTAGCATTATTCGCCCAGAGGGAGAAAAATGCATACCGCTAACTGACTTCAAAGAGTTTCGCTAGGTAGACAGTTTCACGGATGTCTACGAATCGGAAGATTTTCGTCTAGAAGGTGTCGAACATTGTTAGCTGACTCTCTCTGTCATTCGAGATGACAGCATTGGAAACGACTTAGCTACGAAACTTTTTGTATGGGAAACTTAGTATATTATCCCTACGACCATAAGTGCAATCTACTGTTTCCTTAGTCCTGTTGTTATTGCCAGTACTGAAACTTTGATCAGCTGTTTTGTCAAACTGATCTCCAACGTTACAGTTTTTGCATGCTTTCCATTCATTATTACACTGAGATCGTAGTGAAACCAGAACTGATTAGTGATCTACCTGAATTTCAAGGTTCCGGGAATCTTTTTGCCTGATTTGCATTTTCGCCGTCTAGTTGTATCCAGGTTTTATCAGTCAGCTCTACATTCTGTCGAAAAATTAGTCGAAATTTCTGCAGTTGAGTACTAATTATGGTAATAGTACATGAAATTGCATGTGGGCATCTTTTTAACCATTTAGCATTTTGAAACAGTAGGCTCTCTATGTTTATTTGGGTTAATTAGATTTCCATCCTTTAGCCATGGATTCTTTACGAGTATGTGAGTTTCTTACTTGACACTTAGGTAGTTTGACATACACATCAGGTAAGGTCTACATACATAGATGCATTACCTTAAGTGACTTTGCTGCTGAATGATACAGAAATAGAAAGCTTGTGAGAGAGGAGATATGAGTAAATGAGAGCTACTTATACAGGGATAGAAATATAGGTACACTACTTACCTAATCAGTATGAGGTCTAATTCATTGCCGGCGCGTAGCATTTCAGCCTTCACTTGTTCATATGTCTTACCAACAGTTAATGAATTGCAAATGCTAACTATAACGTCACCAACTTCCACACCAGCTCGATTAGCCAATCCATTTATGGTAACCTGGAAATGGAAACCAACAGATAACATTAATTATTTGTTAATTTCCCTTCTATTTCAGTACTACTACCTAGTAGTATAATGGCATTTGCAGTAAATTTGATAGGTAGCTGGAGATTATTTGAAATGAAGTCACAATGAAATAGGCTACTATAACAATCCACGTGAAACCTCATACTGATAAAATTGACCTACCATGAGAGAGATTTGATGGTGATGGAAATGATAAGAAAACATAGTCTACCTGTTGCGTACTGAGTTTGCACGATTCACTTTGAGTGTTTTGATCACACAAAGTCAAGTTGTTAGTTTGGCGAAATAGAAAGAAAACTTGTGAACCAACTATGATATTGAAGCCGAGTTATGAAGGGAAGCACAATGTGACAAAAAACTGTTTTTTAATCCATAAATGAGGTCTAAACTTTCTCACCTCTAAAGGTTTAACAAACGTTTGTGGGTGAACTTGGTAGGATTTGTAGATAGGTTTTGAGCATTATGTAGAAATAAACCCCAGGAATAAATTCATCAATAAGTTTAACTACTAGCGAAGTTGGATATATATTGCCTGTGTTAGTGGAGTCATTCGATTTGAACTGTGGTCGCAGACATTTTGAAATATTCTCCTTTACTGGTGATTGGATGGATCGGTAGGTCCTCCTTCGGTATGTGTGACTAAATTTACATACAGATCAAAAAATGAAGCCACTAGTTTCAACGCCACTAAATACTACAAGGATTTAAAAGGATGTACATGTTTCATGTTATGTAGGATGTCAAACTCTTCTGCAATGTTTGTCATTCAGATGGTTGTCTGAAGTCTTTATTTAGTTGTCAGACATTATGAGTCATTCTTAAGCGTTAGGTTGACAGACGCATATATTTTTGCCACTAACTGGACAAATGATTGTTCTTTGCTCAGTATTTCTTTTCAGATGTATAAATTGTAGAGGTCAGCTGTTGGCTAGTAATACTTTGATGAGGTGTTGCACTTCTTTCTCTCAAGTATTATATATGAGAGTACTGTGAATCTGGTTGAACAGACCCTTGACTAGTGCCCGTTTATACAAAAGTGAACAGAATGTGTGCTGCATAGCACAATGGAATCGACTTCTAGCCATCAAATGGAAAACTTTGACTATTTCACCCGAAATATTCGCTCGCATACATCTCTGACAGTCGAAATACGCACACAAAAAATATTCTTGGTGACGGTAAAAAACACTTGTCATTCCACTTTCTGATTCATGAGAGGAATTACCTAAAGCGTAAATAACTCATATTTTCATATCTTTAGAAAAAAAGAACTGAAATCCGATCCATTTTTATGTCATGAATTGATTGGTATGCGTAGTTATGTAACTGGAAGACTAACCAAATCTTCTCAATAACGTTTTGGTTGCATACAGTAATTCTAAGTGTTTCATTGTAAAACAAGACCAGATAATCATCCCACTCTTCTGGTTTCTAAATAATTCAAGATTCAATAAAGATTTATTGGCAAAATATCCCTCACTATGCCAAACTTTGAGTGATTTTCTACAACCGGTTAGTGCTCCGATTATGTGTGAGAGACAACCTACTGCTCCTGGTCATCTGAAGGCGTTTTTATCAGTTCACATGCTCCTGTTGAGAAAGTTATTTTGATCCAAGTCAATATTTTCTTTTAAATGCATATCCAAGAGAAAGACCTTCTAATTACCTATGGAAATGATGTACAAATTTTATGATAGCCTATTGAAAAGCAAAACATGGGTATAACTTCTTCAAACTGTGGATACTATTGTAATTTGCATTTGCAATTCCAAACCCTGGGTACATGAAAAGTTTGTGCAGTCATTTGATTTGAAGCTTAAACTCAAATGTCAAAATATTCTCTTCAGTCTGGTTACATCTTGTGTACCGCACTCTTCCAACATCACAGTTTTGAATACGCATTCATCAATCCCCTTAACCATACTGAATCATTCAGCTTAGTAAATTGATACTACCTTGGTGTTGCCAGTCCTTTATCGATCACTACACATTATACAATATTACTATGACCCCCTTACCTGTAACCAAAATTGAAATTCGAGAAGATATTTTGAAAAATCTTTGTTTTTCTCTACCAAGGAAGTGTGTTATTTATCTGTGATTGTGAAATCTGAGGATGATATCAGTGAAAGAGTGACTTTTATCTAAATACCTTTAGTTTAGTGCCTCAACAAGGATTCTGAAACTACTGCATAGATGCTTTATTTATCAAGCATGTCAATTGTCACTTCAGCTTCGTAGTGTGTGTATGTTCTAGTTTCATCGTGAACTGTCCAGTCGAACAAAAACGAAAACCAAGGGATACTGCAGAAGTGTTTCACTTCACTTATTTTAAGCAATCATTACTGAACACAGCACAGTGATTGACTTCAAAGCCACAATTCCATTTTGTCAATCAATGGGAAGTGAAACCAACATGTCAAAGGGTGAAGCAGTATACCTCGAAGTTTTAGGATTCTGAGCCAGATCACTGTGGTTTGTAGTCGTACAGAAAATGAAATTATTTTCTAATATTGTTAGACTTGTTTGAATCGCTTGTTTAAATGACATCGATTTTTGAGAAACAACATACCTGGAAATTTATCTATTTTAGTGGCTATAATATAAAGTGTAGGCTAAAAGGTGTACTTTTAATGAAAAGTCAAATGACAAAAGGTATAAACTAATCAACAAATACCTCCGATTTCAACAGGCCAGTGATAAATGCACTTACACAAAGATACACACTTGTGTACATACAACACCTTGGCTGATGTTACATGGATGACAATTTATTTTTATAACATGATAATTGTAGGTAATAGATCATGGGATAGAGTAGGTAAAACAACGATAAGGAAATACCCGAAAGAGAGGACAAGAGAGTCATAAATAGACACATTTTCGCTTCCTTACTTGAAAAAAGTTGGTTCGTTAAACTTCCTAAGCGGATTTACTGATGAAAGGTTAACTTTGTAAAAAGCAGAAGAAGAATAAATGTTATAACTCCTCTTTCTATATCTTTCCTGTCTCTCCCATCCCTTGTACCATTCTTTTTCTTTTCTTTTCATTTTAACAACTGCTTGACCGTAATCAATCACACGTTAAAATGTTATTGTTAGTTACATTATGGTCAAAATCTAGCTTCAGGTAGGAAGAAAAGTGCAGTGAAACCTCGCTGTTATTGTCGTCTTCAAAGAAGTTTCAAATAGTTTTTGTGACAAAACAACTGTATTTAATTATAGATGACATTCCAGTTTCTGAAAATGTCTTTATATGTGCATCTATTGGCGCAAATACCTAAAAATGAAATGGGGAAACTTCCCACAGACGATTTATGAACAAAAGAGAAGATACGATGTGATAGCAAGCAGTTTATTATGTCTTCTATTTGGTCTAATGTTGTTTCATCCTACTTTCTCGACATTGGAATGGTTTCAACGACTAACACAAGAAAGAACCTTTGACCTAAAATAGTGAAAACAGACAAAATGAATGCTGTCAGGTAGTGTTATCTCTGTGTGAAGCTCCGATGAAAATAATGACTGAACTGATTGTGAAAACTTTGTTTGTATACACTGTGTCGGAATGCAACAGAACTAAGGGTTATTCCATTGTTCCCCTTAGAACAGCTTCTTACAGTTCATCGCTTTTTGTGAATAAATTGTTTTCACATCGTTGAAATTCTCCGTAACCTTATTCGAAGAAATCCTTTCATCCTGTCAAGAGACTTATGTCATCATCTGTCAAAAGGAACCTACTTCAATCTTAGTGTAGATTATCAGTTTTTCCAGCATTGCTGAAGTAATGTCTAACACAGTTGCAATGGAAACTATCATCATCAATTATACGCAACCGGTGGATTATAGAAATGTTGTCCAAAGTAGAATGTGATCTGTGACCTGAGCTAAAAGCAAGCTCTACAGTAATATATGAGTGTAAGTGTGGTAAGCAGTAATTTCTCGCTCTACGTGTTGCATGTGGAATTGAATGTATTCTGTTCTGCACTTATTAGGTTAACAATCAGAGTGATAGGGCACACTCAGTGATGAATATTACCTGTTCACGTTTCTTCCATTTTGGGTTTGACTGCTCAAAACAAAATCCAAACATCTAAACTATGAGTAAGAGATAAGGCGACGGAAAATGTGCTCATCATAGATCATGAAGTTACACTGTATTTTCTTTGAAATATTCAAGCGCATAGAAATGAAGTATTCTGAATGTTAGTTGAGAGACATCAAAATCTATTTGAAAGAATTGTGAAATCGACAATTCAGCTGATATTTCTATACAACAGAGTTAACTATCTAGACATAGGAGATTCACTTTAAACTGAGGGGAGATATTCGAGAGTGTGCAGGCAAGATGAATCATCTCTGTTTCATATAGTCCATATGGATTACTTATACACCACATCCTTAACCAGCCACTTAATAACTAATAACATTTAACAATAATATTAAAAAAGAAAAGTGGCTTGGAGTGGATTCGAGAACACACGTTTCATTCTATTCGGGACTGTTCAACTAGATGTACTTGACTTCTAGTGATGGAGTTCCCATAAAGACTTCAGTCCACTACTCATCGCCTTAAACGCCGGAGGGTCATCCGCTAAGCTATTGAGTTGCGATAGCCACTCCTTGTGCAACTATGCCCATTGCCGAACACTCAAATTTCTGGTCAAGTTATTTAGAAGATCCTGCATTGTGTCCGCGTCTTGACCTGGCAGAACAATGTCTTCTACATGCTCCAAGTCAACCAGATGCCCTCCAAAGAGTAGAAGAATCCCAGTGAGTTGAAATTAAATAGGAACGGCGACAGTGAGCATTCCTGTCAGATACTTCTATTTCTAGTCAATTCCGAGAGCAACTGTCCATAAGCCCTTACATAGCTGCTTGAGTTGGAGTAGAGAGCTTTGATTACGGCTATATACTTCCTCGATACTCCCTTCACAGTCATATCCTGCTATAACACTTCAGGGTTGACAGAATCAAATTTCGGCTTGAGATCGAGAAATATGGCAACTGTTTGCCGCTGGCAAGTATGCCTGCGTTTCAGAACCTGTCGAAGAGTGAAGACCTGGTTGGTGCTTACTCGTTCAGGTCTGAAACCTGCTAAGTTTTTTCAAGTTTGCTGTTATCGAGCTCTAATTACGGATCATATAACTATGGATCTTACAATATTCAGCAAGACGTTAGTCAAAATGATTCCCCTACGGTTACCAAAATAAGACGTCTCTCCCTTTTTGTACGCCTGAATAATTAATTATTTAGACCAGTCTCATTGGAGTACTTCTGATTCCTCAATAGTACTCTGTACCCCTGTTACCCCAATCAGTAGTTTTTCACTCTTTTCTTAAAAACTTCTGGTAGCAAACCATCAGCTTCTGCAACTTTGCTTCGTGCCGGGTTTGGAACTGCTTTCAAAACTTCTAGGAAAGTTGAATTACCAAAATCTTTACCTCATTCAAACATAGTGCAGACATTCCATGTCTCCATGTTTACTTTCGTATTCATCGAGAGAAGACATATCGCTCAATTGGCTTCCCGAAGGCCAAATTTCACCAACCGGCGTGATTTCGTCCCTCGATTCCAGCGAGGAATACTTTGTTTCCATTGCTTATATTTCGTCTGTGACTTGAAAATTGGATAGCACTTCCATTGGTTATACCAGGTAAGGTGGCTAGCACTATGCCAATCTCTTGAACCTGGTTCTACCACAACCCAGAAGCTCTCATTTCTTCCTCGCACAATCTCCTCCATGTCACTCTCGTCTTGACGCCCAACTAGTCGTTTCCCACCTAGCTTCCACTCGAGTGCCTCGCCTGGCACGTAACTTCCCCGAATGGCATTCTCAGTGCATGCCCAATCCAATCCATCTCCACTTCCTTCTGCATATTTGTTGAGTGATAGGTTCTTGCTTCGTTGGTTCGTCACCAGCCAGAGTTCCTTGTTGCTGATTCTCATTATTCTGGCCATCTGAGCTTCAATAAGGAGCCGGCGTAGGCAGTTGTTGATGAATATCTGTAGTTTGTTGGAAATGCCTTTCGTAACGCATCGAGTCTCTGAAACATCACATAGAAGCACTAAATTGACGTTGGTGTTGAGAATGCAGATCTCGTTCACGCTTTATGCTGAGTGCAGAAGATCTCCACACTGGTTTCAGATTAATGAACGCCTGTCTTGCTGTCTTTCCGATCCTGGCTGGCTTTGATGTCCTCATCCGTGCCTGTGCCACCTGTCGTTGAAACGATGCTGCCTAGATAGGTGAAAGAGGCTACTTCCTTTCAGTTTCTCCCGTTGATGGTGATTGGAGCTTGTTGTTGTTGATGGTGGCGTTGGTTGGGTGTCTTTATCACCTCCGTCTTCTTCACGTTCACTTGAACTCCCGTCTTTGCTGCTCTGCCCTATCTCTTCTATCAACTTGTTAGTTTTCGCCTGTAGATCTGAGAGTTTGTGTGACATTAGAAATAAGTTATCAGCGAAATCTAAATCTTCTAGGATCTTTTCTCCGGTTCAGTGTATCCCCCTCTTCTCGCTCCTCACTGTTTGCCGCATGATCCAGTCGACCACAATCATGAAGATCATGGATGATAGTAGACAGCCTTGTCTTACTCCTGTCCCCTGTCTTCACTTCGAAGGCATCACTGAGCTTCCCACTGTTAATTACTTGGCATGTGACGTCTTCATATAGTTGTTGAATGAGATTGATAGAGGTTTGCGGTATTCTGTAGTGTTGAAGCATCTGGCTGCCAAATTACTTCTGGGTCTACACTGTCGAAGGCCTTCTCAAAGTCGATGAAGTTCAGGTAGAGAGCTGACTGCCATTCTATGCTCTCTTCTATGATGGTGCGTAGCGCTGCGTTGCAATTTGATCCCTACATGATTTGTACTTCCTGAATCCAGCCAGTCTGTTCCGGTCATAGTTTTAAATCCAGAGCATCCTTTAGTCTCTCCAGGATGATGCGGCCTAACATTTTGCTTGAGGTGGACAGGAACAGGAGCATGATTCCTCACGAGTTCTTGCAAACACTTGGGTCGATCTTCTTCGGGATTTTGACGAGGTAGCCGTTCTTCCAATCGACAGGCAGGTACCTTTCCTTCCTTCCTTCTAGACCTTTTGCAATAGTGGTGCGAGCATGTCCGCTGTTGTCTCTGCGTCTGCTCTCAGTGTTTCTGGCGGGATTCCATCTGGTCCTGCTGCTTTCCTGAATTTCATTAGCTTAATGAAATTCAGGACTTTGACTTTCGTCGTTGGGCTTGTGTTCACTTGTAGTTCTGTGGCTGGGCTGCTGGTGGTATTTCTGGACGAAGCGCAGGTGGTGGTCGATTCAAGAGCTTTTCGAAGTGGTCGGCACATCGTTTTTTTTTTGTTTCTCTTCTTTGGCATTTAGATTTCCTTCGTCATCTTGTTTGATTTCATCGGTGTTGATATCTTCCTAGGTAGAAAGTAGCCTGGTTATTTGCTACGATGTTTTATGTTCTCTCCTTCCCTCAGTCTGTTCTGCTTCACTTGCGAGTGTGTCATAGAAGTGTCTTTTGTCTTTCCGCGCACTCTGCTTCGCTTCTTTGTCCAGTGTTTTATACATTGTACTCAGTTCCTCTTCTCGTTGTGCGTCCTAGCACTGGTTTATCTTCTGCTTCACCATCCTTGTTTGCTCTATATAGTGGGTAATATTATATTGTTTACTTTGTGATAGATTATTGAGGAAAAATTATTGTTCATAGGCATATAAATGTAATCACACGATTTTGAACATCTGATTTTTATAGTCCAGTCACCTGATTTTCTTTGTTTTGTTTGGTGGTAAAACTTTCCATATCTTTGGTGAGGGTATCACATCATTCCTATTACCTGTGTTTGGTGTTGATTCTATGAACAAAGATTCAGCAATCAACCTTTCTCTGCATCCTATTACATTGAACTTGGGAACAGTGGTTTTATTCCTTTACATTTTGTGGTTGTATGTTATTGCCTACAATGCAATAGCCAAATTATTTTCTAGATTATTGATCTTGTTGAGGTCTACCATTCTTCATTTGGTTAGATTCCCATGTTCTGCTAATCTAAATGACCCCTATCGGTTAGTTTGTTCTATGACTTGACCTCACATTCATTGCATGGAATTTGATAGATTAGATTACTTTACCCATGTAGGTCTATTGGCTCTTTAAGCCGACAAAACTTATCTCTGAGTGAGTTTATGAGTTCAAATGCTACCTTAATCTTAGCCTTGTTGAGAATCCCAAATAAAGTTTCTGATGTTCCTTCATTATATGGTAGCATAATAGAGGCTTTGAACCTATTTCTACTCTTCTTGTCACTATTATTTGTATAATTATTACCGTTATCATTTTGTTTCTCATGTGTTACTACAAATTTCTTCATAAGTATCTGTTTACTTGTTCCCAGAAATATTTTACCATAGGAATGTGGAAATTCTTTGAGATGACTTAATACTATCCTCCTAAACAAACATAATGATAAGCTTTTTAGTTTTACCATAAGTATTCAGTAGCTTTAAAAAATGTTTTGGTAGGCGAAAAGGAATATTTTCTATGCTTCACCACTTCTAGCGGCCGACTTAAGCATTGGGCTATAAAAAGTTTTTCATCGAATATATATTTTATCAAATTCTACCCTTTCAATATTTTTAATCGTCTAATTAAGTCTTTTAAATGTTTCATGGAGTCTCTCAAGTTTTTAGAATGTTTTTAAACTGTAGTTTTTCAAGCTATCATCAAAACAATGGTAAAAGGTTACGCCAGTAAGAAATGAACGTATAAATACACGAAAAGGCAACAGACTGTTATTCCTAAGATATCAATGTCGAACTGCAGATTGTTTTACTGGCTGAATAAACTACTACCACCAAACATTTCACTCTATTTTCTATTTACTCACCAATCCAGACAGGAAGCTAATGTCCAATAATTATTTCGTTTAAAAATATTCTACAAGGAATGAATTTTCTGGAATACTGAATACTGAGAATTCTGCATAGTATCATATGTTTTCTAGAATAGAGCGACTATAATTATCAATAATATTTATTATTACTGTCACTTTCGTATGCTTTCGTATGTTAGTAGTGGAATACTTTACAACAATTTCAATTCAATGGTTTAGAAAAACTGATCAGTTTTTTTGCACCATACATACTTTTTGTTATTTGCAATCTCTATGAGCTGATATGTCACTCAAATATGTGAGTAATATGAATTATTTTCACACATTACTTTGTACCTCAAACCTAAAAAGTATTTCTTGCAAAAACAACCAATTATACCATTCCATGAAGACTAAACTAGTTAACCTTCGATACGCATATAATTTATTTATGTTACATACAAAGTGGGTGCAACATTAGAACCAAGAAACATGCTACACAACGTAACTAAAAGGTAAAACACAACAAATAAGGAAAGTAGCAGAAGAAGGAGAGTACATAGATAGTTAGTTCATCAAGTTACGTTCAGAGAGAGCTTTCATTACCTTAGTGTTGCGTTCTTCAAATACATGACTAAAAACCTACAATATGATAGCCGCTGGCTTTGATATTGAAGAATATTCGATATCATCTCAATTCCTTCACTCGCATGATCTCTCAAACCTCAGCCATAGGGTTGTGCCACACTAACAAGTGCTACTGTAGCTTAGCTGACTTCTATCCCATGATGGCACTTGAAATATCGCCCGCCTCTTCACTTCTTCCAGCCAGTTTCATGGTAGGGAAATAGTAGGGGGTATAGAGCCCTACGAGACAACATTTATAACATATATTTAGGCCAACCAAGCCTGTGGTATCACCCAGTTAGTGACAATATCATTTATGTCTAAATGCTTGTCAACACACTTCAGAATCATTTACATGATAATTCCATCAAATACATGTAAAGCTGTGGAGAGACGATGGTGGTCGAACAAGTAGAGTCTTTGAATATACCCAACTTGGTATCATCATGGTATTATCTCATATTGCTTGAAAATTACGTTATCTGTAAATATTGAGGTTTAGCCTTCAGCTATGTAGTCAGATCAGAAGGTACGTGTATGAACTGTCTACTTAAATTTAGCTGATATCTCATAATAAGTAAAGCATTTCCAAGTAGCACGAATGAGATTTTAGAATTCACATATCCAATATATCTAACTGCATACTCGTCAGCTATGCACAAGACTGTTACCAAAACATTTGAGGAAATGCAAAGGTCAGGTGCTCACCTCATCACTGCAACGGTCTAACCTAAACTTTACATTTAGAAAAACTTATTGGTTAACCATCAACTGTTTTATACTCAACTGCCAAAAATGCAACAAAGTATAATATTTATCATCTTATTTATGCGTTAACAAGAGGTAGAGTGACTATATTACGCTATGATTACTCTACTTTTTGCTGATAACACATGTAGATGGATATTTATGGCGTTTAACCAGTCAGTACGACTAGTTGTATATCTTAACATGTTTGCATATCATCCCTTCAAAACATTCATACAAGCGTTATCAATTAAGCATGAATTAAATTTTACATATTTTAAGCTCACCTTGTTTACAAATGGTGGGCATCCGTGTTCTGCCCCACCGTAGAATGTGAATCCCCAATGACGTTCACTGTTTGGACGACGTAAAGAAATTGTTAATGATGGTCCACTTTGTTCAGATATCACTTGTGATCCAATGTGAACAATACTTTTTGGTGGACTGATAGGTTCTTCTTTCGGTGAATAGGCTCTACGGATGGGATAATGCATTGCTGAAGAAGAATTATGGTGAGCTGGCTTAGGTTGATTAGATAAAGTAGCCGAACTTTGATATATTGGTCTTATTGGACGAGATCTCGAGTTGGTTACGTATTGAGATGTTGGTTGCATAGGTGTGGATGTTGGGTTTGTTGGCGAATTTGATATGAGTCTTTCTGTGTTATTGATGTGCGAATTATCATAGAAGGCTGTGGCTGAGTGATTATTTGGATAGGTAACGTTAACCTTTGGCTCTTCACTGAATTTCAATGTTTCAATCTGCTCTTGAACAAAGTTCACTGCATCATTTGTTTTGGAATTCATAGCCGGAACTGCATTGTAGATTAGACGACTTTGTGCATCAGAATCTTCTGATGTATGTGTCATACTCTCAGATAAACTTTCTTCAAATGTACACTCAACGCCTTTTGGCTGTTCCTGTGATTCAGCATGTTTGATATCCTCTGTCTCTGGTTCTAATTCATACTGAGTTGAGCTCTCCCTGTCGTCAACTGTTGATATTCTCTCGTTATTTTCATCTTCAGTAACATCTCTTCGTTCTACTTCTTCCACTGTAATTGCTTCTTCTTCATGCTTCATATAATAACCGTCATAGCTATGATCAGATGTTAAATCTGTGGATTCAGGTGATAACGGTCTACTATTCACTGTATGAGCATTTGTTTGTCTAAAAGTTCGTTCTCCACTTTTATCTCGGATAATCTCCTTCATTTTCATTTCTTGGAGAATGTTTTGCATTTTTGCTTGAAAAACTTTTTCATCCCCATTAATATATTTCGGTGGTTCCTTTGAATAGTTATCTCGTTCATATGCTTCTTCTTGTTCTTCTTCGTCGTCCTCCTCCTCCTCATATTCCTCTACTGCATGCTCCATATGAGATGACTGTGAAGATAGTCGATCCTGTTGCATTTGTGAATTTTCCAAAATATAATCCTCAACAGAATCGATTCGATCACCTTCAATAGTTGTTGTGATTGCTGATGTGTTTTCTTCTTCTCTGATGTGCTGTTCTTCTTCTCTATCTTTCAAATCATTCATATTTCCATCTGTTAGACACAGATTAGACTGTAGACTTTGATAAAATTTTTCTGGAAATAAAACTATCTGAAAAAAGGTGTATAACGCCTTAAAAGTTGAAATTTTCAAGGATAGGTGATTTTACAGTTTCAGGTGAACTCTAAACCTGAAATCTGATCACGTACACATTTGACTTTTCCAACTTTGGTTACAGTTAGAACACTGACACATACAATAAATAGCAAACAGGTAAACAGATATGTGCGCGCGTCTGTATACACTGTTTGTAGGTATAGTGATGACGTTTTAAGTAAGTAAAGATTCTCAAACAGCAATGTTACTGTACTTTTTTCTAGTGAAAACAGAAGATATAGAAAATCAGCAACTATTGAAAGTAGTAAGAATAATGAACACCATTCACTAGTCCATGCAAATAAATCACTTGAACTGTGTATGTCCAACTGTGTACAGCCTCTTAATATGCGTATGTCTTGAGTGTTTAACCTTCCTTCTATCACCCTCTCTCTCTCTCTCTCTCTCTCTCCCATCTGTCTTGACTTCTTCATCAATTAGTGGATAAATATATTCTTTTTACCAATAGGAAGTGAAGTTTCAACCAATTATATTTTTAGATTGGGACAGAAATGAAACTGAAATTTGCCAATCACCTGACTGTGACCAGGCACGTTGATCAATACTTTCAAGGTCATAGTGGTTTCCTTGCAAAGTGCTTCTACCAGTATTGCTACCGTCCTACCAATAGATAAGGATAATGCTATTATTTATGAAATGAGAAAAGCTTAGAGTATTAAAGGCATAAGTAGATGAGTGGACTTTAAAAGCCATCCTAATAACCACTCATGTCAGCAATTAGGTTTCTCAATTTCATACGGCTGGGTATATATTTACCAAAATGAACAAACCTTGAGAATCTTTAAACATTAAATTCACAGCGTAGTTGATAAGATTGCTAGCAGTGGGATCCAAGACGCGCATTTCGTCTTATCTGGCACTCGTCAGCTGCACCTTAGTCAGTGATGTTGTCCTCGTTGAAACGTGAACACACTACCCATCACTTCAAACGTCAAAGCGTTATCCATTAGACTAGTGGTATGCATGAGCCACCTATTGTGCAAGGAGGTCAAAAACAGCAACAAAGTTGAAAGAAGTGAGCGTCCTAGATTTCAATACAAGCCACAAAGCAGACAATAACATATTAAATAGTTAGACCGTAATGAGGCCTCCGCGTTGGAGCTTATCCGATAACAAAGGTCAAGTAGTTCTAACTACCACAGCAACTTGGGATCACAAGTATCCAACAATGATTCGGTATTACTTTGTGAAGTGGAACAATAATCAAAGGATCAGAAGAAAGCTTATAAGGATAGTTAGAAACACTACTCTCCTGCAAGTTGTAAATCGCTTTTCTTGTTAAATAAATCCCATAATTATCAAAAATATGAAGTTACATTTTGTAATTTCCTATCTTTCATTAAACTGAATTGATTGGCTATAAGGGTCATATGGGCTACTGCACAAATATCATGATATTCCCCGTAATTTTTGACTGATAGTGGATTCTTTGATGCAGGTTTCTTATTATTTGTCACTAGTCAACTTGGTGCATTATCCGCTTGTTGTGGGACGGATATATTTCAGTGTTATAGCTTGTAATATTCTCTAGCCTGCTAGATAGTGCTCTATCATTTCTTAAAGATGTTGGGTGATGATTTCTAGTTCCAGTGGGAACATCACTCACTGGGTACATCCAGCTGATAACTCCCAAAAAGGATGAAAACACGCATCTTGGATTCCACTGTTGACCTATATGACCATAATTGTGGAAAATATGTTTCACCAATTTACATCTGCCCTTTTCCGATGCATTGTAAACATATACTGAAGTTTAACTAACCAGAGGTAAACCCAATTCATATTGTACCATGGGAGTTTACAAAAATGATAATATCGTTTAAGGTTAGTAAAAGAAAAACACTTTTAGTTGTTCAGCATAGAGGAAGTACAAAAAAGATCAGATAATCGTACTTTAAACAGCAAGAGAACCGATTTCATGACCTGTTTCAGTCAAGACTGTTATTTGAAGATGATTGAATACAGATTAGTGATCATAATTTCCTTTGACCTAATAATCCAGAAGTAGTTTTATCAAGATGTAAAATAATTAGAAAACTACCGGAATATTTTAGCAACTAAATATGTTTTCATCTTAATAAGTTGATGAAGATATTCTTGTGTATTTTCTACTTGATTTGTTGCAAAAAGGGTAATCTGTCTGGTTAGGTGTGCTACAATGGTGGATGCCGGTATCAACAACTGAAAATTGATTTTAGTCTTAGTGCAACACTACCCTAGCATTAATTTTACACTTTTACTATTATCAATACAGTAAAGTGTTAGGCTTGTTTCATGTGGTTTATGCTGATGTTTGTTGAATAGAGTGATTCTCAAGGCCACTCTAACAACTACTGTAACACTAAATAAGGTTTCTGTACCCCCTGTATAAAATGCCCTCTCATTTAAGATTAGCAGACCACAATGGTTACTTCACAGGTTGCCTATATGGCCTTCAAAGTTAGTCATGTGTTCTCAAGTTTATAGGTCACTGACTGGATTGAACACAAGATAAAAAGTTTGTTATTCGATTACTAACAGTCATTTCTTCAGACATACAGTGCAGTGTTCAATGTTCAGTGTTCATAAAATACAGCAATAAACAATCTAGGCTATAAATCCACATCGGTTACAAAATGAAGTGAATAGACGGCAATTAACTAATAATAATTTTACAACGATAAGGCGTTAAACAATAGTTGTCGGGTATTTAGAAAGTTTTTAAACATATTCTCAGAACGATATTAGAAAATAACTTGTGAATAATAAATTGTCTTTTAGAATAGATGTATTAATTGGCTACAGTAAATGTAACTGCATCTTGCACTATTCTTTGTTCGGTCCGTTCGAAAACAACTCACTCAGAATACTAGTCAAGATAAATGCTTATTATTGAAGTCCCATAAATTGTTATCAAATACTAATTCACCACTCAAACAGTATGATTCGACAAAATGACAAGTATAAAGATACAAAATGGAGTTTAAGATGTAAATGAACATCGAAAATCGATAATCAAACCACATTCTTGATATGCGGTCAAAAGTAGTAGGGAATTCATGAATATATGGGAGATTAAAGCAAGAACAAGGCTTGGTAGAGTGTGTTAATCCATTTCAGATTTGTTGATGTGCTGTAGCAAACACAGTGATCGATTATGATTTACTAAGTGACGTTTCGAGGACAAATGTTTCATTAAAAGTAATAAACTGTGCTTGAATCTGTAGTCAGTAGATTATACTATCTCACTCTATACCTTGGCTAAAAAAGAAACACCAATGGGATTTCAGTGAAACAATCTGAAGTAACCATAGTTTGACAGAAGTGTCATCAGTTCTAGGGGGCTACCTGAATTCAGATGTGAAAATCTTGTTTATAGAAGGCTTCAGAACACCGGTCTCGGAGTTATCAGTTACACAGTCAACCGACTGAGCTTCACAAGTTTAACGTTAACCATCACAAGTTGATTCGTCTTTTCTAAACCTATGGAATGCTTTAACGCTGGAAGATAAAACTATACGATCAGCAATCAATAGTTCTTTAGACATAGATCCAATGAATCAACCAATAAGGAAAAGGATAAATTTACTTTGAAGGTTTATGGAGAACTATTTATTGATTTCAGGCTGGTATTCATCATGAAGCGGCATTCATTGGACAAACATTTCAAACTTGGGAGCACTGGAAAGCTGTTTCATTATAATACAGGACGACGTCAGGACTGCACACTGATGACCCCGCCGAAAATGGAACCCAAGTCATTCAGGTTACAAAGCCATCACATCACCAATGTGTCATCGGCTTGGGATCCAGATGTTCAAATTTTCCTATTTCTATCAATTTGACAAATAGCACGACCATCATCCAATACCATCCCTGAGTATGTCCTGACGACGGACCTGGTTTACCCTACCGGTCATAGCTTCTCATAATAATAATAATAGTAGTAAGTATTTTATTCTCATATTAGTAATTTAACACGAGAGAAGCCAGTTTACAGGCATCATCACTTTGATATAAGTGAAAAATCTACAAGATTTTACGGGACCTGAATGGCACAGAAGGGACGTCATTAAATTCGATTAAAAACATCAGAAGGTTCCACAAGTTATGAAATGAACGAGAAAATACCACTTTCCTGCATATACAAAGTGATAAAGTTTAGATCATTTTCAGTCATACCTTTTTAAACTATTGGTGGCACCCGGGTCGCGCGAAATTCCAAATTTCCTTTACAAGCAGTCGGCATGTTTGACTCATCTTCTCAATGCCCCGTTACGCTAGAAAAATGTCTATTCTACCATACATTCTTATGCTTATAAGCTTCGGAGACCGAAAGAACCCACACTGATGATTTCGGGAATCTGTGAGTTTCCACATAACTATGTAATCCAACTGGATATCTATTCAAGTGTTACCGTTCATAACAATGTAGATTTCCCCCATCAGAATTAAATATTGTGGTGCAAAGAAAAAAACATTTGAAGAACTGCAGACCAATGGCATTGGGTTTTCCAAACTGTTATCGTTAACGTATGCAGCAATGTCAAGGAGGTATATTCACTGTTAGATGAAGTGCTAGAAAAGTTTGTTGCACAGTATTGTTGCGAATGTGTTCACTTTAAAGTTAATAGGTGAGATGATCTCTTCGGGTTTACTGTTTGTACGGATTTTCGTTGCCATTATGACCGTCCAGAAATTTGAGTAATTTGAGGAGTGATAAATGTTCACATGGTAAGAGAATTCCTAATGAGTGAATAGGATTGGTAATTCTTACTTATTGGACAGTAATTTTCGTGGAAGCACAGTTTCACTGCTTCGCAAAACAATGGAATGTTAAAAATTAATAACATATATTCCTCATTTATATCATGTTGTCATCAATAAAAGTTATCTTGATGATGTGGATCTTCGTGGTTTCGAGTTAAATCCTTTGTTCGTTTAGCGTTCAGATTTTTAAATAATTCGGTACGTTTTCATCATAGTTCAGTTTCATCATAATCTAATGATATCTTCATGTTACAACTATCTGAAGTTTGGTAGAAAAAAAACAAAAGCAGGTGTAGCCGCTGCACTTTTGTGGTTAGAAATAAGAACTTCAAGTTCAGAGATCAGGTAGAAAAACTGCCAGTTCGTCAGGGAATGCTACTGGATCACTGATACAGATAGCCCACTTTACATTGAAGACAGCGCGATGAATTTTGTTTAGAAAGACAATAAAAGGTTCACAATAAAACTATCAAGCTGAGAGGATGCAACACAACCAAAGCTAAGTTCATTCTGGTATGTAGTCAGAATCCTTATGAGACAGGTGATCTTTTCATTCCAGTCATGACAGATCATTCAGTTGTCTTTAAAATCCACAAATGCTCATTATATTATTGAAAATATGTCTCCTACTCAGTCGCTGATGTCAAACAGACAGTTAGACAGAATCAACATAGAATCTCGAACAGACGTGGATCGGTTCAAGTTGCTATAATTCGTGTAAGCATACAAATAACAAGTGGATAGAAAAAGATTGATACTAATGAAGACAAAGGTATGTAAGGGGAGAGGAAATTTAAGAATTAAGGTCTACCAAAACACCCGAACTTTACGGGACATTAAAGAGTGAATTCATCTGCGCCACTGTGACCGACTTTCAGCCATGTCACCGAGGGTTTTAAATCAGTGATTCTTGTCGACTCAAGGACTACCACCAGTCAGTTTCCAGCTCCCTATATACCTCAGACAGAGATTAAGAGACTTCATAAACTTGTTCCACATCTTCTTCTAAGCCAGTTCTACTTATGCTAGAAATGCACCTTGAGGTAGGCAGTGGCTTTGTATACAAAATACTTGTTATAGGCCATCCCAATATTAATATATTAACTATAGTGAAATGAAACCAGAAGTCGAACAGTTGTGACATTTTAGTTTGAAAACAGATTAGTGCTCTTTTTCCAATCAATGGCTGTGACCACACAGTGAAAGAATTTATGGATGCCAACTTAAGATAACCTTAGAAATAGTACACAACTATTATCCAATACAATTTGATTTACATAAGATTCTCAGGGTTTTTAAGACAATCATAAAGACCTAGGTTACTTGAAGTACAAATTTATCAACTTCTAAAATTTTATTTTATTTTTCTTCAATACTTTACAATTTGTTTAAGAAATCCCATCAATAACAGAACACCTACCTCCCTTGTTGCGATGGTTATATATATATATATATATATATATATATATATATATATATATATATATGCACGCAAATTTGTATCAAAGCACCAAGACCACAGTTCTCCTATATTTCCTTTAATCAATAAGTATGTCATTATAGCAGATCCACCTTACTTTAACTTTTATCGACTATCATCGGTTTTAATCTGGTATTTTCCCGGCTACAGTTTGTGGTATAAAGGAAGAGTATCATTTAGTGGAATATTCAACGTTCAAGTTGCCAATAGATCCTTTTTTTAATGTCCACCACAAATCTGACGTCAGAATATAAATGTATTATTTCTGTAATACATTATAGCTACACAAATGAACTGTGTTTAGGAGAAGGCAAGGAAAACGAAACATACTGAGATAAGTGCATTGAGACCATTTAAAAAGTTGAGGTTAATTCGGATTATTGTTTGATAGATGTCACTGGCAACTACTATATATGCTGTAGTCTGACTATCAGTCAGTGGTAACCTCAGTAGCTTAGAAATAAAGTTTCTGACTTCAGTGATGAGTGACACTGGTTCAAATCTCTGTCTTCAAGACAGGAGACATACCCTGTTGAGAAGTACCAAGAATCATGAAATTCAAGCGGAAAAAGGCTTTCATTTGATTCACTATTAATATTTCACCTGATCAAAAGTCATAGGATTTCCACAATATCATTCGAACTGACCGATTTCAACTGACTTTGACCGCAATAAGGAGCGAAAGCAAATTAAAGGTAAACTGATCAAAAGTTTGCTCAGTGATGGTCAGCGATGGTGATTAGTGAAAGCTAGATAGACAGAGAAGGTATTAGCGCTAGGCAAGACGCTGTAACTGTTCACTTTGAAAAGGGATAATGGCAAAAGGACGATATTTAGTGAAACCATCGCCGAAATTTTAGGTGTAGACTATCTGGTTGAGGTCCCTAAGGCAATAGGAAACAGTGGTTGGAGACTGTTGGTAGCATGGTTGAAAATCGGTCAAAATGGGGCAAATATATCCACAATTTTATGTCTTCTGAAGCTTCAGTGTGTCGACTAACCTACTTTTTAATTTTCATCTCTTTGCACACTCCTTTTTCTGTTTTGATATATCTTTTTCTATCTATTTGTTCTTTGTATGCTGCCTGTCTAACACTTCACATCAAGGTATGAAGCTTATGTTTTTAAGGTTTTTGAATAAGAGATATGAGTGTTTCTAATGCTTATTACTCAATAAAGTGATAAAAGACAACTTGTGATTCCTAAACTGGGCTTGATAGATGCTTTCTTCTATACTACTTTATATAATTACCATTTTTCCAAGAAATTTGTGCTTACAAGGTAAAAAATATCACTAAAGATGTAATAGCCAAACGCCTGTGTGAAACTGAATGCTAAACCGATATCTCCAAAGCTTTCAGGATATTAAATAAGCAAACATTGTGAAGTTTACTAATTTTTACAGAAAAAGAAGCAGAATAAAAATTCATCGGAAAGCATAGCAACATTGTAATGACTTATGTTATTTTGAAACATTAGAGGGGATTCAAGGTGCATCATTTCACAGCTGAACAAAAGATAATTGACACAGGTGACTCACTATTCGTCAGCTTTCTTCCGACCAAACCTCTTACTCAAAGACTGGAAGCTGCAGTCAGTTACACGTTCCTACAGTGAAAATAATCCAGTGATCATCGGTAAAGTGTTCAGTAATGCAAAAAAAGGTATAAAAATGCCTATCTCATACCACCTGCAACTTAATTTACTTCAACTCATCAAAGTAGCTACGTTGTGTAGACAGAGGGACACAGACAACCGCTCGTTCGCTTGAACATATCCCGATAAATCCATGACTGAATAGACTAAATAGCATTGACAGTCCGATTGTTTGTCATTTGCTTGGCGTGATACATAATTTTGAAATTTAAAATGCCTTAGATACCATTAGTTAAGCCGTTTAATTAAGTCTTGCTTCGATTTTCAGAAGCTGTAGCAATTAAAAGAATTCTGGTTTTCAAAACACTTAGTAGTCAACCTGTAGCAGCTGAAGAGGACACAACCGAATGCAATGCACACTGAAAGCTGTGTTTTGCGCTACTGTTGAATTGAAGACGTAATTGGAAATTGAAAATTGAAAAAAAGAACGCATATCATTTATTGAACCTAAAAGTCACTAGGTGTGAAGTTGAATACTTATTTTCGTTGGTCATGTGAAGAATAAAGCAGTCCCTGCCCACACACGTTAGTGTAGGACAGCTTAGAAGGCTGATTTTGATTTAGGCTACTTCCTATGACAAATCTATAAAAACGAGCAGTAATCTTTATGCTTTACGATAACGATCATCAAATGATGTATAATTTTACCTTTCACTTTGCAATATTCACAAATGTTCGGAATGAGAACGTTTAAAACTCAGTAAATTATAGTGTTATCCAGTTAGTATCTATCTTTATTTTGTTGTTTAACTTATTAAATCGTTTATTATTATAACAGTGAAATAACTGTACTAGGTTCGGTTCGCGGGCAGAACCATATCACTCAGTAGGGTGTAGATGGATCCGGCTGATGAGCCATGAATAGGACAAAGCGAGCATTCTGGATTCCTCTGCTAGAAATTTAATAATTCCCATTGTAACATCAAGAACAAGATATTCAGCGAAGAGACTGTTTTCAACGTGGAACGGACAACTAACTAATTTTTATAATTGGGTACCCATTAACAGAAAAAGAAATCTTATTCACTCTCTTTGCTATCGAATAAGAAATATCTGTAGTGATGATTGTATCGATGAAGAGCTATCTTTTTTAAAAAGCATACTTGTCGAAAACGGTTACCCTAGCCGTTTTATTGATAAAAATATGCGGGAAAGAAACACTAAACCAGTCATCCACTCGGTCTCAAAGAAAAGATTGTTTATCAGCCTATAGTCTAAAGGAGACCTAGCATTGGATACACTGAAGAATCATCTTACCAGATCAATCAATAGGGCTTTCTTTTCAGCAGGACTTCAGTTGACTTTTACCAGCCGCAAACTATTCCCCGTTTCCGTTAAAGACAAGCTTCCTCGTTTGGCCGCCTCTATGTGTATCTACCAGTTCACCTGCTCTTGGGGAGCAAGGTACATCGGCCATAGCCAGAGAATGCTTTCTACACGTATACGAGAACATGTTCCTGCTTGGTTTTATAAAGGTGAAAGAAAGTCTGTTAGAAGTTTGATTCTAGAACATTTGGTTGACTTCCATCACACAACAAATCCAGACGATGACTTTGAAATTATTTATCAAATTGGCCCAAACCTCCTATGTTCTCTTCGTTTTCAACTCCTTAAAACAGCGGAGGCTTTAGCTATTCATGAACTAAGACCTGATCTGTGTGTACAAAAGAAGTAAGTGTAGTCACTGTCTTTATCATGGCCATAACATTTTCCCACCCCATTAGCTCCCCCTCCCACTTTGTTAATTTAACCTTTGTATCCTTCCTTTATCACTATTATTGTTATTATAATCGCCTTCACTTTAACTAGTTTCCGGCGTCTTTTAACTTAATTGTCTTAATCCTTTTAGAAAACATTGACTTCATCTTGTCTAATTTGTCTAGTGCCATTACATATTACTTAAGTGATTTACCATTTTCAACAATTTTTCCACCCCCGTCTGAGTTATATACTCTCTATGTACCATTCCATATATTACATAATCTTTTTGTTATCATTCGCACTTCAATTGTTATTATAATCATAAATGCCTATGTCATCACCCTCTCTATTATTATTGTCATCACCATATAGTGTTTAGTTTTCCTCACAGAATATAATTTTTTCCAAATACCATATATATACGATTGTACAGCTTGAAAATAAATTCGTTGAAAACAGTCTCTTCGCTGAATATCTTGTTCCTCTGCTAGTCACAACCAATTAAATTAAAATATTTAAAGTATTTACCTCATTTATGGATGGATAGAATATTTAAGTCAATAATAATCACCAGTAGATTGAATTGTCTTTTTTGCTAAGAAGAAGACCACTGTGAGATAAACGTGATACAAATTAGAACAAATAAACAGTGTTAGTGAATGGAGTATCTCAACTGATAGATCTTTTTGAAAGATTCATGTACACTTATTGTCTTGCTACAGGGGAGTAGACGCATAAAACTATTCAAGCACAAGTGAGACACGCATATAACCTGCTATATATTATCGACAGTACACGTATAATTCGCGTTTGATGATTTTGTTGTTCACATTAACTGACAGTTGAACATTATGATCGATTACTGTCCTTCAAATAAACTCACCTAGTTATCCTTTGTGTGTTTATGAAGAAAATACTAAATACCAGAAATAAAAGTAACTTGGTGTTTATACTGAAATGTAAACAGAACTGTATGAATCCTATTCAGCTAGTTAATCAATTTGATTACTATCAGTTTACTTCGTAGAAGAAATTAAAATGGATGGATTCTAATTTCGTTCATATCACCTGTACTTCCGTAATTCTAGTCAATAATGCTTAGTGATATATGCACATTGAACCAAAATAATTCAAACTTAATGTTTAAAAATGTACGACATTGTCACGACACTATTCGATTACAATTCACTGTATTCTATTTTATCATTATTAGAATAATCAGTATCCACCGAATGGTTACAGTTTTCGAAGACAAAAAAATTATCACCGCTCAAACGGAATGTTGAGAATTTACTGCTACAACCATAACTACTAATGAGTAGGCAGACTTTATTTACAAATAAAAGAGCTTTTTAGTGTGAACTTGGCTATGAAAAACAAATATAAAGATGCCATAATATCTCGTTTCTCTAAAAGGGTAAATAAACTTATATAACCCAAATTACATGCGAGAAAAAACTTTCTCAATCAGGAGCGGAATATTATTCCAGAAGTTGATTTTAATAACGTCACCTCAGATGAACTTCTCACAGATTAAATTTAGTAAACTTATTTGAAAAACTTTTTTTGGCAGTGAGATTGGATGCAAACACACATTATGTTCGAGTTTAAAAAGATGTAAAATGATATCCAGGTGGCAGTAATTCCAATGTTTAAAAGAAAGTACCATTTAATCACTTTGAAGTTATATTAGCATTTAAGACAAGCAGTGAAATATGAAGAGAATGTGATTTGACGAATTCATAAATTTCAGTAGGACTCGTTAGCTGGATACTCGATAAACTTTACAATAGGTATCATCAAGCAATACAGTCGAACAGACATACATATATACATATAACGTAGACTGAAAGATGGATTGCTGTGTAACACCAAAGAAATGAACAAGGTAGGAGTGAACATTCAATTTGCATAGGTTAAGGATAAACTACATGACTAAGAATTTGGATAGTATTCTAATCCAAAGAATCACTTGGATTTTTGGTGGCAAGTTAACGACAGTAATAAGAATAATAACTTTAAGTTAGTAATCATCGCGGACTGACATTTAGGAGCTACTGGCAATCTGAGAGTACTGGACAACTTTCTCGTTGTAGAATGGAACCGTTAGAGGTAGGCAAAAACGACAACGGGAAGGACTGAACTTAGAAACTCTAGTTCTTGAGGCGAACGCGTTACCCAGAGAATCACTGAGCCGAGATTAAGCGGTCCACAATGTTCTACTTCTGTTAATTTCCGATATGGGCGATTATATACAAAGGCTATCAGTTGACATTTGTTTCATTTCCAAGTGGTTCACCCTTCAGGTGGAGGCTCCTCATTGGAAGTCCTAAACCAGGAGGAAACAGCTCTTCATTACTTTCAGGTTTTCAATGGTTCTCAAACTGATGCCATTCAGCGATAAATAATATATTAAAAATAAAATCCCCATGAACCTCAAACTGCATTATTAATGTTCACATTAGGGTGAGACTGAATGGAATGAGAATAAACTACATCATTCTGAGCAGAGTAGTTGGTAGTTACTTAAGACGCTTGATTACAAATAAAGCTTAAACATCACACGCATATCTAGACACACTATTTTCGAGCGTGAGATATTAGCTGAAGAAGGTTTAGGCTGGAAAAAAGTTGAAGGTGGTCAAACATAAAATTGCTATAAGTTTATAAACTCTCTGACTGCTTGTCTCAGCAGTGTATCCAGGTAACAAGTGGAATCAGTGATTGTAGACTCAAGGTCATATGGCTAACAGTCGATAACAGTGACATAGATACATTTGTGATTTATCACCATGTTAAGTGTTTAACAAATTTTGTTATTTGCTTTACCATTCTTCTTTTCATTCTATGGCTTTCTGTTGTGATTCATTGTACTATTCTCACACCATTGTTTTTCATTCTTGTAGCTTGTATCCTGATATACTGATTTCAAGTTTGGCAGTTTCGACCGTTACTCAGTAATACCGATTCTCTTACCGATGCTAACTAGCTGACTATGCTCCATAACCTATAAATGTAAACTGACAAGCATGATAGTGATAAACCCTATGAATAATAATAATAATTAGTGAGCTGTGACTACTACGAGGCAGTGACTTCTATCGACTGAAGATCGAGAACATTAGTGATCTGTCAGTCGTGAGCAGTGAAATCAAATTCATAGCGGTTATCTGTCTTATTGATTAGGAAATTCTTAAGACTGGGATATCTAAAAATATATCCTCTGGTAAAAAGTTGATAACATGTACATCGGAAGGTTCTCAAACCAGGATGAAACACCTATTCAAAACTTCAAAAATTCCTATCATAGATATTTGTAGTTGCAGCAAACTCCTCTGAGGCAAATGAAGCCTGTGCACGAGTTAGTTACTGTTGGTGACCATGTAACTTTCTAGTCTTCAGTGCACTGATGGAAGTTTACCGATGAATCGGCCTAAACAGTTCAGTGGTTACGCCCCAAGTTTAAATCACCTACGGAATTCCAGTTCTAGATATACCTTACAAATGCGTATTAAATAAGCATGAAAAGTAAATTGAACAGAGCTTCCTGCCAACATCTAGGTTATCCATATACACAGACGTATTTTACCACTCCGCATCAACAGTACAGTTAAGGTAAATGAAAATCTGGTGTAGGTTAATACTTTGAATCAAATGTGTGAGAATGTTTTCATACACGGATACACGCATACACGCAAACATAGCTCACATTTTGTCACTAGTTAGACAGAGAATCAATAAGAAAGATAAGAATTTGGTTCACATAAATGAAAGAAATAAAGTATTTGTTAGTCACGAAGCTCTCTCATTATATTATTATTTGTCCCTTGAGTTCGTGGTGGAACATAGGGCTTCAGTAGCACGTCTCCACTGCACTCTGTTCTCTGCAGTTTTTCAACCTGACTCTACAACTGCCCACAAGCTTTCATTCCTTCCTCACACCATCTCCTCCATGTCACCCTTGTCTCGGACGCCCAACTCGTCGTTTCCCATGCGTGCTCCACCTGACTGGACTCGACTGGACTGAACTGGACTGGCGCGTGATGTCCCGAATCAGTTTTCTCACTGTATGCCTAATCCAATCCATCCCCACTTCCTTCTGCATATTTGTTGGTCGATGGGTACTTGATTGGTTCGTTGCCAGCCAGAGTTCCTTGTTCCTTGTTTCTCATTCTTTCTGGCCATCTGATCTTCCGTATGGAGTGAGCGTATGCGACAGATGTTGATGAATATCTGTAGTTTGTTGGAAATCGCCTTCGTAACGCACCAAGTTTCTCAACCATCACATAGAAGCACTGACTTCACGTTGGTGTTCGAAATCCGGATCTCGTTCACACTTCAAACTGAGTGCACAATGTCTCCACACTGATTTCAGATTATTGAAGGAATATCTGTCTTGCTGTCTTTCTGACTCTGGCTTTGACGTCCTCATCTGTGCCACCACCACCGCCGCCGCCGCCTGTAGTTGAAACGATGCTGCCTTGGCAAGTAGGTGAAAAGAAAAACACCTTTCAGATTTCTCCCGTTGATGGTGATTGGTGCTTGTTGTTGTTGTTGGTTAGGTATCTTCATCAGCTCTCTCTTCTCTATGCTCACCAGAATTCTATTATTTGCTGCCTCGCCTCTTCTGCCAACTACTTGGTTTTCGCCTGGAGATCTTCGAGTTTGTGCGACACTGGACATAAATCGTCACTATCATCATCGGTGAAATCCAAATCTTCTTCTAGGGTCTTTTCATCGGTCAAACTCTGTACTATGTTCTATGATGATGAACAGCGAGCGTCGCGTTGCAATTTGATCCGGACATGGTTTGTTTTTCCTGAAGCCTATCAACCTGTCCCAGTGGTAATTTTGAATCCAGCACATCTTCAAGTCTCTGCTGGATGATGCGGCTCAATATTTTGACTGATGTGGACAGGGACAGGAGCATGATTCTGCGCCAGTTCTTGCAAAGACTTAGGTCAGCGTTCTTTGGGAGTTTGACAAGGTAGCTATTGTTCCAGTGGGTAGATGCTACCTTTCCTTCTTTCCTTCCTTGGGAACCTTTAGCAGTAGTGGTGCGAGCATATACGCTGTTGTCTCTGGGTCTGTTTTCAGTGCTTCTGGCGGGATTCCATCTGGTCCTGATGCTCTCCCGGATTTCAGCAACTTGATGGCGTTGAGGCCTTCACTTCTACTTTTGTGGGAGGGTTTGTGTTCACTGATAGTTCTGTGACTGGACTGAGGGGCTGGTGGTATTTCTGGAAGAGTTGCAGTTGTTGGTGATGCTAGTGGTCGATTCAAGGGTTGTTCGAAGTAGTCAGCCCATCGTTTCCTTTGTTTCTCCTTTCTCTTTGGCGGTAACTGAGTTTCCTCCACTATCTTTCATTAGTTTCATCTTCATTGATCTCTTCCCAGATAGTAAGTAACCTGTTTATTTGATATGATGTTGTTAGGTCTCTCCTACCAGCAGCCTATTCTGTTTCACCTGCAAGTGTGTTGTAGAAGTATGTTTTGTCTTTCCGCGTACTCCTTCTCACATCTTTGTCTAGTGTAGTGTTTTAAAGGTTGTGTTCAGTTCCTCTTTTCGTTGTTCATCCCTGCACTGCAATGTACTGCACTGAAATGCACTGGTTCATCTTCTCCTTCACCATCTTTTTCTGCCTCCTCTGCCTCACCTTCGATGTATCCGTCCAGATCCATTCCATTCCTTGTCTTCTTTCTTCTTCCTTCGTAACACAGTTATTCAGGTTTCCTTCCACATCTCTTTCACAGAGTTACAGTGTTCTTCCACACAGGTTTCTTCACGGGTGTTGGTGAATCTCTCTCATTTTGTCCTGATGACTGACCTGAAGATGTCTTTTGTAGTTTCGTCCCTCAGTTTCTGTTCTGGGTGTTGAACATTGAACTGTCGTCTATCACCAGCTTCTTTGAATTGAAGGCTTCCAACTTTCCTTGCACTGGATAGTGGTGTGAGTGATGCGAAACTACATCTGCACCCCTTCTTGATCTGATCTTGTGTTCAATGGGCTGCATCTCCACCCTCTTCAGATTGAGATGAAGTCGATCTGATTTTAAGTGTGTCTGGTGAAATCCATGTCGCTTTGTGAATATTCATGTGTTTGTACACACTCCCTTCAATCACAAAGTCATTAAACACACAGAAGTCACTTATATTAAGTCTGTAAACAGTTCTCCATTCTTGCTCATTTCGGCGAGTGCTTGTCGACTCGTGATGAGTTCTCTTCCTGTGTCGTCTGTTCCCAGTTTAGCATTCATGACACCCAACCCATTAGAATTTTGATGTCGCCCGCCATCTGTGGTGGGGTCTTGTCCATTACTGATTACAGTTGTCTATAGAATTCCGTCTTCTTCTCTTCATCTGCATTAATTTTGGGTGCAAGGAGTTGCATTGATTGATCGTAACTTTCTTTGCTTTGAATTTGAATCCTTCTGTCACGATTCTGCAGGAGATTGGTTCCCGCTACATGACAGCCTTCGATGCTCATGGGAGAGGGACATCATGATAACCACTCCAAAACTCAGTGTGCTCGGGTTTGACGTCTGGGTGACAATATCGGAGTAGATTATTGACTCTCCAGTTCATAGTTAAAAGAGTCCACTTCCATTGCATCTGCTTTCACCGATTCCCAGCCTAGCACTTCTATGTCATATCTTGTCATCTCTTTCGCAATCTGAGTAGCTTTGCCAGCCAGCTTTAAACATGGTGCGGACATTCCATGTCTCTATTCTTATTTTAGATTTGAGTGACAGAGAGAAGACACATTGACCAACTGGCTTTCTGAAGGGAGGCCTTCACCAACCGGCACCTAACATTCACCTAAAATAAAATTCTTTCGTTGTTTGATGCTACAAGTAAGTCAAACCTGTTTTAAGTGACCATTGAGTCCCTCTAAGACTGGATTGTCGACAAGAATTGGTTGTAGTTTTCAAGTCTAAGGCATTGAGAGATGTAGACAGACGAAGTTTAGTGTGCAGTCATTGAGCTAAGTGAATCCAACACTACGGTGCACTGTCCTTTATTGTTAGATGTCTATCATTATTATTATTATCATTATTATTAGTGCCTTGGGTTCCTAATGGAACATAGGGCTTCAGTAGCACGTCTCCAGTGCTCTCTGTTCTCTAAAATCTTTAAAACCTGGCTCCACGACAGCCTAAAAACTCTCATTTCTTCCTCGCACAATCTTCTCCATGTCACTCTCGTCTTGACGCCCAACTAGTCGTTTCCCACCTGGCTTCCACTCGAGTGCCTCGCCTGGCACGTAACTTCCCCGAATGGCATTCTCAGTGCATGCCCAATCCAACCCATCTCCACTTCCTTCTGCATACTTGTTGAGTGATAGGTTCTTGCTTCGTTGGTTCGTCACCAGCCAGAGTTCCTTGTTGCTTATTCTCATTATTCTCGCCATCTGATCTTCAATAAGGAGCCGGCGTAGGCAGTTGTTGATGAATATCTGTAGTTTGTTGGAAATGCCTTTCGTAACGCATCGAGTCTCTGAAACATCACATAGAAGCACTAAATTGACGTTGGTGTTGAGAATCCGGATCTCGTTCACGCTTTATGCTGAGTGCAGAAGATCTCCACACTGGTTTCAGATTAATGAACGCCTGTCTTGCTGTCTTTCCGATCCTGGCTGGCTTTGACGTCCTCGTCCGTGCCTGTGCCACCTGTAGTTGAAACGGTGCTGCCTAGATAGGTGAAAGAGGCTACTTCCTTTCAGTTTCTCCCGTTGGTGGTGATTGGAGCTTGTTGTTGTTGATGGTGGCGTTGGTTGGGTATCTTCATCACCTCCGTCTTCTCCACGTTCACTTGAACTCCCGTCTTCGCTGCTCTGCCCTATCTCTTCTGTCAACTTGTTAGTTTTCGCCTGTAGATCTGAGTGTTTGTGTGACATTAGAAATAAGTTATCGGCGAAATCCAAATCTTCTAGGATCTTTTCTCCGGTTCAGTGTATCCCCCTCTTCTCGCTCCTCACTGTTTGCTGCATGATCCAGTCGACCACAATCATGAAGATCATGGATGATAGTAGACAGCCTTGTCTTACTCCTGTCCCCTGTCTTCACTTCGAAGGCATCACTGAGCTTCCCACTGTGAATTACTTGGCATGTGTCTATTACAGGTACCTAAACTATTTTCGTTGTTCTCTCCTTTAAATTAGTATATCTCACTTAATTGTTATCAACATTTCATCCATGAAAGGTGTTTTTATTCAAACATGAAGTTATTAACAGAGCGTCACCGACTAGAAAAATATTCAAAAATAAGTTGTATTGGATAGGTGTTTCATCTGAATCATTTCAAACTTTCATTAGCTCTGTAATGAAGTTTGACAGTTGTCCTGAAGCCAGTTACACACTCTTTAACGTTGACGTTCCAACTGCCAAACTTAATTGGTTTTCAAGATGTATATCATTGTTTGCCAATAACGTCTACGTGTATGAGAGGATATGGTTGCCTCAGTCCTATTTGCACTTTTCAGGACCTTTCTTCACACTTTCAAATTGGATACAGGTACCTAAACTTGTTGTTTATTGGTACCTGTAATTTCTTGTTGCTGTACAGGGTCAAACTAGTCGCCCTATGTTGGCAAATGAATGCCTATGGGGAGGCTTCGATACCGCTAGGATATTCATGTTGAGTAGCAGCAGAAGCCAGGACGCATATTTCGTCCTACTTGGAACTCGTCAGTTTGACGTACCTGTACCCCAGTGAGTGGTGTTGGTCCCACTGAGACTCAAACTTAGTACCCATTGCTTCTAACGCCAAAGCGATATTGTTTTTTACATCCTAATATCAACGAAATTTGGTGCCATCATGAATTTTAAATTACGGGAGTCCAACACCTCAGTATCAGGACCTCTTCTCTTTACCTGCGAGAAGTGGTTTACCGATTACTCTGTGTTTGATCACTATGGTTTTTTCAAGGATTATTCACATTTGGTGGGAGTGAGGCGATACAAGTTTGGGCCTAAGGAAGACTTTTATTCATTAGGTGGATGCATCCCGTAATACCAATACCAATGATCCGCACAAATACAACGACTTTCATCCCAGCAACTTCTGTACCTTTCACTGTTTACTAGTTGCAAGAACAAGAGACGTGACCAATGTATCAAGTAATGTCCTATGATGAAAGATATTTGTTCTGGGTTAGCATCTGTTGGTGACTCAAGACTCCCGAGATGAGATCATATGACTCAGATGTCTGCACATATAACTCAGAATCGGGACCAGTTTATCCTCTACTTGTGAGAATTACTACAAAGATGACGAAAGCCTGTTGAACATATCTTATAGGATTTGTTCTCTTTTCATCCCTATAAAATGAAAGGTTTGATACTGTTATATACCCCTAATTTTATCTGATATTTGCCTATAACCTTTAAATTCATTATTGCTTTTTTGGCGACGTTCCTAGCTTTTGTTTTTTTAACTGTTTCTAAAGGCTGAACTCTCATTAATTGTTTGTCAAGGTTGTTTAGAAATTATGTAATCAGCATAGCTCTCAACTGTTTAGACGATTATTAAAACAGTAAAAGCTCACTGTCAACAGTTTGCCTCTCTTCTTGCTTTCGTGTGCCGGTGGTATTGTTTTTGTGATGTTCGAAGTTCTGATTAGCGATCACAGTAAATTCTTTTGTGCGTTAGGCTCGTACCGGTTATAGTCTGCCAGATAGCATTTTTGGTCATAGTAGCTACCAAAACGGTATTAAATGAATAAATAAATAATACAATGATTCACACCAAACTAGAGTTTTTTTATTACCCAGAAAACTTTATATCATATGGAAATTTAGACTTCACTGTGATAGGATGGAAAAAACCTACTTTTGTTTAACAGTAGTCAAGGTAATAATAATAATTTTCCTTATTATTATTATTATCAAACAGTGATTGTATACCGAAAAATTAAAGCTTTTAGAAAAAGACCAAAAACCGGTTTTCTCTTTCACTAAAAGCGTATAAAATAAAACGAAATCGAAAGAAAAGCGAAACAATTGATACAGTGAATGCAAGTGAGAAACTTATCCACACCACAAAGCGATAATCACAACATCTATAAAACCAAAATAATACGATCAAAAATTTTTTTCAACTAAATTGATTAGTTTTGGAATAAGCAAAGTTAATTAACCAGGAATGGTTTACAACAAGGAGGCAAAGTTAAGATTTCCCACCGGAAATTGTGTTGATACGAAAATATCATTTTTAAGCATGTGCGTATATGTGCGACAGACAGGCATTGTCGTCATAATCCTTCATGTATATATATCTGTGTCAAACTTTATTGTCTTTCCAATATGTTCGCCCACATTCAAAACGAATACGTCTGTGAGCTTGAATCCACCCACGTTAGTGTATGTCCCAACCGTGCATGTCTGGAAGTGTACACTACTTATTAAAGGCCATCAATCAAATGTGTGGAATAATCCCAAAGAAAAATCAATAAAAAAACCCTAATATCAGAGGAAGAAGAATATTATATAATACTGTTTATGTTAATATCGAAAGTTTCTATTGTAATTAAATAGGCTAAAGTATATCACAGGTAAATCATCCCATCATTGGGTGAACGATTCAGATACCAATACTTCCTTGATCTAACATACAAAGTCTAGAACTGTTTGGTTAGAAAATGAGTATAGAAGAAAATACCAAATAAGCTCCTCTAAACAGTTGTTTCAGTATGAAATACTACTAACATGAGCAGTGTTAGTAGTAAGAGTAGTGATAATAGCTAGAAATACAATTGAACCATAATAAATATTGACTAAGGAATATGAAATAGAAAAATGGGATTGTTAATATTACCAATAAAAATGATGGTAAATATTTAATTAATTATCAAAATCCATTAAAGTGTGCAGCGTGCTCTTTTAAATTTTTCAAATGTGCATCGATCTGTTGTTCTAATAAAATGGAATGTTTTTGTTCATCGGCGAGAAATTTTGCAGCCAGATTGTAGACAGCTGTATCCTCCTCCTCTTCCTCCTCCACTTCGTCAACTTTTCTTTCATTATGTTGTAAACCATTGTGACCAACTTGAGAATTGTTTAAATTCGACTGAATTAATAACGGCGTCGTTGTTACTGCTGTTGAGGATGATGGTGAATCATACAATAAGTGACTTATCGCCTTGCCATATGATATCTACAGAAGGTAATCAAGAATGATAATAGTGATAAAGAGAAATTTAGAAAGCAGTTTGGGATTTTTGGAGATTTTACTTCGAAGGTTGTATTCATCACGAACTGACATCAGTTAGGGGACCACTGAAACAGTGGGGAGTACACACTCATAACATCGCTGGGGGGATCGAAATCAGGACCTTCAGGTTTCACAGCGGATGCGCGAACCATTGAGCTACTGGGTCGGAGTTCAATGGTCTATAGCTCCTTATTTCTGTCGATTCTCGACACAGTTCGACGATTAACTCACGTTTCCAATGGTTCCCCAAGTGCTTTCAGTCCGTAATAAATACAACCTTAAATATCGATGAAGCAAAGTGATGTCGTTTTATTCTCCAAACCTGGTTACGATGAGGACAATGATAACTGAGTTCTCGTTGAGTTTTGAAAATTTGTTATGTAGGTTTCATTACTAGGCTTGGGGACAACCTCAGCATTAAATGTACAAAGACGTCTTGAAAAAAGTGTACACTTCATACACCTGGGTCTCTTAATAATAGATTTGAATAACAGAATGAGAACCACCAATTACAGAATATGATGACGTAATTCTACTCCACATGCTTTTTGTCAGCTGCGTACAACCTCAATATATAAGTTAATAAACACTGTAAAAATACGAACACATCTTATATGCAGAGTCTTGAGATACCAAAGGTAAGTGTTCCGATGACTAAAAAAGAACAGTACGATTCAGAATATGGAGAAGGTTAAAGCAACAAACCCAATCAAATTAGATGAATGTTATGGAAGGAGTTATAATTTGCAGTATGATCGCCATGACTTCATAAGAAAACACAAAACCCTGAAACCTCTCACAACTAATAATGTTGCTTAGACGTATCGAAACAAAGCAAGTGAAACAACGTGATTGAAAAGATAAAAAACAACAGGATACAGTATACATATATATATATATATATATATATATATATATATATATATATATATATATATATATATATATAACAGGTTATAACCAAGCCTAATTTACTATCCGCTGCCAAACTAGGATAAAGAGAGAACGTAGGGCATATGGCTGGCAACCCCGCCCAGTAAAACCAATACAATCGCTAAACAAACTTCGAAGCACAAGCAAAATATTTAATTAAAAAAATTAACTTATTCCTCGCTGGAATCGGCGAGACGAAATGATGCCAGTTGGTGAAGGCCTCCCTTCAGAAAGCCAGTTGGTCAATGTGTCTTCTCTCTGTCAATCAAATCAAAAGTAAGAATAGAGACATGGAATGTCCGCACCATGTTTAAAGCTGGCTGGCAAAGCTACTCAGATTGCGAAAGAGATGACAAGATGTGGCATAGAAGTGCTAGGCTGGGAATCGGTGAAAGCAGATGGAATGGAAGTGGACTCTTTTAACTATAAACTGGAGAGTCAATAATCTACTCCGATATTGTCACCCAGACGTCAAACCCGAGCACACTGAGTTTTGGAGTGGTTATCATGATGTCCCTCTCCCATGAGCATCGAAGGCTGTCATGTAGCGGGAACCAATCTCCTGCAGAATCGTGACAGAAGGATTCAAATTCAAAGCAAAGAAAGTTACGATCAATCAATGCAACTCCTTGCACCCAAAATTAATGCAGATGAAGAGAAGAAGACGGAATTCTATAGACAACTGTAATCAGTAATGGACAAGACCCCACCACAGATGGCGGGCGACATCAAAATTCTAATGGGTTGGGTGTCATGAATGCTAAACTGGGAACAGACGACACAGGAAGAGAACTCATCACGAGTCGACAAGCACTCGCCGAAATGAGCAAGAATGGAGAACTGTTTACAGACTTAATATAAGTGACTTCTGTGTGTTTAATGACTTTGTGATTGAAGGGAGTGTGTACAAACACATGAATATTCACAAAGCGACATGGATTTCACCAGACACACTTAAAATCAGATCGACTTCATCTCAATCTGAAGAGGGTGGAGATGCAGCCCATTGAACACAAGATCAGATCAAGAAGGGGTGCAGATGTAGTTTCGCATCACTCACACCACTATCCAGTGCAAGGAAAGTTGGAAGCCTTCAATTCAAAGAAGCTGGTGATAGACGACAGTTCAATGTTCAACACCCAGAACAGAAACTGAGGGACGAAACTACAAAAGACATCTTCAGGTCAGTCATCAGGACAAAATGAGAGAGATTCACCAACACCCGTGAAGAAACCTGTGTGGAAGAACACTGTAACTCTGTGAAAGAGATGTGGAAGGAAACCTGAATAACTGTGTTACGAAGGAAGAAGAAAGAAGACAAGGAATGGAATGGATCTGGACGGATACATCGAAGGTGAGGCAGAGGAGGCAGAAGAAGATGGTGAAGGAGAAGATGAACCAGTGCATTTCAGTGCAGTACATTGCAGTGCAGGGATGAACAACGAAAAGAGGAACTGAACACAACCTTTAAAACACTACACTAGACAAAGATGTGAGAAGGAGTACGCGGAAAGACAAAACATACTTCTACAACACACTTGCAGGTGAAACAGAATAGGCTGCTGGTAGGAGAGACCTAACAACATCATATCAAATAAACAGGTTACTTACTATCTGGGAAGAGATCAATGAAGATGAAACTAATGAAAGATAGTGGAGGAAACTCAGTTACCGCCAAAGAGAAAGGAGAAACAAAGGAAACGATGGGCTGACTACTTCGAACAACCCTTGAATCGACCACTAGCATCACCAACAACTGCAACTCTTCCAGAAATACCACCAGCCCCTCAGTCCAGTCACAGAACTATCAGTGAACACAAACCCTCCCACAAAAGCAGAAGTGAAGGCCTCAACGCCATCAAGTTGCTGAAATCCGGGAGAGCATCAGGACCAGATGGAATCCCGCCAGAAGCACTGAAAACAGACCCAGAGACAACAGCGTATATGCTCGCACCACTACTGCTAAAGGTTCCCAAAGAAGGAAAGAAGGAAAGGTAGCATCTACCCACTGGAACAATAGCTACCTTGTCAAACTCCCAAAGAACGCTGACCTAAGTCTTTGCAAGAACTGGCGCAGAATCATGCTCCTGTCCCTGTCCACATCAGTCAAAATATTAAGCCGCATCATCCAGCAGGGACTTGAAGATGCACTGGATTCAAAATTACCACTGGGACAGGTTGATTGGCTTCAGGAAAAACAAACCATGTCCGATCAAATTGCAACGCGACGCTCGCTGTTCATCATCATAGAACATAGTACAGAGTTTGACCGATGAAAAGACCATAGAAGAAGATTTGGATTTCACCGATGATGATAGTGACGATTTATATCCAGTGTCGCACAAACTCGAAGATCTCCAGGCGAAAACCAAGTAGTTGGCAGAAGAGGCGAGGCAGCAAATAATAGAATTCTGGTGAGCATAGAGAAGAGAGAGCTGATGAAGATACCCAACCAACAACAACAACAAGCACCAATCACCATCAACGGGAGAAATCTGAAAGGTGTTTTCCCTTTCACCGACTTGCCAAGGCAGCATCGTTTCAACTACAGGCGGCGGCGGCGGTGGTGGTGGCACAGATGAGGACGTCAAATCCAGAGTCAGAAAGACAGCAAGACAGACGTTCCTTCAATAATCTGAAAGCAGTGTGGAGACATTGTGCACTCAGTTTGAAGTGTGAACGAGATCCGGATTTCGAACACCAACGTCGTCAGGGGTTTAGAAACCTGGTGCGCTACGAAAGGGATTTCCAACAAACTACAGATATTCATCAACATCTGCCGCTTACGCTCACTGCATACGGAAGATCAGATGGCCAGAAAGAATGAGAAACAAGGAACAAGGAACTCTGGCTGGCAACGAAACAATCAAGTACCCATCGACCAACAAATATGCAGAAGGAAGTGGGGATGGATTGGATTGGGTATACAGTGAGAAAACTGATTCGGGACATCACGCGCCAGTCCAGTTCAGTCCAGTCGAGTCCAGTCAGGTGGAGCACGCATGGGAAACGACGAGTTGGGCGTCCGAGACAAGGGTGACATGGAGGAGATGGTGTGAGGAAGGAATGAAAGCTTGTGGGCAGTTGTAGAGTCAGGTTGAAAAAACTGCAGAGAACAGAGTGAAGTGGAGACGTGCTACTGAAGCCCTATGTTCCACTACGAACTCAAGGGACAAATAATAATATAATGAGAGAGCTTCGTGACTAACAAATACTTTATTTCTTTCATTTATGTGAACCAAATTCTTATCTTTCTTATTGATTCTCTGTCTAACTAGTGACAAAATGTGAGCTATGTTTGCGTGTATGCGTGTATCCGTGTATGAAAACATTCTCACACATTTGATTCAAAGTATTAACCTACACCAGATTTTCATTTACCTTAACTGTACTGTTGATGCGGTGTGGTAAAATACGTCTGTGTATATGGATAACCTAGATGTTGGCAGGAAGCTCTGTTCAATTTACTTTTCATGCTTATTTAATACGCATTTGTAAGGTATATCTAGAACTGGAATTCCGTAGGTGATTTAAACTTGGGGCGTAACCACTGAACTGTTTAGGCCGATTCATCGGTAAACTTCCATCAGTGCACTGAAGACTAGAAAGTTACATGGTCACCAACAGTAACTAACTCGTGCACAGGCTTCATTTGCCTCAGAGGAGTTTGCTGCAACTACAAATATCTATGATAGGAATTTTTGAAGTTTTGAATAGGTGTTTCATCCTGGTTTGAGAACCTTCCGATGTACATGTTATCAACTTTTTACCAGAGGATATATTTTTAGATATCCCAGTCTTAAGAATTTCCTAATCAATAAGACAGATAACCGCTATGAATTTGATTTCACTGCTCACGACTGACAGATCACTAATGTTCTCGATCTTCAGTCGATAGAAGTCACTGCCTCGTAGTAGTCACAGCTCACTAATTATTATTATTATTCATAGGGTTTATCACTATCATGCTTGTCAGTTTACATTTATAGGTTATGGAGCATAGTCAGCTAGTTAGCATCGGTAAGAGAATCGGTATTACTGAGTAACGGTCGAAACTGCCAAACTTGAAATCAGTATATCAGGATACAAGCTACAAGAATGAAAAACAATGGTGTGAGAATAGTACAATGAATCACAACAGAAAGCCATAGAATGAAAAGAAGAATGGTAAAGCAAATAACAAAATTTGTTAAACACTTAACATGGTGATAAATCACAAATGTATCTATGTCACTGTTATCGACTGTTAGCCATATGACCTTGAGTCTACAATCACTGATTCCACTTGTTACCTGGATACACTGCTGAGACAAGCAGTCAGAGAGTTTATAAACTTATAGCAATTTTATGTTTGACCACCTTCAACTTTTTTCCAGCCTAAACCTTCTTCAGCTAATATCTCACGCTCGAAAATAGTGTGTCTAGATATGCGTGTGATGTTTAAGCTTTATTTGTAATCAAGCGTCTTAAGTAACTACCAACTACTCTGCTCAGAATGATGTAGTTTATTCTCATTCCATTTAGTCTCACCCTAGTGTGAACATTAATAATGCAGTTTGAGGTTCAGTGGAGACGTGCTACTGAAGCCCTGTGTTCCATTATGAACTCAAGGGACAAATAATAAACATAATAATAACATAGGTTATATTAAGCGACTACAAGGATATAACACAAAGCAAGGTTGGGAATGTTCACAAATGAGTGAAATAAGGCAAACGCAGAAGCGGTTGAACAATTATGGGAACATAATGTCTTAGCAAAACGATAACTGGGTGGGATGAATCATAGAAGTAATTACAAGCGTTGATTCGAATCCAACTAGCGCCCAGATTTTCAGGTTACCTTTAATCGTCACCTAGTATTAACAGAAGTCTGTCAAACTATGGATGGTTATCTCAGATAGTCAAACTGAGAAAATGGAGTCCTAGTGAAACGAAAGTCAATATGAATATGATTGTGAATAAGCAAAAAATTAACGTATTAAAAATATGTTTGGTAAGGGTGAGGATGAAAAGTAACTAACTAGTAACTATCTCCAGTCCACCCAAATGCACATTTTTGCTCCAGGACTGGTCTTCAGCGGTGCCCCACTGCGGCTAACAATAGAGAGTGAAGTGGTTGAGTGTGTTGACCACTTCACTTACCTGGGAAGTAGGATCAACCCCGGTGGGTTAGTTGCCGACAAGATTTCTGCACGGATACAAAAGGCTCGATTGGCTTTTGCCAATTTGCGCCACCTATGGCGCCGCCGTGATATTCGTTTGTCTAATAAGGGTCGCGTGTACTACACAGCAGTCCGCTCTGTTCTACTCTATGGCTGTGAAACATGTTCATCGAAGGTGGGAGACGTGACAAGGTTTCAGGTGTTTGACCACCGTTGCCTTCGTAGTATAGGCCGTATTCCGTGATGTCACCACGTAAGTAATGCAGAAGTCAGGCGTAGAGTTTTAGGGAGTAGAGGTTAGTCAGTTGACGAGGTTATGAACCTTCATCGATTGAGATGGTTGAGACACGTACTACGTATGCCTAGTCACCGAGTGCCTCGTCACACAATGTTGGTTGAAGTAGGTTCAGACTGGCAAAAGGTTGGAGGCGGCCAGACTAAAACATTGCATCAATGTATGAAGTCTCTGACTGTTGGTTTAAGCCAAGTGGGGCTATGCAGACCAGGTGGTTGGGGTTGGCGAGACAAGAGGAACCAGTGGTTGGAGACCCAAGGTGATATGCCTCAGAACCGATGTTATGGGTGCAGATGTATACATACATTATCGTCATCTTAACAACGCTATACCGAATCTCGCCATTTTCTCATTATTCCTTTCTCTGTTTTAGTACTTTATATTTCTTTTGACTGAATTTTCTTATCTTTATCTTGCATCTCACTACCTATCTACTTGATGTGCTGATATGAGGTGTGGCAACTCGGACCGTTACGCAGTAATGCTTAGTCCTATATTGATATTGATTGATTGATCCTTTTGAATAAACATTTTCGACTGAACTCGTCGGATAGCGGCAGCTTCGGTAATCCGTGTTGAAGTGAGTGACGAACTATCGCAGTGCTGAATGACCTTACAGATGTAGATTATTCGGTAGTTTCTCAGCAATGCTAATAGATAGCCACTTCTCTGTTGTTCGTACGTACTTGTCTATACATGCACGTATGAATCGATGATTAGAGTTTAATACAATGAGACAAGTTTCATAGCCAAGTCAGTTTTACACAGTGCACTCCTAATTCGGCTGTTGATCCGTGCCACAACATCTTCATCCTTCAAAACCAAATGAAGAAATCGGATTTCTTTTTAAGTGTTACACTATTCATTTTCCCCCTTGCTTTTGCAGTATCTCTGTATGAACCTGATCGGATATAACCGTTACTGAGTAAACATTGTTCTGTTAGCTGAGGTTTTGTCACAAATTTTCCCTTGGAAGCAAATTCTCTTTGAACTCTGATGTGACGACTGCATTAAACCTCTTTTGTACTTTGACTGGGCAGAAACTGCTACAGTTTAAATACTGATCGCGCTATGTGGTTTTGCACTGTTTCCTACCCTTTACTACATCATCTGCATTATGTTTCAAAAATACGTTGAGAAAGCTCGGTCGTTGTTTTTCTTCATAACCAGTTGTAAGCTTAATATCGTGATGTGTAGTAGTGAAATGTTGCAGTAGTTTCTTTGTTTGTTGAACATTTCCAGAGATAATGGATAGTATGTTAATGTGATTACATAATCACCTCTACGCATGCTTAATCTTATCTTACTAATTCCTGAACAATCCTCATCTTGCCTAACAAAAATGCAGCTGGTTTCATTGAGTTTATTACTTTAACCCCCTTTGTATTCTGAATCGTCAAGACAATAACTAGTATCTCAACAAGCTCCATACAAAGAATATCAATAATTGTCATAGTGTTTATTTAACTCCCTTGTTGAAGTTGTATGTAGGTGTTGAAAAGCCTATCAAATAGGATGAGGACTTCTTATTAAGCAAAAGGGGTTTTTAATTGGGGTATTCGTGAAGCTGTAACTCAGTGGTTTAGAAAGATGACTACCAACCATTGGGTAACGGGTTCGAGCCACACACCACCTACCGAGATTTAAGTAGCTGGGTATTAGCACTAGCCCTCACACACAATAGGTGTGGCTCATCGCCTACTGCAGGGATGCGCACAAGGTGGCTGAGTGGTCATTTATCCTTTCCTCATTGTTCAGCGCATTCATCGAAGTCCATCGATCAGGCTTGCGAATTGGCCAATAAAGTGTGGTCTGACACTGAACTTTGTTGTCAGACGCGACGACTAAGAAACAACATCCATCACTCTCCACCGACTAATTAGTGTATACTGTCCAGGTGTATATGGCAGATTCATCGCCTTAACCACGTAGTGATGTACGTTTGAAACACGGACAGAACACCAGTTTCCTCATGTTCACAGATCCATCTTGCTGGTGAATGTCAGCAGTTAGGAAACCTAGATTCAGGTATTTTAACCAATGAACTTCTTATACTCTACATTAAAGAATCAAGTATAATATGCAATAATAATCATAATAATAAAATAATTATCAGCCAGTGGCACTTACTGAAGTTGGCATACTTGACAAATGATAAAACTGAGAGTTTACATGCGAATCAACCAAAGATGAATTGTGTTTACTAGTAACAGAAAAATGAGGAACACTTGTAGATACTATTCTGACTGGTTCAACACTTGAATTATTGGGATAATGCACACGAAATGTATCATGAAGTGAGCCAATAGCTGATGATTCACTGTTACAATTTAGGTAGTGCTCTGATGTTTCTGGAGATGTTGAAGATAAATCCTGGCAAACAATTTTATATTCACCTTTATATGAACTAGAGATTTTAAAAATGGGAGAAGATAGAGTGTGTTTACATTATATGACTATGAATTAACTACTGAAATCAAAATTCTCTTCCCTATGGAAAAACAGAGAATTGATGTCATACGGTTTGAGGCAATCGATGGGAAGTTTAGTTCAACCTACCTTTTGTAATTCTTGGAACTCAGCAAGGCGCATCTGCAACCTCAAGGGGATTGATGTCTCTAAGGAGATTCGGACCTGAGTCACCTGATGGTGCAGTTAAAGACAATAACACTGAGTTATTCGTGCAGTCAGTGACCTTCTGCACGATAACAAGAAAGATTTAACCGATGGTATTCTGAAAGCGGATAAAAATTATTGACTTAATAAAAGAAGACATTCGTTAAGCAAGAAGCATAGAGATATATGAATAGATCGCCACACAGCATAAGAAGAATGTACTGTCTTGTAACTGATGGTTGTGAGATATGGTTAATGTATGCAAATGGATGACGCAAAAATTTATAAGTAACTGAATGAGGGCTTTTGAGATCGGAACTATAATAGTAAACGTAGTCAAACGATGTAAGTGAAAGCCTGAACCACCTTACCAACTACTCCCCTGATGTATAATGATGACTGGATTACATAAATCTTAGTATGTTTGGGATGTGTTTCGCACCTGTCAAATGTAAGATTTTACTCCTGGACTGGTCTGCTGAATCTCCCAGTTTAATGATAGGAAGTGAAGTGGTGTAATACATCAATCTCTTCAAGTAATTAAAGGTTTGCATCAGCTAGAACGGCGTGGTTGCTGAAGTAGTCTCAGCTCGGAAACAGAAGGCGATTATGACATTTGCAAACTAGCGTCACCTGTGGTGCCAACTAGTGAGATATCTGACCATCTATGAAAGGACGAGTAAACTGTTCTGCAGCTTTTTCTGTCCTGCTGTACGTCTGTGAGACATGGTAGTTGAAGTCAGAAGATATGAAATGGTGAAATGATTTTGATTATAGGTGTTTTCGTAGCATTGCTCACGTTCGGTGGAATCACAGCGTGAATAATGTTGAGGTCGAATGAAGGAGAATAGGTAAGATAGGCAACTCGATTGATGACGTTGTGAACCTCTATATACAAAGGTGACTTCGACATACACTTTGCATGCCGAGCTACCACCTACCTCAATGTGGCATGATGGGGGAGTCTGGATTGGGTTGTGGAGAAGGTTGAGGGTGGCCAGATCAAGACCTGGCACCAGCAGTCGATGAAGTCCGTGATTGTTGGTGTGAGCCATGTGGGGAGGTGTAGACTGCCTCGTTTGGAATCTCGGAGACGTTAGGAATCATTGGTTGATTTTTGTTGATGACATGGCTGAAAATCAGTCAAAGTGACGCAGATGTATTCACTCTTTGACATCTTCTAAAGCTTAAATATTCGAACTAACTTTTATCTTCAAAATGTTTATTCTGTCACATAAATTTATCTACTTTGATATCACTCTTTTTCTTTCCACCTATTCTTTGTATTCTGCTGTAAGGTGTGATAACTTGAACCGATACAAATGTATGTGAGGTTCTATGTTGATATCGTCAGTCAGTCCGACTAGATTACGAACAGGTTAGAAAACAATCCTAAAAGTGGTTAGATCAGAATATCACAGTAATCAGTGAACTTGCTGACTTTATGCTTGATGTATATGTGTGTGTTTGAGAAAGTGTTGTGTTAGTTAGAAATCCCGGGACACTGAATCAAAAACAAACCTAATTCGTATGTGATGAGCAAATATTGAGGCTTGCCCATGAATGAATGACACAAAAAGATAAACTGAAATAAGCAACGGTTGGGGGAAACCGATAATCTACACAACAAAATTTAAAATATGGGTTCGACAATCACTCACAAAATGTATCATTCTTACAGTAGTGACAGATAGTGGCTAGCAGTGGAATCAAGGACGCGCGTTTCGTCCTACTTGGAACTCGTCAGGTGGCTATCACTGCTTCCCAGTGAACGGTGTTGTTCCCACCGGGACTCGAACTCTGGACCGATAACCCAAAGCGTCAGTCTTGTCGACCAGGTCACGATAACCCCTTTAGTTTTATAGGTGGTTGCTTGTATAAATCATTGCAATGTAGCGTAGCCGGTCCGCCATTACAATCTAGTAAGCCCAAGATACATGAAGAAAAAGTTCGTAAACTATTTTGAAATAATTTTCTTCACTAAAAGTGACCACGTCAATGAAGATAAATCAATACATGAGCGCTGCAGACTGCTCGAGTGGGGCCTTCGAAACGACAAGAATCAGTGGTTCGAAACTTTTGAAAATATGGTTGAAAATCGATCAGAATGGTATAGACGTATATATGTTTAATTAACTTGGAATTATTGGTACTCTAATCAAATGGTAATCAATAAGCACGAGGACATTGACCCAATATACCGATTACTAAGAAGCGATCAGCTAGCTGGAAATCAATAATCAGACATTAGGTTAACAGCATAAGTCGAATAATAAAAACAATTATAAAGCCCAAACTCTGATAAAAAGAAAACGACAGGTCATTCCTTACCCACAGGCCAATAAGGCTCAAGGTATTACAATATCATTCGCCTACATTCATACAACTTGAAAATGCTTCACTTTTATATGAAGTAAATGCCGATGAAGTTCAAGTTGCCACACTCCATACCAGCATACAAAGAACATAAGGATATAGGAGTCAGTTCTGGGCACTGTGGGATAAACGAAGACTTATATCAAAGTAGTGAGAGGTGTACGGGAGAATAGATTTGAAGAATTAAGCCTAGTGAAAGTGTTCAAGCTTTCGAAGATACAAAAGAATGGATGCATTTGTGCCATTATGATCGATTTCCAACCAAGACTTTCTAACCAACGATTTCGATTACTTCAAGGGCTCTAACCACAGACAGTTCACAACTTTCTACATGGCTCAGACCAACAGTCACAAACTTTATGGATTAGTATTACTCCTTGGTCTGGTTACCCGAGGGTTTTTCCCAACCTAAAGCAACTTCGGCTAATATTACGCGACGAGGTAACCGATGGCTCGGTATGTGCAACATACATCCAGGCCACATCAGTGGCAGAAGATTTAAAACCTTATCGACCTCATTGCCCACCTTCCCGCAGTATCCTATGCTTAATTTCTCGCAGCAACTATCAACTATTAAAAAGAACACTCGGTAAAAAAGAATAGCGGGTTCGAATCTCACATAGAACATCAAATCTCTCGAAGTTGCAGATACGCGTTGCTAATGAGCGCCAACAAAGACGAAACCTGTCATTCAGAGTTTCCTGTCGATTGCCTTCAACCAACTGATAGTGAAATAATGGAGATATAACTAAATTAATAAACATAATTCACCGTCACTTACGTAATCAAAGCATTTCCATTTGAATTAAGATTACAATCTGAAGGTTTGACTGAAGGTGATGGAGATGATGACGATGACAAGTGTAAAGGTGGGACTAATCTTTGTATTGATTCATTTAACTCATTTGGTTGATTGATTTGTTTCACTTTTTGATTACTGGACAGTTTATTTTCCGTAACTTTTTCAACTTTAGCAGTCTTTAGAAGTTCAGTATCACGACTATAAGGATTATCATTGAAATCAATTTCATTGTGAACAGTATTTAAAGAGGTTGAATGATTTTTAACTGTAACTATTTGAGAATTATTGACATCTTCTTTAGTTAAACTGTTAACTACACGTAAAGATGAGTTGCCTGGTGATACACAATGAACATTATATAACATAGGTGGTGTGGAATTCAAGTCAGTAAAACAATTGATACATTTTCGATTAAACTTTTCTGCATTTGTTAACAAATCAGATAAAGCTACATTATCCTATATAAAAAGATTGATTGACAGGTGAACATAAAATAAAAGTTGAACAGTAGGGGAAAAGAAAATAGAAGACGGTAAACAAATATCAGATAAAGTATCAAGAAACTTAGTGGTAGAAAGCGTAAACAATCATCAGCTCAAAACCGATAAGTGGGTCACGGATTCGAACTTCAATCTGTATCAAATAAAGTTTCCGCAGTTAAGCAGTATTATTAACTCAAATAGAATTGCTCAACCACTCGCCGTTCAACAAATGGGTATTGGATTAAGACTTCATCCCGTTTACCCTGGCTTGAATGATCAATTAGGATGACACATCGTGTAATAAGTGTGGTTCGCATCATGTTGGCTTCCATTAATATTACACTAAACTACGGACATTCTCACTGTACATTATACCACAAAGAATTAACTTCGTACAACTAAGCTACTAATAAACAGTATAAACTTTCCCGATGAAAGTAATTCAGTGAGAGTTCTTAAACTGTTTGGAGGGGTCGATTCTTGAGGTCTCATACATTATAATCTAAGATTGGTAAAAGTGTGTATATACTAGATTATTAACCATACTTGTTGGGTTTGCGGACTATGGTAATAACCCGTTACCCAAGTTGTATTAGGTAGTGCCGAATTTCAGCTTATGACCCACGGCTTAAAATATGAAAGCCTAAGCCAATGAGTCATACTTTCCTTGCATCCTACTATGCCGACGAACTCATTGGATAGTGAGACTGCAGGCAGATACCGCTGTATTATATAAAACTTACGGAATAGCGTGGGTACAAGGATAACGCACTGTGGGATGTATGGAGTGCATGCAGTACGGTGTTTACCGAGGTTAACTTGCGTTTCAAGCTGATAATGAATCCCCCTTATTGGAATGAGGGGTTAGAAAATGTTAACTCTGGACTTCAGGTACACGTCTATAGGGTCTTCCTTCAAGTATGAGTGTAACTCAATCCTCAGAGTGAAAAACTTGCAAAAATGTTGCGGATGACGGGCCTCGAGTAGATGTCCCTTAACCTCAGCATTAGTCTCCCCCTAACCACGTCTTCTTTTATGCGCTCTTTATGAAGTATGACAAATTGAACTGCTTCACTTCTACGCTGATTTGTCAGATTAGTTTATAATTCCAATGACAAAAAAACGCATAGATGAAACAACGAGATATAAATGTCAGTCAAAGTACACTTTATTAGCTAACAAAAAGCTTTTTTAAAATTATTATTTTGAATGTGTAGAAGAATGTATGCCAACAGAAAAGTTAACAAGAAATTTTAATTTGTCAAACATAAGTAAATAAATTTTATTATTGAAATTCTGTTTTCATGATAAATCTGATATCCTTACGTAACAATACTTGTTGGACATCAGTAACGATAAAGAAATTTCTTTTAAGCATTCATGAATGACAAATATCAAATTGATATTATATTGTGAAAGCAGAAATGAAGATGTCAGTTGATTCTTACAAATCATCACGGACTGATATCAGTTGGAGAACCAACGAAAACCGGGCAGCATTGGATAGCTGTTTTATCTCAGTCTGAGACTCTTTAGCAGTACGTACCTACGAGCGCACCAGAGATCGAAATGCATAGTGCTTATTAGTGACATGCTTCGAGGTGGATGTCCTGAATTTTTGTTGGGAAGCAGTGAACTATGGAGGTAACCAGTAGGAACTGAAGTGGATGGCAACTGAAGATGTCAGTGGATAGTCAATAGACCGCAGAACCGTTAACACGTTGGCCACGAGAACTTCAGCTAGTGGGTTCAGTCCCTGGCGAGGTTGCGGATGCGCAACGCTTCCACACCAGTACGAAATAGCTGTCCAGTGCTTCCAGGTTTTAAATGGCTTTCCAACTGATGTCAGTCTGTGATAAACACTGCCGTTGTTTTACTCGTGCAGAACTAATCCATCTTCTCTACCTTCCTATACTGTGCTTCCATTTAGTTGTGATCATTTCACACACATAAAGTGTTATATCAGTGCCACTGAACTTCTTATCCAAATGGTCCAGCTTTCAGAAGCCTTCTCAATACTGGTAGCATTACACGACGTTCGCACTCGAACCTTATGTATACTGCGTTTACTCTTAAACACCTTTCGAATCCAGCTGCGATACAATACTTAGAGTTAGATGAGAATGAGCGGAAAATGAAGCTCAAGGGAAAGGAAAAAATTAAACCTCTTCGGATAGAACATTTTATACATTGTTTACAACTGAATATCCCTTGAATGTTATAATTGATTTGTAGATGGGATTCCTCGTGCTGCGCGAGAATTCATCATTCATAGTACTCTAAGACTCTTTCTGCGTGAAAATGACAAAGTAAGTGATGGACAGCGCCAATTTCATCAACAGTCAAATATAAGAATGCGCTCACTCAACAGGATTTATAAATTAAGGGAGGTTATTGAGAGAGCCAATCAAATTTGAGTATCTACACCTCGTCATCTGAAAACGATTACTGATACATCAACTAACTATACTACTTTGACCATTAATAAGTAGCGTAAAGAAACAGATCAAAATACCTGCTGCAATTTGCGAAGCGACAAGAGTTGATGGGAGAGACGTGTGCGTAAATTGGTTCGTTCATTATGAAGTGCTTCGTTCTGATTCAGAAGATTCTCATAAGAGTGAAGAAAATCATGTTTGCCAGTCTAAAGTCGCATAAAATGTACAAAAAGCATCAGTAAGTGACAAATATAAACGAAATTTTACATGCAATAGTGAACATTTGTAGCTCAGGTGTATGGTCTTGGTTATATTGTGTTGTCTCAACTGGGTTGTTTAATCATGAAGCTCTCATCGTTTATCTAGACGAGATCATCAGCACCAACTTCAGTATGAAGTGAGCCATCAATATCTCTCCGTCAGTGAGTGATCCAGTAGCTTGCCTTGACGAAGCGGTCTATGATTGGTTGTTTCCTTCGATTGTTGTGTCATTGACTGTATAGACTTTCCTGTTGGCTGCCCGTTCCTCTGCCTGACCTCTGACCTTTCCGTCGTATATCAATTTTCTTATTGGTTGATAGATCGCGTCTATGTCTATACATCTGTTGATTGCTGACTGACTGATCTGAATGCCAAGCTTCTAGGAATTCTCTGATATTCTTTGTGTTTCCTCTATCACTCCAACATTTCTACATTGTCAAAATTGAATTCATGTCCATAATTATCCGCATCTAGTGAAATGAGTGATGAAATGTCGTGACGTTTAATAGCCGATCGGCGTTCATGTAGACGAAGGCGAAGAGGGCAACCACTCTGTCCAATTACAGTTATTGCAGTTGATTTTCTAAATGATATTCGGTTTGTCTTCTCTGACCGTTGTTGGATCCTTTGGTCTGTATAATAGTGTTTGGAGGGGATTTGTTAGTTTATGAACCACACCAATTCCAAGTGGCCTCAGTAATCTTGTTGTAATTTCTGACATATTCTTTATGTATGCGTTTATTGATTTCTGTCGATGACTTTGTAGTTGATGATGCACGGGATAGACATTATCTGATAACGTTTCGTGGGTAGCCGTTCTTCTTTAGAATGGACACCAAATAACTTTCTTCGTTTCTCCGTGCAGTTGTTGTCTGCAGTGTGTTCTCAGTCTCTTAAATAGAGTCTGCACGCAACTGATTTCCCAATCATTTTGCTCATCCGTCTCTTGATAAAATTATAAGAGTAACCCATTTGTACCAGCATATTATGAATGTGTTCTCAATCCTCACTGTACAAAATCATTAAAGCAGATCCATCTAGCTCTACTTGCAAGACATTTGATTAGGCTTCTTCCATACTGAATGGTGACAAAGCTAAGATGTGATCATTTTGTATATTTCTACGGAGTGACCTATCATCTACTCTAATCAATAGAGCATCTAAAAACTGTTTATATATATATATATATATATATATATATATATATATATATATATATATATATTAGCGTAAAGCCTGATAAGAGAAATTGAAAACCATGGGAATTTTTAACAGAGTTCATATATATGAAAGTAGGTGAATATTATTTTATAGAATATGAATTGTATTTTATGCATAAACACAAAGGATATAACTCACCCACTGATCATTAATAAGTGTTTGAACAGATTTCGCCTTTAATGATCCTTGTGATATTAAATCTCTCGCTGTTTGTACGCCAACATCTGAACTGTATTTCATCATCGTTTTATGATTTACTTCATATTGCTTGAAAGCTTGAAACTTCCCATTACATTATATTAAAGAATAAATATTAACTAATAGAAATGATGTGATAACGAGATAGAACTTAGTCAAACGAGTAACACGTTAATGGCTTTTACACTGAAAAAACATCTGAAGTATTCTCTGAAACACAGCAACTATGTTGACACTGTCCAAACCTAGGCAAGATGGAACAAGACTCAACTTAAGCCTATGATCCATTGGTTTAAAGTGCACAAAAGGAGTGAGGTGTTTCAGTTACCAAGACTATGGGAGACAATTAAATCACATGGTCAAAACCATAAAAATGATAAAAAGTAATTACAAGCGCACTATTGCCGTTGATTTTGAGCTATATTATCAAGTTTTTCACTATGGACTCCATGTATTCAGAGGACTACATACATATAGCCAAGGCATTTCTGTACACCACCTAGAGAATCCACAAACTGATGCTGCAACTTGATTTAGACAATTCTGGTTTGCTGCCATGTTAATTCTGCTTGAGTCATCATGCTACATTGATGTAGATGGTAACTCGGTATACGTAACACATTTAGCGCAAGTGGAGATATGACCCATTGGTTCAGATAGCTGACTTACAACCAATGAGCGGCGCGTTCGAACACCGTTCAACCTACGGCGGTTTGGGCAGCTAGGTGGCATCATTCATTTTCCCTTACACAAGGTTACTGGGAGGATTTAGTTTTTTTAGTGCGAGTTCACACACAGTTTCATCAACTTTTTGTCAACCTCAAGCCAAATAGCAGCATCACCCAGCCTGAGGTTCCAAAACATACCAGCATTGGTAAAGAGTACCGCCGTATACTTAGAAACGATAGGCATACATACAGGTTTTGTTCAACTAAACCGAAAACTTATATCTTTTACTTATTTTACCACGAGTACTGTTCCACATGTCTTCAATAATCCCTACAGGAGCCTGATATTCAGGTAACAGGTTATGTGTTCAAATAGCATTCCATCTGACGTTTCATCATTCGCCAACGCGCAATAAATATGAGATAGAGAGCTTAGTACACAAATGTATACAAGATGAAAAAGTTACGCTATATAACAGCAGTTTAAGCAGTAAGCATCAACTGTAGACAAATCCAAATACCTAAGCGATATCTAATTAAAAACCTGCAACGTGGGTACAGTCTCCAGTGTTGCCAACTACAGAAGTAATACAGAAAAATGTTTCCCCACAGCTGAATAAATCGAATTCTTCAAATTAAAAAAGGGAGGATTGAAAAAACAAGGAGTGGTAATATTTTAAGTTATCAGTGTCGTTTCTTAACAACATAATACTCTTTTGTGTGCATACACACATTATGGTTCAGTTTGAATAGGATGTTACTCTGACAGTCTACAACATAAAATATATTCCTTCTAAACAACGAAACGCACTAGAGTACACAGATACTGCAGATCAATAATCTTCAAATAGAAGTTGAGTAATGCGACCAAGTCTACCAATGAGGAATTACATGTATTAAAACAAGAAGTGATACCCGTTGCACAAGAGGTGGGTATCGTGCCTCAGTGGTCTAGTGGATAACGATTTGGCGTTTGAAGCGATGGGTAATGGGTTCGAGTCTCAGTGTGAATAACATCACTCAGTAGGGTGCAGGTTCACCTAGCTGACAAATCCAAAGTCGAAATCGAAATCTACTCAGCAACCTCGTGTGCATTCCTCCAGTAGGCAATCGGCTACACCTATCGTGTGAGGGCTAATATTTGCTGGTTAGCTGCCTAAACCTCAGCAGGTGGAGTGGTGTTCGAACATGCGACCCACAGCTCCGCATGAGATCCAAATAGGACCAAATGCGCGTCCTGGATTCCACATCACAGTTTGACGTCGGAAATTACTTTTAGTCAGATAACTTTATTTAGCGTAGATAAATTTAAAATAATTTGGTATACAACATATTCCGGCCGTTTGACCAAGTAAAATGAGGTTTTCGAAGAAAAGAAAAAACTGAAATACTAAAAAACTATGGATAGACACAACTTTTTCAGATGCAAGAAACCTACTTCATGAACACATCTTTTCAGTCGAGATATTTCAGACATTGATTTACACAACTTAGACGATAAATCCTATATCAGAGAAAACAATAAACATATTAGTTAGGTTTCACCGCTTTTTACTACTGAATGCTTATCAAGAATTTAAGAATAAAAATCAGTAGCCTGTTGAAAAAAATCTTAATTAACTTCTTTCTTTTTAAAGGCATCAAACTCTAAAGAAAGTTCTGGTTGCAAATAGATTCCCAACAAGCTTCATAGATAAGAAAATATCGACCTAAAACCTCGCAAACAAAACCCTACCACCATGCAAAAAGTGAAGCTATACATGGATCTAAATTTCAAAGATGGTTTAGACGTTGACACTAAAGAGGAGGGACATCAAGCTCTTTAAGAAGAACAATGTTTGCGTCAACGCTGAGACTAGTATTCTCCTGTTACCCAATGATTTATAACTTTCGCATCTGACCATTTTTATGTGTGCACATCAATTTGCATGCTCCTGTGGAGCTAGGTATATATGTTATTCGATGGGACTGTCTAAGTGTTCAGGAGCACTATCCCGCGTAATTAGAAAGAGGTACCAGTGGAGCGATAAAGAGGGTTTTAACTGAAAACGTCGTAAACACGAGCCACCTAATCTCAAGGACCTCCTCGTTCAAAGTCTTTTATAGAGAGAAAAGAAACCTACCTAAGGCTGAATGTCTTCATATTCTCTGACCCACCGAAGCCATTATCATCCACATGGAGAATACTGGGCTTTGAGCGTAAGATAAAATTGTTCAACCTATTCTCCTTTTATGCTCTTAACTTTAAACCTTTTCAATATCTCCCTTTCTACACTGTTCGTTTCTTATATAATTTATCATTTTTTCCAGTGTCTGTGCTCCTTTTGATCAAATTCTGTCATCCTACAAAACTTCTTACACCAAATAGTAATCTGTTTGCAACAACCGTCATATTTGATTAATCTTCATCATTTATTGTAACTTTTGAGTTGAACGATAGCCAATGTATTGACACTATTTTCCTTGTTATGTTAGAATAACTGAATTTCACTATCAAACAATTGTAAAAGAGATATGTATACACTTGCGATTGTTCAGCTTTAGGAATGAAAGGCGTAGAGAAGAGTTGGTTCGCTGAAATACTTATTCTTATTTCGCATTCATATAAAACTAGAAAAACACTTCATCCCTCTACATTTGGTCCACTGAAATTTCTTTCATACAATTTTAGAAATTTATTTATTCTATTTCACCGTAAATTTTGTTTACCCTGAATTGTGAATTTCTACACTACTGTGAGTTGTTATGACTACGAAACAAAACAAAAAGGTAGAAGAAGGAATGAACAAAATGTATGATAATATCCATAGATCTTCGCGACTAACACCACGTAGAAAATTTAGTACGAAAAAGCATCCTTCCTAATATTCAACACTGAATTAGCACTAAATGAAGGTGTTTTCGACCTTTACTCTCATCTCTCAATATAACATACATTACTTCCAATGGTCTATTCAGTATGTTAAGAGTGTACTCTGACATAGAATTGATGAAGAAATAACCAAGAATTTAAAGACTGACTGCCACACTGCCAAAATCAACGTAAAAACTCGATCCCAAGTACATAGGCTAAACTCACCACACAACACAGTGGTATTCAAAGAACAGGTTGATAGAAAGAGTGATATCAGGGTAGATAAATTTATGTGACAAAATAAACAATCTGTGAATAAAGGTTAGTGTGAATATTCGGGATTTAGATGTCAAAGAGTGAATACATCTGCGTCACTTTGACTGATTTTCAGCCATGTCATCAACAAAAATCAACCAATGATTCCTAACGTCTCCGAGATTCCAAACGAGGCAGTCTACACCTCCCCACATGGCTCACACCAACAATCACAGACTTCATCGACTGGTGGTGCCGGGTCTTGATCTGGCCACCTTCAACCCTCTCCACAACCCAATCCAGACTCCCCCATCATGCCACATTGAGGTAGGTGGTAGCTCGGCATGCACAGTGTATGTCGAAGCCACCTTTGTATATAGAGGTTCACAACGTCATCAATCGAGTTGCCTATCTTACCTATTCTCCTTCATTCGACCTCAACATTATTCACGCTGTGATTCCACCGAACGTGAGCAATGCTACGAAGACACTTATGATCAAAACCCCCTCACTGTTTGGTGTTACAGAGATAAGTAGATAACATCAACGTCAGACTAACTTGGCATTTGCTCTGAAATGGTCCAAGTTGGCACATACCTCACTCATTATTTCAATGCATTAAGATGAAAGATAGCTGAATAACGAAAAAAAACTGCAAAATGGGGTGAAACGTCATGAAAAGAAAGCAAAGAGGAATGAGACAATAAGGAGATTCAGTTCGAAGATTAGGATGGAGATAATGTGTATGCATTTGCACCACAAACATCGATTCTGAGCAGCATCATCTAGAGTTGCCAACCACTCGCTTCTGTTGTCCAACTAACCAGGAAATCTACATTTCCCAACATGAATGACTAAGTCCAACAGTCGAAGACTTCATGAACTAATGACATGTTTTAGTTTCACCCACTCTGACCTTTTTAATCCTGAGCTTACTTCACAGAATATTGTGTGACAGGGAAAAAGATGACTAGGAATACGCAACATATGTTAATATCCGACTAGTGTGCAAAAATTAAATGATTTAACTCACCTTTTCCACCACCACTAATTTTTTTTCAAAGTTTTTTACCCTTTCACAGGCTTCATCAATAGACTCGTCCAAGGATTTAGTTTGCCCATTAGAATATGTTTTGGATTCCACTAAGCGACGAATTGTTGCAGAAGCTGTTTGACATGTATTTTCCAATCGACTGAAGGTAAAAGAAGTCAAGTTAGGCTGTGCACCCGAAATTACTTTCATATTAAAAAATACACACAAATCAACGCATCTGTTCAACAGCTGCCACACTCTCGAGCAAAATACAAAAAACCAGTGAACAGAGAAGGAATGACATCAAAGTGGACAAATGTGTATGATAGGAGAGTGAATAAATGATCGGTGATAAAGAGTGTATACATCTGAGGCACTGTGATCCATATCACTGAACCGCCAACCACCGATTCTTATTGTCTCTAGAACGTCAATCAAGTAGCCTACACATAGGTTTAGCGACTTTTCGGACTGATGTTACCTTTTGATTTGGCGACCATTAGCCTTCTTCCAACCAAATTGTACTTACGTTGAGATGGCACAATGAGGAAGGCAGAGGCTCAGTATGTCCAACACGTACGTTCAAGTCACCTCAGTCGTTGAAGGTGCATAACCTCATTGACTGGTCTGCCTTCAACAAGCTACATCCAACCACGACATTGGTTATACCATAATTCTTTACACATAAAAAACCCTAAGAAGACACCTACTGTTAGTAACCTGAAGCTTCGTAGTCATACAGTCTGAATAGCTGCCTTAGTCCTACAGTAGGACACAGTGAACAGTTACTCAGCGTACTCGTTAAACGATATTTAGCCGGATATCTCACTGACGGCATGATTTTAAATACCTTTAATTTAACTTACAATTGAGTAGGTCATTTTGTCTGACGGAGTTGTGACTCAGTGGACTACGTACTCATCTTAAAATAAATGAGTTAGGAGCCAAAATTCAACACCTCCAATCCCCACTTCAGCTTTTAGACAGGATCATACGCCTCCATAAAAATTGATATACATAGTTGTGTGGTGAATGGGCGCAGAAAATTCAGTGGGCTGCTTCACAGAATACATTGCATTGAAACTATACACTTTTAAGTTGTTTTAATCACTCAAATACATCATCCTTTAATCCCACTATCTACTGTAGCACACATTTATAATCTTTTTAACCTATCAAATCGCAATTTCAAGCTAAAATCACGAAAAACTACGATGAGGGAGGCAACAGGCTTTAAAGGATATAAGAACAAACCAAATGATGATTCCCGAAATAGAGTTTTCATATGATAAGAATCCCAAAGTGTATCAAAAATATCGTGAGGAATAAAGTGATGATTGCTATTAGTTCCAAAATCTTTTTCTGAGCTTAAGTATACACACTCATCTATACAAAGATGAGTAAAGCCACCGTTAAGCTTCAGATCTTATCCATGAGAAATTGGTACACCTACTATATAGGTGGTTCACAGGATAAAAATTGCCTACTAAATTTCAGTAAACCAAATGACCTACAATTGATCATTACCTGATTTTTAAAACAGTGCAAGAAACAAACAGATGTTACTTGGATGAAGGCAATCGGCAGGAAGCCCTGCTTAGCCTACGTTCCATGCTTGTTGCCACCTGCCAGTAAGTCATATTTGCAACCTCAAGAGAAATGATGTCCACTGCGAGATTCAAATCCGCGTAACCCATTGCTACAATCAGAGACGTTACCACCGAGCTATACAGGCGTCTATTCATCTCCTGTAGGACTGGATTAGATATATTGATTAGTCACTTGAAAGTAACCAATTTCATGTTATGTAATCTTAAGTGTTCATCGAATTATATCGATTATGTTTCTATACATGGTCATCAAGCTAGAAGACGCATCACTGAAGTGCACTTTCATTGATGTTAGTTGGTTGGAAACAGTGAGCAGGAAGACCTTCTCTACCCAGTTTGCATGTTTTTTGGATAAAAACAATTTTAATTTAACGGATGATTGTCTTATCATTTACCTTATTTCTAGCATCTTCTCTATTAGTGCATTGTTAGCTTCATTTAATTGGTCCTCCAAGTATCGAACTTTTTGACTGATCTCTTCCTGATCAATGGGAGACTGTTGTGGCAAAACTGATGACGACGAATCAGCTTGTGAAGTTGGACTACATTTCACCGATATACTAGATGCTGAATTTTGTTTCCGATGTAACAGAAGATTTAGATGCTTTGCCACAGTTTTTTCTAATCTTTTGACTGATTTTTGAGAATTAATTAGATCTGTTTTTTTTAATTCAGTTTCATGAGAAAGGCGGTGGATTTCTGAGTTTTTGTTTGTAAGCGATGCTTTTGCAACCATCAACTCTTCAGCCTACAGGAAAATAGATACATAAAAACTTAGTTTGATCAACCTGAAGCCTGATTGTATGCTTGTGATCGTCCAGTTGCTTTTTAAGTTCATCGACAGCTAACTGGTGCTGCTTTTCTGACTCCTTGGTGATGTTCTTATGATCAATTTCTTCTTGAATTTTCGTCTCAAGTTGAGAATGTAGTTCATCACAGCGTTTCTGAATGCTAAGAACAGTATTTTTCTCATCTGTCAATTGTTGTCTCAGCAACAAAATTGTTTGTTCATTCTTTTGCCTAGATTTAAGTGAAAAAATAAAATCAGTATGTGAAGCAGTTTTGTGAAACACAAGTGATAAGTTGTCAGTTCAAAGATTCTGATTAAAGGTGTGTCGCACTAGGTACTAGAGCCGAAGCTGTGCTACTGGACCAGATCCCCATCAACAGTCATCTGTGTGCTTTTAAACTAGAAGGTTCATCTCGAGTAAGAAGTAACCAGCAAAAGAAACGATGTCTCATTGTCATTTCTCCCTATGCTCCGAATAAATACAGCCTCGATGCAACCAAGGATGAGTTTTATCACCAACTGGGGGACCTGCTCAAGCAAATGTGCTCGACAGATATAGCAGTTGGGGACTTAAATACGCGGGTCGGGCGTCCAGATTAAGAGGAGGGTCATTCAGGTGGTCAAAGGGGACTGGTTGGACGCAGGTCGGATAATCCGGATCGTCTTCCCGGCTTTTCGCAGATCACAACTTATTTCCAGCCGCTACCAACTTCCAGAACAGCAATAGCCGTAGTGCTACTTGTTGTCCTCCATCTACCACTCAAGCTTGAGCTCAAACAGATCATACTGCAGTCATACTGCACAGGACTGCCACTCCATATGGGTAATTTTCTGAACTCTGATCATGCTTTAGTGTGTTTTAAGCTTGTCTCACGTTTTGATAGCTGTCAAAACTGTCGTCCTAAACAGGTCAAAGCAAGAAAAGTAATTGCACATAGCACTGCAGCTAAATACCAATTAGAGCTAGATTGGAGGCTAGCTACTGATCCTCCAGAAAGTGTAGACACACACTGGCTGCACTTGCAAGACACCATGAAAATGACAAACAAAGCCGCTCGTGGCTTGGAAGAACGTCCCGCTAATAAACACTGGGTATCTCTCTGCAAACTCCTTGCAACTTCTTGACACCCGTTGGATCATTCCAGTGGACAGCGATTACAATGGTTTGCGTCTCTTACGCGAAGGATTGGACAACGCTTATGCAGGGACTGTGAGTCCAGGTGGTCGGAACGCAAGAGTGAGATGGAAGCAGAAGCTACATCTAGTAATAGTCGGAAGCTGTTCCAGCAAGAAGCCTGGTGTCAGTGAGATGGTCTATGATATAGATGGTACGCCGATAAAGAATCTTCAAAAACGCCTAGAACACTGAAAGGGGCACTTCGAAAAACACTTTAGCTGGCCAACGGCACCAGCATCTTCAGTTTCAGTGTGTCCTGCTCCATGTTCAGTTAACAATGACCCACCTAACGAAGCGGAGACTCATAAAGAACTCCGAGTTCTGAAACGCCACGAGGCACCTCGCCCATACAACGTACCCCCAGATCTTCTTAAGATGGTAGAACGACTCTAGCAAGGAAACTGACTAGATTGTTTGAGGTATGGCAGACTGTGTTCCATCAATCTGGAATGAAGCCATCGTCACGAGGAGTAAGTCCGGTTTTGTTCAGGTCGTGGATGCATAATTCATGTGTTAACCCTCCTCCAGATGCTTGTACATCGCCAGACGCATTGCAGGTCAACAACTATTTTGTTTTTTCACATTACGGTTTCCTTCTATTTGTTGGACAAAGCTGTACTCTGGAATTCTCTGTTAGTGAGGACAGCACCTGAGAAGTTTACTAACACCGTGAAAGCCCTATATAACATCTCAGGTAGAGTGAGGGCATACAATCACCTGTCTTCGTTGTTCCAAACCGGTAGTGTAGTTAGGCAGCGTTGCCCGATTTCTCCATTCCTCTCTAACTTTACCATCAATGACATTCGTGAGACAGTTCTTAAGATGGGTGATTGTGGTAATTATCTTGAATATATGGACAATATCATCTTACTGTGCGACAACACACAGGCTATTCAAACCGCACTTCAGTTGGCGATTAGTATAGTATGTGCTTTGCACCATCGAAGTGCAAAGTACTTTCGCAAGTACTTTTTGCGCTCACCCTCGGTGATGGGCCGTTGGAAGTAGTCGAAAAGTTCGCGTATCTGGGTAGTTGTATGACTGCTGGTGGAGGTGTGGGTGATGAAATTTCCAACCTCATATCGAAAGCCAGAGTGGCATAAGCGAAACCAGGTTACCTTTGGAGCCATCGTAAAGTTAGTCTGACTGTAAAAGGTCGGGTTTACGACGCTTCGGTGTGACCAGTTATGCTCCACGCCCGAGAAATCTGGCCTCCGCGAGCTGAGGATGTGCGACGACTCTGTCTGTCTGATCGTCGTTGTCCCCATGGAATTTTTCGTAGCCAGTGGCAACGCTAGGTAAGTAATCCTAATGTGCGACGACGTGTATTCGGGCACGATGAACATCGTCACCCAATGAGTGAAGTCATTTGGATACACCGGCTTCGTGGCTTGGATATATGTTACGCATATCGTCCCAACGACTTCCATACCGTTCAGTTTTCTAGCCCTGGGACTAGATGAAAGAAACGCAGGGGTTGATAAGTGTATTACGTGGCTCCGTGGGTTGCAGGATAGTTATACTGCGTTAGCATCTGTTGATGCATTACGACTCTCTGGGTGGGGTCTGACACCACAACTCAGTGGCTTGAGACGTTATCACATATGGCTCAGAATCGAAACCAGTGGCGGTCACGCTGTAGTTTCCTCCTATCTCCTGCTGCTGAAAAGTAATAAATGTTCTCTTTTGAGTGTATCTTACTAGAATACCCATTTAATCATGCTATTCTTATTGTTTTTATTTGATACTTATCCACTTCCCATCCGTTATGTGACCACAATGTTGTCATATTATTTTGTTTGGTGCATTTCTTGGTGACCTTGTTTTTACCGTCTCTGTGTTTTAATAATAACAATGGTAAATAAATGTATAGATGAAGAGGTATAAAAACTTAGGAAGAGAAAGGAACAAGTGATAAGCAGCCCAAGTACTTAGTGATAATAATTCCTAACATTAGAAAGACAGAAAACAGGTGCCTCTGCACCATAGCAACATACAATTTATTTCATCACTCTCAATCACTGATTAGAAACATTCAGCAAACCTCGATATGGTAGCTTATAAAACCCTACGAAGCTCAAAATAATAACCATATGATTCTTATATTGGTGCTGTATAAATCGAAAAACTGGGAGAAGATAGACGGTGAGTAACACCGCAACATCCTACGCATCACAATCAAAGGGGAGAGGTTTGATCCCACAACAGTGCTCAGGTAGCAAAGGTGAACAAATACTTTCACTTTTACAGGTTTTCTATGATTTTATTTTAATACAAAGTGGGTTTTAGTGAGGATGTGTTGAATAACGGAGGCTAACTGAACCATAAACAGAGCCAACACACTACTCAGCTAAGAATAAAATTAAGCTACGCAACATCTAGTATAACAAATTAAAATTAAAATTTAATTTCGCAAGATATAACAGCGGTATTACTACAAAGTGGGTCCAACATTCTCCATCTGCAAACATTACAAACAGACTAGAAATAGCATGGTTACATAGTCATATGTATAACGTGCAGTACCATACCTCAATTTTTCATAATCGGTTTTGAGAGCTTCATTTTCCTTTTCCAGGTTGCACAGATGCATTGAAAAGTCACTCTTTTCTGAGATTAATTGCTTTTGGTATTTTCTTTGAAGATTAGTGTAACTAGCTCTCATTGCATCAACTTGGCAGCTCAATTCATCGATTTTTTTCTCACAACCGGCGTCTTTTTTTGTAGATTCTACCAAGTTAAGGCGCACAAAAGCATTTTCAACTGTAATTAGGTTGAATAGTAAACGAAACACTTACTTCTTCATCTTTTTCATTCACGAGATGTTGCAGCCTATTGTTCTCGGCTACTTTGGTTGCCAACCTTTCTTCTAGGTTATGTAAGTCCTTCTCCCAGTCACCTTTCTTTTTCTCGATAAGCATATCGATTTCGACTAAAAGTTCCTGCAACTCATATTCAAACTCAGTTATATGAGGGACAAGAAATCCAAAATTCTTTAATCTTTCACAAACGAATTATTAAAGGGAGAATTACATGTTGTTCTTCCCTTTTTCTTGTCGAGTATTCTTGCAAATATACGGAGATCCAAGACCAGACATTTCTCACCACCTTGAAGCAACGCAAAACACTGGATTTAGTAACGTGGTGACGACAAACAAAAATAGAAATGCAACATATTCAATATTCTTTGACTCAGTACAGTAAGCTTCTAGTCTTTGAATTCTCCTGTTCACGTTATGAAACTCAGATCTTATTTTAAATATAGGTATTTTGTATGTATGGGAAGTCTTTCTGCTCTCCTTTATTTATCTTTTGAGTCTATGATTATTTACTTTGGGTATTTTGCGGTCCGTTGACTTACACAGTAATTAAACTACGAAACAACTAGAAGGGTCATTTGTCACTATATAACTCTTATCTACATGAATGGAAGAAGTTAGCATAAATTAGGCAACCAGAGAAACCAAATAGAGATAGTTGCATTTGTTATGAAAAGGTAAAAGAGGTTGCAGCGACACACTTCTCCAGCACCAGTAGCCTACAGTTCAGCGAGATTCAACATTTATGCTGAGATTCATAGTTCAACTGAACTCGCTAGGCTGAAGGCACCCGGTCAAGCACCCTCGCCATTTGAAACGCTGTCGTGTTACGTTACACTGCTTGTAGTCGATCCTCTAGCCAGTTAGTTGGGACGCATCGGTATCTTGGCACGACCTTGCAAATATATTATTCCATCTAACTACGCTACTGTGTTCTTTCTTAGTCTCGCATCTGTGGGTATATTACAAGTACGAATAATCAGTGATCGGCTTCTGGGTCTGTCAAGTCTGCACAAGGACAATTCTCAAAAGATAACACAGATTAATAGTGGTATTCAAATGCTGTCTACCCTAGGCTGCTTTCTTTTGAATTTTTCAACATATTTTTATGGGAAATAATATCATCGTTTTTCTGGGGCCGATGTTGTGTATTTACGTTGTATATCGTCTAGTTCTCAACAAGATGACATCGTTCAATACTGCCAACGCGGTTTCAAGAAAGGAAGATCGTGTATTGCAACTTACTAACCTCTTGGCGTGGCTAGACTGGTGGCTAGGAGGGCGTCTTCCTTGAATTAGTAGAGACCTTGAGCAATGTCTCGCACAACGATTCACTAGCATGAATTTTGGGGGCGGGAATCAGCGAGTCCTCTGATTTCTGTGTTCCAGGACCACTTGGCGAGGATGGATTTCTACGCCAAAGCTAACACTACTCTTTCTGCGTGGAAGGTTCCCACACCCGCAGTATTTCTTTAAGTGTTGGCTCAGTCCTGACCATGCAATTTGTAAAGTATTTGCCCACAAGACTTCTTCAATTCAGTTTTTTGACATCAAATATAACGAGTAGTACATGTCTAAAACGATTAGTTCCCCTCACAAGCTTCCATAAGGCCTATCAAAAGGGAAAATCAACTGGGCGAAAAAGGAAGCGCAACGAACTACAGTTCGGAGTTAAAATCACCGAGGAAGATTTAATATGAATGTCCGAAAGTAGTTTAGGCTATCTAGAAGGCAAGGGCATAACAGCTTAAGGGTTATGACTTCGGTGATTAGGGATTTTAACCTACCTTTCTGTTGTTCGAAGGCATTTGTTGCCACGTTAATTTTTCTTGGCAATTTCAACGCTGAAACGAAATTCCGTGTACTTTTATTTAAACTGGCTTGATTTTTATCATTTTCTGGCCTTTAATTCGGCCCTCCTACCAGGCCCCTATATATTTCTTCATCCTTTGTGTATACGAATTTTCATACAAACACGTATGACAAGTACCCGCTTGATAAGAACGCTCGAAATGTGTCGGGCCGGTTCATTACACGGTTCAGACAATTTATGTCTTCCTATTGTTTTTCCGAATCACGGATGATATTAGTGATCCAAAACAGCTGTAAGATAACCCATCATAGCTGGAACCCTCGTCAACGGGAATCAAGGATATACACGAAGTTATGCTTCTTCACATCCCCGACATAAATTGGGTAAACTGCACCGTAATAGGTCCCAGCACTTCACAAGCCACCAAAAAGGAAGATTTGTGCCTCAGTTTCTCCACGACATTGGACGCCAGCATGAACTATTAAGAAATGTAGGCAAACTGTGGTACACACTTCATTTAGAGGCGGCTTCGTGCCCTCACTCCCGAAATCTTCCTAAGTGTCTTCAGAACAATTGCTAGGCCACATACTGAAGTTTTTAGCACAGCACCCGCAGAAGTTTCAGAGAAGAGTAACTACCTATATCTTGGAGCCAGAAAGCAGTCTTTCTGGGTTTGCCAGATAACTTGGCTCATTTATCCTAAGCTGCCGCGGGAAACGAGGTGAAATAGTTGTAGCATGTAAGATCGCCCATTGGGTAAATCACCAAAAAGCAACTGCCACCGATCCAGAACAAGTAATCAACCGGGAATCTTGCGAGAGAAGTCCATATAACGGCCAGCACTATGATCGGGTTAGAATTTAATTCCTCTGAAAGATAATGAGCTCCGCAGGACCTCTTATCATGAAGGAAATCAATAGCCCCCACGATTAAGACGCTCAAAAGATTGTAAGATAGCCACTTAAGCTGGCGTGGTTGGCCACTAACTTATGAAAGAAGTCTACGACCACCGGAATATTGCAAATTACTACCTTACAATTTCCTGGGTCTTGACTATACAGCGAAACTCGGTATTATTATACGTTAGGATTTGTCCTGGTGCGAACTTGACAGACGCAAAGAACAATCACTAATTATTCGGACTTGTTATATACCCACGAATACGAGACCAAGGAAGAACACGATAGCGTAGTCGGATGGAATAGTATATTTGGATGGTTATGCCAAAATACCGATGCGTTCCAACTAACTGGCTAGAGAGTCGAATACGAGCAATGCAACGTAACACGACAGCGTGCCAAATGGCGAGGATGCTTGACCGGGTGCCTTCAGCTTAGCGAGTCCAGTTAAACTATCAAGGTCAGCATCAATGTCGAAAGTCGTCAAACCCTAGGCTATTGATTTTGGGGAAGTGTATGACGCTACAGATCACTCCCCCCCTAGTGGGTTCGTGAGGACCCTAAGACGATACCAGCCGGAAGTAAAAACCCAGTGGTTTCTCCACTGGTAAAACTCTTCCGATGGGCCCACTGCGTGAGGTGGCCCCTGGTTGTCTGAACTTATTCTAGGGTGTCGTGGCAATTAAATAAATAAAATACAATAAATCGAATTGTACGTCGGTCGCGGTCCCCAGTTCCTTTCGACGTTCCGTCCAGTGCTCGTTGCACCTGGAATATAAATAAAAGTCTTTAATACCACGAAAACGTTTCCTAAAAATGGGAATTATTTATATATAAACATATCGAAAAATAAAAATTTACGCTTATTCTCACCGTTTTTTTAAAAGTTTCATTACATGGTAATAAAAATTGATATAAAAAAAGGCAAAGTGTACGAGGGTTTGTATTGATGTATCGGGTAGCAGTCCGGAGTTGTTTTGGCGTTGAGCCTTCGGTAATCACCGGTTGGACGCCAGTCGTTGCTATCCTTTTTGGGAACCATGTGCAATGGCGATGCCCAAGGACTGTTCGACGGTCTGATAATGCCCAGTTCGAGCATGTGGTCGAATTCATTTTTCGCCGTTTTGAGCTTATCGGGGGCTAAACGGCGCGCTTTGGATGCCACAGGTGGACCTGTGGTTGTGACGTGATGCATAACATTGCTGGTTATGCACGGAAGAGTGTGCTTTGGTTGTTGTAACTCTGGATATTTCTCCAAAACTGCCTGGTAGGACGCGCCACCTGATTGTTTAGTCCTAACGATGGCTAAACTCGGACCTACATAGGTGGTGCCGCCAATAGATAACTTTGTGTTATTACCTATCAGTCGTCGACGGCGAGCATCTACGAGTAGATCGTAATGGTTTAGCAAATCTATGCCAATGATGGGCATAGAGACGTCAGCCAGGAGGAAGATCCAGTGGATAGGTTTGCGTAAACCTAAGTTGAGGTAGGCATACCGTCTCCCGAATGTCGCGATTGCCTTGCCGTTGGCTGCTTGAAGATTGAAGGATGGGTCAAGATGACGCTCCTTTGTCGTTGCTGGAAGAACGCTAACTTCTGCGCCGGTGTCGACGAGGTAGCGGACTTTCGTTTTAACATCGGTGACGTAGAGCAAACGGCTTTTTCCGCCGGCTACGGTTGCCGTGAGCACGTGCCGGCGTGACCGTTTCCCGAGTTTGGGTCCTTCTTAAAACGGCATGGTTTACGACATTTTCTGGCTTCATCCCCGTAAGTGTTATGAAACCAGCACCATTCAGGGTTTTCCACCCTGTTGGGTTTCGTTTTAGGGCTACCACACGACTTGCTGCGATGCGCCAAGGTGCGTTTCTGTGAAGTGCTACGTGATCTAGGACTTCGAGATCGTAGCAACCGTTTCACAGAGTTGCACAACTTGGTCACCTCCGAATCCTGGCGCTCTGTTTTGTCGCAGATAGAATATACGTTGGAGACGGGTCTGCTGGATATCTCCAGTATTTTATCTGCTGAAGCTGCCAGGTCGTCGAGTGGGACTGACTGGAGTGTCACCAACACGGTTTGCACCGGTTGTGGTAGTTTCGAGAGAAATAGTTCTCGGAAGAAACCATCGTCAAATGTTCGTGCACCGATTACTTCTCGCATGCGTGCGAGGACTTCAGTAGCTGAGTGGCTGCCTAGCTCGATGTTACGAAGCAATTCGTCTAGACGTTGGCGATCTGTGAGATCGCTTTTCTTCAAGAGTGCGGCCTTTAGAAGTGCATAAGGGTCACTTACTTCAGGATTAAACATGTTTGCTGTAACAAACCTGTTTAATTCTCGCGGTAGTGAACGTATGACAGCAAGAAATCGAGATTGAGGATCTGAGACACCCTGCTCTCGAAAATCGGCCTCGGCATACAGAAACCATGTTTCTGCATTGTCTGGCCAATATGGCACGAGTTGGATCGTGTTCGAGGTCGGCTTAATACGAATAAGCTTGGGAGTGTGGTCGGACATGAGAAAGTGTAGTAAATGGATATATAAATGTTATCGAAATGAAAACAATAAACAAATATAAAATGGAACAGGCTCACCAATTCAATACTTGTTATTGGTCGGGATATGTGATCACGTCGGGCTCACCAATTTAGGATTTGTCCTGGTGCGAACTTGACAGACGCAAAGACCAATCACTAATTATTCGAACTTGTTATATACCCACGAATACGAGACCAAGGAAGAACACGATAGCGTAGTCGGATGGAATAGTATATTTGGATGGTTATGCCAAAATACCGATGCGTTCCAACTAACTGGCTAGAGAGTCGAATACGAGCAATGCAACGTAACACGACAGCGTGCCAAATGGCGAGGATGCTTGACCGGGTGCCTTCAGCTTAGCGAGTCCAGTTAGACTATCAAGGTCAGCATCAATGTCGAAGTCATCAAACCCTAGGCTATTGATTTTTGGGAAGTGTGTGACGCTACGATACAAAGGTCCTCTCATTCCTTCATTTTTTAATCATAGAATAACACCGCATATGGTCAGAGTTCATCTGTATGTGATGCGTTTGGCTCCTGTGGGGATAGACGCCGTAGCGCCACACACTTTTCCAGAATCAATAGCCTACGGTTCCATGAGATTCAACACTGATGCTGACCTTCATAGTTTCATTGGGTTCGCTAGGCTGAGGGCACACAGTGAAGCATCCAAGCCATTTGGGAGGCTGCCGTGTTACCTTGCACTGCTTGCAGTCGATTCACCGGCCAACTAGTCAAAATGCTTTCGTACTTTTGTGTGACCTCTCAAATGTATAAATACTGGCTCTTCCTTGCATAATGAACTTAAGGAATACTGTATGCCTCTCAAAGCCACCACGGTACACTCCTCAAAAAAATTAAGAACCTTATAATTCAAGAACTGTGTAGCTGACTTCACATATATACATGAAAATGTACACAAAGTTCTTGATGGGCATAGAGACGTCTGCCAGGAGGAAAATCCAGTGGATAGGTTTGCGTAAACCTAAGTTGAGGTAGGCATACCGTCTCCCGAATGTCGCGATTGCCTTGCCGTTGGCTGCTTGAAGATTGAAGGATGGGTCGTGATGACGCTCCTTTGTCGTTGCTGGAAGAACGCTAACTTCTGCGCCGGTGTCGACGAGGTAGCGGACTTTCGTTTTAATATCGGTGACGTAGAGCAAACGGCTTTTTCCGCCGGCTACGGTTGCCGTGAGCACGTGCCGGCGTGACCGTTTCCCGAGTTTATGTCCTTCTTAAAACGGCATGGTTTACGACATTTTCTGGCTTCATCCCCGTAAGTGTTATGAAACCAGCACCATTCAGGGTTTTCCACCCTGTTGGGTTTCGTTTTAGGGCTACCACACGACTTGCTGCGATGCGCCAAGGTGCGTTTCTGTGAAGTGCTACGTGATCTAGGACTTCGAGATCGTAGCAACCGTTTCACAGAGTTGCACAACTTGGTCACCTCCGAATCCTGGCGCTCTGTTTTGTCACAGATAGAATATACGTTGGAGACGGGTCTGCTGGATATCTCCAGTATTTTATCTGCTGAAGCTGCCAGGTCGTCGAGTGGGACTGACTGGAGTGTCACCAACACGGTTTGCACCGGTTGTGGTAGTTTCGAGAGAAATAGTTCTCGGAAGAAACCATCGTCAAATGTTCGTGCACCGATTACTTCTCGCATGCGTGCGAGGACTTCAGTAGCTGAGTGGCTGCCTAGCTCGATGTTACGAAGCAATTCGTCTAGACGTTGGCGATCTGTGAGATCGCTTTTCTTCAAGAGTGCAGCCTTTAGAAGTGCATAAGGGTTACTTACTTCAGGATTAAACATGTTTGCTGTAACAAACCTGTTTAATTCTCGCGGTAGTGAACGTATGACGGCAAGAAATCGAGATGAGGATCTGAGACACCCTGTTCTCGAAAATCGGCCTCAGCATACAGAAACCATGTTTCTGCATTGTCTGGCCAATATGGCACGAGTTGGATCGTGTTCGAGGTCGGCTTAATACGAATAAGCTTGGGAGTTTGGTCGGACATGAGAAAGTGTAGTAAATGGATATATAAATGTTATCGAAATGAAAACAATAAACAAATATAAAATGGAACAGGCTCACCAATTCAATACTTGCTATTGTTCGGGATATGTGATCACGTCGGGTATTCACGTCGGGTGATCACGATCACGTCGGGATATTTGATCACGTCGGGCTCACCAATTTAGGATTTGTCCTGGTGCGAACTTGAAAGACGCAAAGACCAATCACTAATTATTCGAACTTGTTATATACCCACGAATACGAGACCAAGGAAGAATACGATAGCGTAGTCGGATGGAATAGTATATTTGGATGGTTATGCCAAAATACCGATGCGTTCCAACTAACCGGCTAGAGAGTCGAATACGAGCAATGCAACGTAACACGACAGCGTGCCAAATGGCGAGGATGCTTGACCGGGTGCCTTCAGCTTAGCGAGTCCAGTTAAACTATCAAGGTCAGCATCGATGTCGAAAGTCGTCAAACCCTATGCTACTGATTTTGGGGAAGTTTATGACGCTATATTCTCATAGTTAAAAAAGAATAGGGACTTTTCTATTCTCCAAATTTGATAGCGTAGTAGTTTCTTTTTCCATATCTGCTCGTGCTTATTCTTTCTTTTCCCATTTGCAGAAACAGATGCAAGTCGACATTCGATGTTCAAATTCAGTCTGAAGATTGTTACCTTATTGGGACAACGCCTGCTTATTGACGCCAGTAATTATTGGACTGTTCCCATTCTTTCGCAAATTCTGGGCCATCTTCAAGATTAACTCACCTACTTATCATGATTCTTCTTGCGAGGAACCGTCTGATCACTCCCAACAGTATTAGTGGCAGAGACATTCTGAACAGATGATTAAACCGGAGACCAATTTACATATTAGCAGAGAACGTCACTTACCTGCAACAGCCCCACACCACACACTTTCCAGTACTCTGTTCCAAGAGACCTTTTCATGTGAAACTTACTATGCATCAAATATACTTCTCGAACGGCGCCGCCTACGCTGATACAAAAGATACCCGAAGTCTATGTATGAATACTGCCACTTAGACTATTGACTGTTTCAACATCTATTTTCATCCAATGCAACAAGTATTCCCAGCAGAATTATTCCATATTACATTTTAAAATTTTCAAATGTTTATTCCTTTGCACCACAATATCTAATTCTGATGGCGTAAATCTACATTGCCGTGAGTGATAACACTTGAATAGATATGCACTTGGGTTAGGTGACCATGTGGAAACTTACGGGTTCTTAACATCGTCATTGTGGGTTCTTCTGGTACCCGAAGCTATAAACATAAGAATTTATGTAAAATAGACGTTTACATACCGTAACGGAGCGTTGCGAAGATGAATCAAACAAGTCGACTGCTTGTAGCGGAAACTTAGAATTTCGCGCTACCTTGGTGCCAGTAATGGTAAGAAAACTTATGACTGAAAATGATCCGAACATTAACGCTCTGTACACGCTGGAGAGTTGTATTTACTTGTTCATTTCGTGACTTGTGTAATCTTCTGATGTCTTTAATCCAATTTAATAACCCCTACTCCGTACCACTTAGATCCTGTAAAATCTTGTAAATTTTCCAACATATATCAATGAGATGACGCCTGTAAACTGGCTCCTCTCATGTTAAATTACTAATATGAGAATAAAATATTTATTTATTTATTTAGACGTAGCATGGTGACCTGGAAATGCGTTGATATAGCCATACACGTTGGTTTTTTAACTGTGAATACTTTATTGACAGCCCAGATTGAATAAACGGATCCTTTGTGGTTAGCAAAGCTAAAAACTGAAGGCTATTTTGAGCAATAAACTGTTATATTACTAATTAGCTAACTATGTGAATGGACTAACAACATCGGTTGGTTATAACGCATTCTTCGAACACTGCGCGCTTTTGGTGTTGATTATGGAACGTGTCTGTGAGATGGGAGACGACAACTCATATCCGTCTCATGAATTTCGGCAATTTTAATCGGATTATGTACACTGATGATTTGATACTTGAATTATCGAATACTATATACCAGTTCGTAAATTTGACGGTGCTTGTAAACTGGTATCTCTCATGCTTAACCCGTTAAATGAAGACGATATTTATTATTGTCCAAACTTTAACCCCGTATGTACGTTGTAAAGTAACATTCTCTCGTTCGTTTCATAACTAGCAGGACCTTCAGCAGTTTTAATTGAGTTTGATGACATTCCGTCAGTACCACTCAGGGCTCAAGTCTTGTAGATATTCTGAGATGTATGAACGTGACGAAGCCTGTAAACTGGCTTCTCTCATGTTAAACGTTTTTTTAACGTGAGAACAAAACATTCACTCATTTATATTACTGCGTTATTGTATTCTTTCTTGGTCTCGTATGCGTTGGCATATTTCAAGCGCGTGTAGGGATGCGTGTTACAATTCCGTAACGTTTGATCAACCCTACTTAACTTGATGTGCTCTAGTACCTGCTTAACCAGTACTTTACCTAACGTGTAAGTACTGATAACAGAACACAAATCAAAAGAACTGATACGCAATGTATTTGAAGGAGCTATGTATTTAATTAAAGTAAATGTAATAATAATGAATGAGAGAAAAGTTTAATCAACTTATCTGGCTTGTAAGGCTGAACTATGGACTCGGAGTACGTGCATGGTGATCAGCACAATGGAGCGCAAAATGGCGTCCAAGCCTGCTCGGATGCATGCTCGTTAAAACAAAACTTAAAACACCCTAAGCATCTGGAGGCAAGCTAGAGATTTATTTAGTTAACTTAATTTAAACTATTTGTTTTAGCCCTAGTTATATTTTGGTGCCAGGAAGGTGCACTACAGGTTATCCCCCTCCTAGAAGGTTGTTGGGATACCGGCAACCTTCGATCCTAGGAGGCGACTGCGAGGCGGACACGCAACACCTTTCCATATTGGCTGATGGAGTAGGTTACGTGTGGGTCTCTGAAGCTAGTGCAACTATGCACACCTACGAGGTAAGATAACTTTGCGTCTAGACGCAACCCTTCTCGCAGTGGTGGAAGGTGACCCAAAGCCTCCGTCTACTTTTCCCTATTGCTCCTTAATCTACCAGGGAGTGTATAGGGGAAATTGGTACAAAGAGAACCGAAGAACAATCCAAGTAGCATCGTCAGCGGCCAATTGTATCCAATTTTCAACGCACTTTCTAGGTTCTGCAAGAAGAAAGAAATAGGACATTAGAGTGCTAAGAAAAGAAAAAACAAACAATTCGAAGTGGGAGGAGTACAGAAAAAATATAACCAACCAAGAAGAAGTTTGTGAAATTTAAATCGTATTTTTGGTTCTTCTTTTTTTTGGTGCCAGGAAGGTGCACTACATACGAATAACTAGTGAATGAACACGGCTTCCGTCAAGTTCATATGAGAGAAAATTCCGGGGGGGACGTCACTGAAGGTACCCCAACTTATTCAGCAGCTCTGCAGTTTAAGTACATATCCAGTCTGCAATCTATAATCAAAAAGCCCCACTAGCAGTCACACTCAGAAAATGATCACTGCCTTGAGGTTTGTACACGAAAGTCCATCAACAGCCGGATAATTATACCTGTCTAAAAACATTGGGCTTTCAAAAGGACAGAAATTAGCTGGTCAGTTGGAGGAGATGAGCACAACGGTGGACCGTTGGCTGGATACTTTACCCAGGTCTGTTCTCAGGAACCTCCGGTTGACACGACTTCTGCAACTACGGCCCTGGTATTCAGTATAATAAGTTCTGTGAATACCAATTTTAGCGGCACACTGAGGATGTTAGCCACTTTGAACATGAAAAAATCAACAGGATCCGATAGGCCGCACATAGGGCCGATCAGCGACACCCTATTTTCACAATCGTGGAGGGACTTTCACAAGGGCTTTGCTTGTTTGAAAAAACTACTCATACTGATAGAAAGTTAGGCTGTCTAAGGATGACGAGATGCCATAGGTATCATTTTCATGAGGTGCAGTAATGCATCCGATAGGTTGCCCACGATACGATAAGGCTTCAGAATCACTTACAGCGCAATTGCACAAGTTAGGTTAGCGGGAGACAAAGAGTAGAGATTGATTCCCAAAGCTATTTGGGAAGTCGGTAGAGAGCGCAGTGGTGTGAGGCAAATTCTTAGGGCTTCTGCTGTTTCTGCCTAACATAAATGAACTAACAAGAGCCAGAAAATCCTCCATGGCTTCTTACAGTGATGATGTAAACAGCTGGTGAAAAACTGGGGACGATGATGATGTTAGCACCATTCAGATAAACCTTAACAGCTTGCTAAACTTGCTGGAGGAATGGCTGCTGCATATCATCATAGGCAGGCATGTTGGCCTGCACCTGAGACAGGCAAGTCGCAACAAATACGATGTCGATTCGGATAATCTACCAGTTTGAATATGAATCCTTCGAATTCGTTGGTCTCTGTTGACTGGTCTTTGCGTTGCTCTTAAGTATCACTTGTTCAAGACAATTTGCAATGAAAGGTCAGTTTCGTCTTGCTAAAACCGAGCTCATATCAGTCTATTTATCCGTGTTCACGTTGTGAACTGGTGCGAAGAACCACTGCAGCACGGACAAGATGTGAATATTGCTATAACGAGTAATGGGAAACGTAGCCTGGATATTCTTCTTCTAACTACCATAGACTTTTAAAATGAGCTCACAGACGTGATCAGCTCGTCGAAGTGACAGCCAATAGACTGTAAAACCTCACTAACCACTGTGTTTGCTTTGGTAAGCAGTTTGTTTTGACGTCCATTTCCTTTGCCCTTCATTGTCTTAATTTTCTAGATACTCATGAGTTTGCGGATGTGTCTTTCGGAGCAGGTATCCGTTACTACCTTTCATTTCAGCATCTCAGACCAAAGCGTCGAGAACCATGCCAACGGTTAACCGGACTGACGAAATACGTCGTTCTGAACAGACCCTTGGCAAGGATTTCAAGTTTCGTCTACTCAACATCAAATGACTTAGCGAATCATCAAATCAGGCTCTTCATGATGCTGTTAACTTAGTTACCGGTTGCCGACAAAACAAACGGGGGGAGAAGCTAATTAAGTACTCCCCACTTATACATTTATAGGACTTAACCCATCCTCAGTGCTGCGTAGAGAAGGTGAATTGAACTCCCTCACAGCTGGATAGCTATGTGCACGCCCCTATACCAGGTTATGCGGGTAGAACTGTTATATAAGCTGATCAGCTATACGGAAGGCCTCCATCGCATCCGGTTCAAGCAATCTGGCGACAAGCGACTTACCAGGGAACATGAATCAGTGACTTATGATAGATTCAGTTATCAATATGCCCTTGAAGTCGCTGTTGCGGTGACTTGGCAACAAGGGCTAGATGGCCAGTGGCACGCAATAAGGATTTTAAAACATAATGCTGGCAAAGCACGTTTGGCGGTGCATCTACCTATCACTCACATCAGAAACTCACTAGGTTCTCATTTTCCGCCGATGAAAAAGCCTCAAACGAAGCCACCGCTGTGACAGAAGGTGGCTACACTTCACGCAAGGTGAGCCAACTTGAAATCATGCTGCAGTTCACTCTCGAAATCGGCCATAATAAAAGGCATTTATAATAATCCCAGACGCCTCATCATCTGTGCATATTAACAGTGAGTTTCATCAGTATACTTACCATCAGTGTCCGTCACGACTGCGGAAATAGTGTCTAGGGTTATGGAAGTTAATGTCATCAATGAAGTCGGTTTCAGTCTTTACAGGGGTTATATTTGGCACTGTTCGATTGATATTTTTGATTTCACCAGAAAACTGTTCATTAGTTCCGAGTCATGAGAAACGCTCCATTTTGATGCATTTTGTACCAACCAGTATCCTGGAGTTATGACATCATCTATCCCTTAATATACAGGCCACAATGAAGCCAAAAAATGGGGGATTTTCGTGGTGGTAAACTAACACAAAGGTCACACGCTGGATGATAACTTGCCTATCACGTCAATATGTTGATATCGGCTACCCCAAAGGCGCGTCGTTTGGCCAGTTATCGGCTCCTGTCGCCAGACTCAAACGTATTTGCATCGATGTGGTCAAACAACTAACTGACCTAACTGGCTTCTACTGCACTTTGCTATCCAGCCCTCACTCTGTTTAACGGTCATGAAATGGCCGCTAGATTTGCTATACCCCGTGACATTATTGTTTCTGAGGCGAGACTGAGAAATATAACTATAGTCCCCAGAGTAGCCGTTAGCCAGGAAAGAATGTATCAGACTAGTCCAGGTGTACATATTAGAATATCCACTAACTCTTGAGGATCTACAGGTAGTTCGGCTGTGATTATTTTATTGAACTCACCCCAAAGTGTTGTCGGAACTGAGCTGAAAAATCACGACCCCTGATTACTACCGATAATTCATCTGGCAAGAAAATATCTGTTAGCCTGGATCAGTCTCCAAACACAGATCTCAACCTATTTTTGACACGTAATTAGTATTGAAACACATCACATGAAATAGGAATGGCTTCTACGCAAACGTCCTACACAGACACCCGGTTTAGTCAGTACAACGTCTTTTGGTGACATGCACGCGGTGCTAACGTTTTCCGGGTGAGTTCTCGGAAACATTCCCCGTCAGGTCAATCAGGGAACGTTCCTCGTCCAGTCTTGCCGAAAGGCACAGATGATCTGCAGAAAACCTCACGGTTATCTCAGCATATGTATGCCATACCCATCTAGCAAATATTCCAACAGTTACCTGCTCCCTAAAATGTGTACCCCAGGGGAATGTATGGGGTTACTAACTGTTTCGCAGGGGTAGGTTCTTCGTACAGATATCCTGGTGCGCTTGAGGCATCTTACCGCTTTATTGGGTTGCATCAAACAGCACGCTGTCACCCGCTTATGAACCTCAACCTTAACCTGTGCCCGTAAAGTAAGCCATTCGTGGTAAGCCAGCCTTTATGGTCCCAATGGACTCACTATTGACAGTAAGGCTAATAAATAGCAACGAAACGAATAGGAATACGGCGCCGTGTTGGACCGCTTTTGCGTCAGCAAGGTTTTGGCCCCGGGAGTTTGCCTTCCTGTTACTAGGCCAATTAATAGATCATCAGTCGTTGGCACCTTTCTTCGGCCGAATATGCCCCGTATACACTGTCTTCAGTGAAAAGAACTGATAGCTTACGACAGAAGAAGAGTATGTCTTCCATTGACACTAACTGTGCAGGTACAACCACCTCAGCATGCCGATTAGTTACAGCTGCGATCATAGGACACAGTTTATACGGCCTCCTTGTCACCAGACACAGCTCTGTCAACGATTCATGCCTGCTTTTCACGTTCTTCAAACTAACATGATGAGCATTACAGTATGTCCGGTCTGTTTCCGTTCTTTAAAAGATCTTTTTCTCGCGGTACAGAAACCGGTGTTGGGAAATTATGTAGTGTAGTGCTACTATGCCATACACGCATACTGGAAGCGGAGATGGCCCCAATCTCCACATCATCCTCACAAACGTCAGGCCTGTTCTTGGAAAATTGCTGATACCGAGGGGTATATTGCTCCTTTTCAGGCCATATACAGTAATGATCACGTAACCTCAAGGCCCTTGTAGTGTACCTGATGAAGAATTTAATATGGACATCTACACACTTCAAGCGTGACTGAGCAACAACAGAGGTGGCTGCTAAATGCACCTTCAAGCAAGCTGAATGTTTTCAGGCTTGTAAATATAGGGCTATGGGTCACAGTGCACTAAAAAGATACCGCAGTACTGCTTGTCTGTACATAAGCATCACCTCGAATTCTCTCTGAAGACGAATCTTCAGTTAATGATGCTCTGGAACATGAATCTTGTCTCTAGAGTGATCACAAGATTATGTGTAGAGGCTTTAAGGGACTTAAAATTTAAGGAAACATGACTAATAGCCATGATAGACAGGTTTGCATTCTCAGTAAGTTGCTACATTTGGATGGAAACAACCGGTAGCCGGTCCGAAAAGAATGATAATGTGCTAAAATATTTGTCTTATTTCAACATGTGTAAGCTCTGAGTTGCCTCGAACTGGCGGCGAAATGGCATTGTATGTGCAAGCCCATATTCTCCGGACATCACCGTATGCATTATCTCAACTCTTTCACAATCAAAGTTCAGAATCCGTTATAAGTCAGACAGACTCACTAACAAAATCAACGTAAAAACTCGATCCCAAGTACATAGGCTAAACTCACCACACAACACAGTGGTATTCAAAGAACAGGTTGATAGAAAGAGTGATATCAGGGTAGATAAATTTATGTGACAAAATAAACAATCTGTGAATAAAGGTTAGTGTGAATATTCGGGATTTAGATGTCAAAGAGTGAATACATCTGCGTCACTTTGACTGATTTTCAGCCATGTCATCAACAAAAATCAACCAATGATTCCTAACGTCTCCGAGATTCCAAACGAGGCAGTCTACACCTCCCCACATGGCTCACACCAACAATCACAGACTTCATCGACTGGTGGTGCCGGGTCTTGATCTGGCCACCTTCAACCCTCTCCACAACCCAATCCAGACTCCCCCATCATGCCACATTGAGGTAGGTGGTAGCTCGGCATGCACAGTGTATGTCGAAGCCACCTTTGTATATAAAGGTTCACAACGTCATCAATCGAGTTGCCTATCTTACCTATTCCCCTTCATTCGACCTCAACATTATTCACGCTGTGATTCCACTGAACGTGAGCAGTGCTACGAAAACACTCATAATCAAAATCATTTCACCATCTTTTAGGATTTGTCCTGGTGCGAACTTGACAGACGCAAAGAACAATCACTAATTATTCGGACTTGTTACATACCCACGAATACGAGACCAAGGAAGAATACGATAGCGTAGTCGGATGGAATAGTATATTTGGATGGTCGCGCCAAAATACCGATGCGTTTCAACTAACTGTCTAGAGAGTCGAATACGAGCAGTGCAACGTAACACGACAGCGTGCCAAATGGCGAGGATGCTTGACCGGGTGCCTTCAGTTTAGCGAGTCCAGTTAGACTATCAAGGTCAGCATCAATGTCGAAGTCATCAAACCCTAGGCTATTGATTTTGGGGAAGTGTGTGGCGCCACAATCTCATATCTTCCGACTTCAATGACCACATCTCGCAGCCGTTAAGAAGGCAGAAAAAGCAGCAGCGCATTATGATCTGGCCAGCTGGTGCCAAGGTTACAGTGGTTAGGAAGATGCCGAGACGGCCTTATGTGTTCCAGCTAAGGTTTCGTTGGCAACCACCTCGTTTGAGCTTATGCGGCTTCCCAATTAAGTGAAATGGTTGACATATTCCACCACTTCACTCCCTGCTTATAAACTCGAAGTAGTTGCAGATCAGTCCTGGAGCATTTCACAGGAGCCGGAAGACCCCGTATTTTTTTATGGCGTCCTCACTAGCTGGACGTCATCTTCATGCTCCAAGTCAACCAGATGACCTATGGGGCATACATCAATTCCCCTGAGGTGAGAAGTACCTGTGGTTATCTCAATCAGTACGTCGATGACGAAGTTAAATAGGCATGGTGACAGTAGGCATCCGTGACAGAAAACACCAGCCGTCGTCTATAATGATGAAAACTCCACGGGCCACTACTCGGCTGCATGAGTTCGAGGAGACAGCTTTGATAACTGTCATTTACTTACTTGGTACTTCCTTCATGGCCAGACGCTGCCGTAACGCCTCACGGTCAGCAGCTTCAAACTCCACCTTCAGGTCAAGAAATATGGGGAATGCCGGCTACTGGTATGCATGCATGTGTTCCCTAACGAAGTGTGAAAATATGATCTATGCGGTCTCGAATAAGTCTGGAACTTGCCTGCATTCCTCGACTCTGCCGTTACCGAGCTCCAGTTAGGCGTTGGATAACTGTGGACCCCAGGATATTGGAAGTATTATTAGCCAAGTTAATTTCCCTATGGTTGTCACAAGAAGGTTTCTCTCCCTTTTTGTAGAATGGGATGATCAGCGAAGTACACAAGCCTGACGATATTACCTATGGTTCCCAAGACACCACCTCCTACCTCCGTCACTCTAATAAGCGATTTCCAACCTTCATCGTCGAATGCCTTAGGGGGTAAACTGTTGGGTTCTGTTACCTTGCATCGTTTCAGGTTCGGTTTGACTTCCTCATCAGCAGAGAGGGTTGGAGGGCCAACATTTACAAGCCATTCAGGTTCATGCTGGATGTTGGGCAATTAAAAGTGTTGTTGAGAACCACTTAAACTGCTTCTAATTCTTCTGCCCCACGCTCTAACCGCCTAGCCTAGTTGGTTATCAGTGTCCCTTTCTTTTCGGTGATGGTTTCGATAACTATCGTTTTGTTCTCCTGTATTGCCCAACGGTTTACACAATAAATTATGTCAAGTATTCAGCTGACGAGTTCAAATTAATCCATTCCACAATATTTTGGCTTGATACGAACTCAATTTAATAGACTTTTTAATTTCAAAAATCTAAACCGTCTAGATGGTAATACTGGATTGTAAGCATCTAAACGTTTATGTTTGCAAGTCACACGTGAGTACATTCATGGATAATAATAACAATAGGAACAACAACAAAAGTTTAAGTAAATATTCTAGATTGTAAGAGTCTGAGGGGAACCACAGAATTTTTTTGAAAGTTGGGGTCCCGTCATTTACACTCTGTCAGTTAAGTTATTCTGCAGATTCATCCTTTGTCATACCTAGAAATAAATCTGATTCTGAGGGTGAAGTTAACATCCGCAGGCGTAAGTGTATTACGTATTGTCACCACACCTAGTCAGTGTTGACTTTTCAGGTCAGGACTATGTTTGACTTGTCACTTTGGTTTCCTCAGCCTTTTGACCACCAGTCTCGATCAACGTCAGTTAGTCCTTTTTTTTTATTTTGATGTCTCCAGTGTATTTAACCGCATGGATCATTCTCTGTTTATCAAAATGCTACTATCTTCTGATGTCCCTTTACTTCGGTGGATTAGACCTATTGCTTATAACCCTTTCGAAAGTTCTAAAGTTGAATCTCAGATTTGAAAACCTAGGCCGATTACTTCTGGTGCTGTTCAGGGCATCCTACTTTGTCCTATTCCTTCTGTATTTACACTGATTACACTTGCAGGTGATTTTGGTTAGCACACCGTTTTTGCCTGTCTTGCGCGCGTTATTTCATGACAACCTTTCCCACTTCTATAAGTTAGTCCAGGGTGAATTTTACCCAGTAAGCTCTTGGTTCATCATATGGGACTTTCAGACCAACTTCGATAAATACGGTTGGATATACTTTGCGGCGTTCACTGAGTTCTAACAATCAGTCTTAGAAACTGTGACACTACATAGTTTCCGTATAGCCCTTGACTTAGGTTTGAGTTACCCTTAAGACCTTACATTCTCAAGACATGTTACATCACACACTCGGAAGTCCAGGATCCTATTATAATTTTTAATTCAAAACTTCTGTAGGCATGAAGGTAAACTACTGCCCTATGAAACTTGCGGTCATCCATTTTAAGTATACTGTTAGTTCACTATGGGCAGCATTCGTATCAAGAAGAAACTTAACATAAGAATTATCATGTGCTATCTTGTATCTAGGATACTTGAAAACGAATGTGGTCCGAATTATAAATTCAGATACTTATACCTTAATCAAAAATCATTTTGGATGAGAAGCTTAAGCATAAATCTTATACTCTACTTCCAAACTGTACATAAAATCTCTTTTCCATGTAATGAAGAAATTTGTTTCATACAAGAAGGTTACAACGCTCTGCACGTCAAGTTTGGAGTGTTGAAATAAAAGCTTCTGAAACATCTGTCTGAGCTAACCTTGTACCCAATAAATACTCAAAATTATGGAATAATCTTCCTTCTCGATTAGATGAATGATTCTTATTCTAATAGAAGTCTGAGGTGAACTGGTTTTGAAATTGTTTCCCACATGATATTTGCAACAATAACTTTCCATGCTTTGTTTCACTTTTTATCGAATGAGCATCACAGTACTTTAATTTCTCAGTCTTGCGCACAAATCATTCGGTGGCCCAAATGTCAAAGTAGTTCAAAAATTGGTTTTAGAATGGCTCGGCATTTGAGACGGAGACACAAATGACATAAGGGCAAAGGAGCCCTTCTTCTTTCATCTCATAAAACTCTCACAATCACTGCCCAGGCTTGTATAGTATGGAAATGAAATGGGATGTGGTTGAGAAAATGTGGTTAAGCAGAGATGGACAGCGTAAAGCAGTGAAGACCTCATCACAGATCCATAATGATGGTGTGCAAAAACTGGCTCTAGGTGTCAGTGGTACTGATTACGTGGTAGTGAAATGTGTAACTGTTCTAACACTTGGAGAAATCGGTGAAAAAAATGGTGACAACATTCACTCATGTAGCCCTGGTCACGCTCTCCAGTCTAACCGAATTGCCTTCATTTCCATTGTGTTTTCCGAATGCGAACGGCGTAGCCGTATATTCGAATCGACCGAATGTAGCAAATAGGTAAAAGAAGTAACGAACTTCCAAAAATTTGATCAATGCTTGCATGTGAATTTGAAGTGCTTAGATATTTGACCACCTTAAATACATTATAAGAATATATAGGTATAAATTATGAATATAAGTTCGAGTCTTCTATCTGGAGAGACTGCAGTGTACTTTGACTGACTGGAGAAGAAAAGAGACTGAATACCACACCCATTTTCATCCTACCAATGTTTTATTACACAAAAAATAATTTTCAGAAACTCTGTGTGGCGTGTCAAGCCTTAATATCTGACTCTAAATTTATATCCATTATGTAAACTTCTAACCTCGCCTGGTTAACTAGTTTACTAGTTACCAGCCGGTCCTAAGCCCGGGTAAAGAGGGAAGGTTGGGTGTATGGCTAGCAACCCTACCCCAGAAAACAAATCTAACCGCTTAACAAACTTCAAAGCACAAACAAAATGTAAAAAATAAAAACAAAATTATTCCTCGCTGGAATCGGAGAGGCGAAATGACGCCAGTTGGTGAAAGCCATCGGGAAACCGATTGGCCAATGTGTCTTCCCTTTCTCGATGAAAGCGAAAGTAAACGTGGGGACATGGAATGTCCGCACGATGTTTGAACCCAGCAAGGCAGCCCAGATTGCAAAAGAGATGAGAAGGTATCACATTGAAGTGCTTGGAATTTGCGAAAGCAGATGGAATGGGAGTGGACTCTCCAAACTGTCAACTGAAGAATCAATAATCTACTCCCATGTTGTCACCCAGACGACAACTACGAGCACAATGAGGGGGTGGCTATCATGATGTCCCCAAGAGCATCGAAGGCTCTCTCTCATGCAGTGGGAACCAATCTCCTCCAGGATCATGACAGCGAGGTTCAACTCAAAAGGAAGGCAGGTCACAATCATACAATGCTACGCTATGCACCTACAAATAATTCAGAGCAAGAGAAAAAGGAAGAATTCTACAGACAACTTCAATCAACACTGGATAAGACCCCACCACAGTTGGCGACATCAAAATCCATTATAATGGGCGACATGAATGCCAAACTGGGAGGGGACAACACAGGAAGACAACTAACCATGGGTCGAGAAGCGCTCAGTGAGGTGATGAACAAGAATGGAGAATTGTTTGCAGAATTCTGTGCATTCAACGATTTGGTAATTGGGGGCAGTGTGTTCAGGCACAAGGATATCCACAAAGCGAGCGACATGGATTTCATCAGACACTTGAACCACCAAAAATCAAATCGACTTTATCTCAATCTCAAGAAAATGGAGACGCAGTCTACTTGACACAGTGTCAAAAGAGGAGCAGATGTAGGTTCAGACCACTATCTAGTGCAAGGAACCTTCCAAATCAAGTTAAAAGCCTTCAAGGAAGCTGGTGACAGACCTCAATTCAAGTACAACACTCGGAAACTGAAGGATGAAACTACAAAGGAGATTCTCACGCCAGCCATCAAGACAAAATGGGAGATATCAAGCAACATCCGTGAAGAAACCTGTGTGGAAGAACGCTGGAAGTCTTTGAAAGAGATGTGGAAAGAAACCTGCACAGCCGTATTAGGAAGGAAGAAGAAAGAAGATAAGGAATAAATCTCAATGGATACATGGAAGCTGATCGAGCAGGGAGAGGAGGATGGTGAAGCAGAAGATTAACTAGTACAAGGATGCTCAACGACAAGAGGAACTGAGCACAATGTATAAAACAACACTGGACAAAGAAGTGAAGAAGAGTGCACGCAAAGACAAAAGACACTTCTACGAAACACTGGCAAGTGAAGCAAAACAGGCTGCCTCAGGTAGGAGAGACCTGACAACATTGTATCAAATAACCAGATTGCTATCAGGGAAGAGATCAACACAGATGAAACCAATAAAAGATGATGACGGAAATTTAATTACGAAAGAAGAGAAACAGAGGAAACGATGGGCCGACCACTTCAAGAAGCTCTTGAATCGACCACCACCACCACCACCTGCACTTCGTCCAGAAATACCACCTGCAGCCGCTGAATTACAAGTGAACATAAATCCCCCAACGAAAATGGAAGTCCTGAACACCATAAAGCTACTGAAATGCGGGAAAGCAGCAGGACCAGATGGGATCCCGCCAGAAGCACTGAGAACAGATGCAGAGACAACAGCGGACATGCTCACACCACACCACTATTGCAGAAGGTGTGGAAGGAAGAGAAGGTACCTGGCCATTGATTGGAAGAGGGGTTACCTTGTCAAACTGCCGAAGAAGGGAGACCTCAGTGTTTGCAAGAACTGGCGCGGAATCACTCTCCTGTCCACCCAATGCAGGCAAAATATTAAGCCGCATCATCCTGGAGAGGCTTAAGGATGCAGTGGATTCAAAACTACGACCAGAACAGGCAGGCTTCAGGAAGTACAAATCATGTGCAGACCAAATTGCAACGCTTCGCATCATCATGGAACAGAGTACAGAATGGCAGTCAACTCTACACCTCAACTTTATCGACTTTGAGAAGGCCTTTGACAGCGTCGACTGAGAAGTAATTTGGAAACTGCTTCATTATTACGGAGTACCGTAAACCTTTATCAGCCTCATTCAACAACTATATGAAGATGCCACATGCCAAGTAATTCACAATGGGAAGCTCAGTGATGCTTTTGAAGTGAAGACAGGAGTGAAACAAGGTTGCCTACTATCCCCCATCATATTCCTGATTGTGGTCGACTAGACTGGATCATGCAACAAACAGTGGGGAGCTGTGAGAAGAGGGAATATGCTGGCTGGACTGCGGAAAAGAACCTAGAAGACTTGGATTTCGCCGATGACTTATGCCTAATGTCACATAAACTTGAAGATCTGCAGGCAAAAACTAACAAGTTGACAGAAGAGGCAGCTAAGACGGGACTTCAGGTGAATATAGAGAAGACAGAAGTGATGAAGATACCGCACCACCAACATCAACAACAACAACAAACTCCAATCACCGTCAACGGGAGAAACTTGAAGGAAGTAACCTCCTTCACTTATCTAGGCATGCAGCACTGTTTCAACTACAGGCGGGACGGACGAGGACGTCAAAGTCAGAATCGGAAAAGCAAGACAGGCGTTCATTAGCCTGAAACCAGTGTGGAGATCTTCTGCATTCAGCATGTGGAACAAGATACGGATTTTCAACTCTAACGTCAAGTCAGTGCTCTTGTATGGCTCAGAGACTTGGCGCGTCACGAAAGGCATTTCCAATAAACTACAGACATTCATCAACAACTGCTTACGCTCGCTGCTGAAGATCAGATGGCCAGAAAAAATAAGCAACAAGGAACTCTGGGAACGAACCAACCAAGAACCTATCACGCAACAAATATGCAGGAAGAAGTGGAGATGGATTGGCCATGCACTGAGAAGGCTGACTGAGGACATCACGCGTCAGGCCAGTTACTCGAGTGGAATCCCCATGGGAAGCGACGAGTTGAACGTCCGAGGGTGACATGGAGGAGGTCATGCGAGGAGGAAATGAGAGGTTGTGGGCTGTCGTGGAACCAGGTTCAAAAGATCTCGGAGAACAGAGGTCACAGGAGACGTGCTACTGAAGCCCTATGTTCCACTAAGAACATAAGGGACTGATAATAATAATAATAATAATAATAATAATAATAATAATAATAATAATAGTAATAATAATAATAATAATGTAAACTTCTAATCAGAATGTTGTGAGATGATGAAGGCCTCGTATTAATTCTTCTCTAACATCCCGTCATTCCAATTGAGGCTGTATGAAACACAGTAACTGCAAACAAGTGGTCACTTATTTTTGAATCTGATGAAAATTACAATTAAGCATTAGGAATTCAGCTGTTAGATAAGCGAAACAAAAAACTGAACTACTTCTGCTATTAACATTTTGGCGGACAGCGCAAGTTCGGTTTAACTTGGAAGTCCACTTTATATGTGTATACTCTTTATGGGTTACATTCAACTGAGCTGGCCCACAGTTCCTATCTAATAGGACTACCTTACAACTACATCAGAGTATTTAAGATGTCGACATCTACTTTCTAATCGATGTAAAATGTGGTTATTCTGAGAGGTCCAACCTATGGGAAAATGTCATGTGATGCGCGGAGACTTCTTGGTTACTCAAGCTTTTGAATACGGAACCGGTTTTCAGCCTACATGTTTTTCACTTCAGAGCACCCCTAAAACAAGAGATATCAAGATATCCTTAGTACTGTCAACTTTGTATTGTTGTTAGACCGAATGTCGCAAAATGCAACGTCTTTCTGTTTGTTGAATCCATTCTATAGAATATTTATTTACTCGAAATATGCTGGCAACACGTGACCAAAGTAAATGGCGATTTTCAGCATTTGCATGCTCACCAGATTCCGAATACGCCTTCAACTAATTGGTAGGCGATCACATTTGTGAAAACGTAGAGGTTCTTTGGTTCAGTTTAGAAGAAATGAATGTAGGTATGCATTTCGTTTCGTCTGAGCCACAGTTTTAAGTTAACCGGTCAGTTATATGTCACCAGGATTGAAGCAAAGAATAATGACCATAAATAACCGATTTCATGGTGTTCATCGCTAGTCAGAATGCCGCCGCATCGTCGTTCATGCTGGCGAAGTCTGCCTACCTGGTAACGAGACGAAGTCCCACTGAAAACAGTCAGATATATTAAGAGTGAAGATGAGAAGAGTAAGAGTGTGGAGACTGCATACAATTGTGTATAAACCACTTCAACTATAAGCAGTATTTCCTTTTCATCATTTCTTTTACACATTCTGTACACTATTCCTAATACTTGTAAAAACGAATGTTGTTTATATATACACTTTTTTGGTTGTGGCGGTAATTACATCTTTTGCAGCTGTTAATCGTGGAAATATAATGTGCTTCTAACCATTCCGACTTCTGCCTGTCGTGCATAATAACTGATTGCCTTGGGAATTTAAAGGACTTCTCATCCTACTTCCAAATATTACGACAATCAAGCCGACAGACGACCACAGCTGAGAGAAGACAAATATTGCCTTCTGATCTCTGGAGTATCTTAAAATTGTGGTGGACGATACCAAAGAAATAACCTTTAAGTAACCCGTGATTATCTATAACATTGACAATGCTATTTTGTGCTATAACGTATAACTTTTCACACACGTGTATCATAAAATCCATTTTTCTTGTAAACTATACGTAGTTTGTCATTTTGGTTTACTTCACCTTCTTTGGGTCCACTATAGGAGTCAGAATGAAATGTGCTACAATTCCAGTAGCTCTGTATGTCAAATGAATTGTATTGTTTGCAGTTAACCTGTATTGAGTTTGTTAACAGTGCTTACCTGTGAACATTTGCTGCGTGAATAAGATCTTCAACAGCCGTTTGCCTGCGGCGATTGCCTTTCCTCTTCAATGATATAATAGGCCTCAGTGATACATAGTTGGTCATCTTGATGTAAATAATAAGTGGTAAATACTAATCAGCTTACCAATTCGCCAATCCATTATTGTTTGACTCATGCTTAAACCCGATGGTGAATTTAATCGCTACTTAATTGTATATGAATCTTTCAGCTCATTCCAACCAAGGAGCTTCAATATGTATTTACACTTCATATACACCTTTCATCTGAGAAAACTACTATCGACGCATTTACACTGCTTCCAAGTAACTCATTTACATATTATTCACGTCAAAATTTAATCGAATATGTAGTGTGGATAATAGAGATAAAAGCCATCTGAATGACAGGTAGCATGTCGCATTTAAAAATGTGTAACAAAAATTCGGAAGGGATAATAACTTCCAGGTAGCACCCTCAGATTTAACATGTTGGCGTCCCACACTTACACAATTATTCTGGCAAATAGTGTATCCGAAACTTCAATGTTAAAGATGTCTTCAATGCTTGGTGTGAGCACTATGGCGATTGATCACAGTGAATCTATACTTTCCCGTGCCAGAATGAGTGTTAGTCATTTTCACAACCCTTACTCCCACGTTGCCTGAAATTTTGCTCGGTTTCACCACAATCACTAAGCATTTCATTTTCAGCGAGAAACATACGTTACGTTTTTGAGCAGAATATCATTCGAATTAAAATCTTCATACAGTATTCTGCCGAATGTCCTAAGGATCCGTCAGATTTCATCCAACTTGTCAGTGTGGTCACGAATTAACTTGAGGCCTACAGATATGTTGTCTGACGTGAGTGTAGAATCAGAGCTTGACACTTAGGTCTGTACAAGTAGACACTCAACGCTCCAATATAATAAAGGACAGAATTTCCATATTTTTTCTTAAAACTCAGGGAACACTTGACGATGGACGAAGAGCTGGCAACTTGACTGTAAGACCAAATAAAAGATCCACAAAAGCAGATCAATGTGAGTTACGAATTCACACCAAAGTTAAGCATTGAAAAATACAGTGATAGTGCTGGTTCGATGGAGACAATCAGAAGGAGTCAGAAAAATATACTGTGTGGAATTCATGCATAATTAGATGGAGAAATGAACTGGTTATTGAGACGCCATGTATTGAAGTGAAAACGAGTTCATATAGTAGATATCTCGTCACACATTTAACAGAGATGAGGTAAAAGTGACTGATTCTTCGATAAAGCAACATTGAGTGATAAGATCGAAAATTAAATGGTCGACAAGCATATATATATGTAACCTTGCCTAGATTACTTGCCAGTTCTAAGACCGGATAAAGAGGGAAGGTTGAGCATGGAGCTAGCAATCCTAATATGGAAATCCAATCGCCAAAGAAACCTCAGATGACAGTTAAAACAAAAAATAGAAATAGACTTGTCTCTCACTGGAACTTGAAAGACTCAATGACACCGTTTGGTGAAATCTTGCCCTCGGGAAGCCAGTCGGCCGATGTCTTCTCTCTCGACCAAAGCAAAAGTAAGATTGGGGTAATGGAATGTTCGAACAAGGCTTGAAGCTGGTGGTGTGACCACCCAAATTGCAAAAGAAGTGCTGGGAATCTGCGAGAACTCTCCAAACTATCAACTGGTGAGTAGATAATTTACTCCGATATTGTCACCCAGACGACAGCCACCAGCACACTGAGTTTTGGAGTGGTTATCACGATGTACCCATGAGCATTGAAAGCTCTCGTGTAGTGGGAGCGAATTTTCTCCAGGATCATGAAAAAAGATTCAAATCCAAAGTAAAGAAAGTTGCGGTCAAGAAGTGCAACCCCACGCACCTACAAATAATGCAGATGAAGAGGAAGGAGAAATTCTACAGACAACTGCAATCAGTAATGAAAAAGACCCCACCCCAATTGGCGACATCAAATTTATGATGAGCGATATGAATGTCAAACTGGGAACAGAAAACACAGGAAGAGAACTCATCATGGGTCGAGAAGCACTCAGTGAAATGAATGAGAACGGAGAACTGTTTGCAGATTTCCGCTCATTCAACGGTTTGGCGATTGGAGGTAGTGGGTACAAACACTATGATATTTACAAAGCAACATGGATTTCACCAGGCACCAAAACAAACTTAAAATCAGATCGACTTCATCTGGATGTGAAGAAAGTGAAGACGCACCCCACTGGACATGAGGTCAGATCAAAAAGAGGAGAGTATGTGGATTCATACCACTTACACCACTATCTAGTGCGAGGAATCCGCCTTCAAAATCAGGTTGAAAGCCTTCAATTCAAAGAAGCTGGTGGTAGACCACAGTTCACTGTTCAACACCTAGAACAGAAACTGAGGGACAAAACTACTAAGGACATCTCGTCAGTCATCAGGAAAAAATGAGAGATAACAAGCAACATCCGTGAAGAGACCTGCACGGAAGAACACTGGAACTCTGTGAAAGAGATGTGGAAGGAAACCTGCATAACCACGTTAGGAAGGAAGAAGAAAGAAGACAAGAAATGGAATGGATCTGGACGGATACATGGAAGCTAATAGAGGAGGGACAGGAAGATGGTGAATGAGATGAATCAGTGCAGTGCAGTGTAGTTTAGGGATGAACAATGAAAAGAACAACTGAGTACGACGTACAAAACACTAGACTTGACAAAGAAGTGAAGAAGAGTGCGTGGAAAGACAGAAGATACTTCTGTGACTCACTTGCAAGTGAAGCAGAACAGGCTGCTAGTAGGAGAGACAAAGGCCTGACAACGCCATATCAAATGACCGGGTTACTTACTATCCGGGAAGAGATCAACGTAGATGAAACCAATAAAATATAGTGAAGGAAACTCAGTTACCGCCAAAGAGAAAGGAAAAACAAAGAAAACGGTGGGCTGACCACTTCGAATGACCTTTGAATCGACCACCACCACCAAGTATAACTCGTTAAGAAATATCACCAGCAGCCCACCAACAGAACTGTCGGTGAACACAGACCCTCCGACAAAAGCAGAAGTGAGGTCCTGAACGCCATCAAGTTGCTGAACTCCGGAAAAGCAGCAGGCCTAGAAGAACTGAAAAGAAGAACTGAAAACAGACAACAGCGGACATGTTCACGCCACTACTGCAGGACGTTTGCAAGGAAGGGAAGGTATCTACCGACTGAAAGAAGGGCTACCTTGTCAAAATTCCAAAGAACGCTAACCTAAGTCTTTGCAAAAACTGGTGCGGAATCATTCTCCTGTCCACCTCAAGCAAACATGCTGGCTTCAGGAAGAACAACTCACGTGAGGATCAAATTGCTACCTTACGCTACGTATCATCCTAGAACAGAGCATAGAATGGCAGTCAACTCTCTGCTTCAACTTCATCGAATTTGAAAGGCCTTTGTAGCGTCACACACTTCCCAAAAATCAATAGCCTAGGGTTTGACGACTTCGACATTGATGCTGACCTTGATAGTTTAACTGGACTCGCTAAGCTGAAGGCACCCGGTCAAGCATCCTCGCCATTTGGCACGCTGTCGTGTTACGTTGCATTGCTCGTATTCGACTCTCTAGCCAGTTAGTTGGAACGCATCGGTATTTTGGCATAACCATCCAAATATACTATTCCATCCGACTACGCTATCGTGTTCTTCCTTGGTCTCGTATTCGTGGGTATATAACAAGTTCGAATAATTAGTGATTGGTCTTTGCGTCTGTCAAGTTCGCACCAGGACAAATCCTAAATTGGTGAGCCCGACGTGATCACATATCCCGACCAATAACAAGTATTGAATTGGTGAGCCTGTTCCATTTTATATTTGTTTATTGTTTTCATTTCGATAACATTTATATATCCATTTACTACACTTTCTCATGTCCGACCACACTCCCAAGCTTATTCGTATTAAGCCGACCTCGAACACGATCCAACTCGTGCCATATTGGCCAGACAATGCAGAAACATGGTTTCTGTATGCCGAGGCCGATTTTCGAGAACAGGGTGTCTCAGATCCTCATCTCGATTTCTTGCTGTCATACGTTCACTACCGCGAGAATTAAACAGGTATGTTACAGCAAACATGTTTAATCCTGAAGTAAGTGACCCTTATGCACTTCTAAAGGCCGCACTCTTGAAGAAAAGCGATCTCACAGATCGCCAACGTCTAGACGAATTGCTTCGTAACATCGAGCTAGGCAGCCACTCAGCTACTGAAGTCCTCGCACGCATGCGAGAAGTAATCGGTGCACGAACATTTGACGATGGTTTCTTCCGAGAACTATTTCTCTCGAAACTACCACAACCGGTGCAAACCGTGTTGGTGACACTCCAGTCAGTCCCACTCGACGACCTGGCAGCCTCAGCAGATAAAATACTGGAGATATCCAGCAGACCCGTCTCCAACGTATATTCTATCTGCGACAAAACAGAGCGCCAGGATTCGGAGGTGACCAAGTTGTGCAACTCTGTGAAACGGTTGCTACGATCTCGAAGTCCTAGATCACGTAGCACTTCACAGAAACGCACCTTGGCGCATCGCAGCAAGTCGCGTGGTAGCCCTAAAACGAAACCCAACAGGGTGGAAAACCCTGAATGGTGCTGGTTTCATAACACTTACGGGGATGAAGCCAGAAAATGTCGTAAACCATGCCGTTTTAAGAAGGACACAAACTCGGGAAACGGTCACGCCGGCACGTGCTCACGGCAACCGTAGCCGGCGGAAAAAGCCGTTTGCTCTACGTCACCGACATTAAAACGAAAGTCCGCTACCTCGTCGACACCGGCGCAGAAGTTAGCGTTCTTCCAGCAACGACAAAGGAGCGTCATCTCGACCCATCCTTCAATCTTCAAGCAGCCAACGGCAAGGCAATCGCGACATTCGGGAGACGGTATGCCTACCTCAACTTAGGTTTACGCAAACCTATTCACTGGATTTCCTCCTGGCAGACGTCTCTATGCCCATCATTGGCATAGATTTGCTAAACCATTACGATCTACTCGTAGATGCTCGCCGTCGACGACTGATAGATAACAACACAAAGTTATCTATTGGCGGCACCACCTATGTAGGTCCGAGTTTAGCCATCGTTAGGACTAAACAATCAGGCGACGCGTCCTACCAGGCAGTTCTGGAGAAATATCCAGAGTTACAACAACCGAAACACACTCTTCCGTGCATAACCAGCAATGTTATGCATCACGTCACAACCACAGGTCCACCTGTGGCATCCAAAGAGCGCCGTTTAGCCCCCGATAAGCTGCAAACGGCGAAAAATGAATTCGACCATATGCTCGAACTGGGCATTATCAGACCGTCGAACAGTCCTTGGGCATCGCCATTGCACATGGTGCCCAAAAAGGATAGCAACGACTGGCGTCCGACCGGTGATTACCGAAGGCTTAACGCCAAAACAACTCCGGACTGCTACCCTATACCCACGTTTACGACTTGACCGCAACCTTATGCGGCATGAACATTTTCTCGAAAATCGACTTGGTCAAAGCGTACAACCAGATACCTATGGCAGCAGAAGATATCGCGAAAACAGCCATTATTACTCCTTTTGGCCTGTTTGAATTCCTGCGCATGCCTTTTGGTCTTCGGAATGCAGCACAAACATTCCAACGCTTTATGGACGACGTCTTCCGTGGTCTGAATTTTGTTCATGTCTACATCGATGACTGTCTAATTGCGAGTCCAGATAAGGAAACACACCTTAAACATTTGGACCTCGCATTCGAAAGACTCAAAAAACATGGCATCACAGTTAACTTACAGAAGTGTGAAATAGGAGTTGAATCACTCAGCTTCCTTGGGCATACCATTGACAACAAAGGTATACGCCCATTGAGAGATAAAGTGGCGGCTATCACAAACTATCCAGAGCCGACCACTGTGAAACATCTCCGCACTTTCAATGGCCTGGTAAGTTATTACCGAAGGTTTATCCCTAACTGTGCCTCTGTCATGAGACCACTCACAGATCTACTTCGAGGAACTGCGAAGTTCGTGTCTCTGGACAACGCGGCTAGACTTGCTTTTTCTAAAGTCAAGGAAGCCATTTCGAACGCAACCATGCTTATGCATCATGACCCCAATGCTCCTCTGAGTATTGCTGTTGATGCATCTGATTCAGCAATTGGAGCAGTTTTGCAACAGTTGACTGACAACCAGTGGCAACCGTTAGCCTTTTTCTCGAGGCGGCTGCAAGACGCGGAAACAAGATACAGTACATTTGGTAGGGAACTCCTAGCCATGTACTGTTCTGTACGCCATTTTCGACATTCTGTGGAAGGTCGTGATTTCATTATTTTCACAGACCACAAACCGTTAACGTTTTCCCTCAGCTCGGCGTCTGACAAATACTCCCCTCGTGAGTCGCGACAGCTGGATTACATTTCCCAGTTCACGTCAGACATCCGCCACATTTCTGGAGCAAACAACTCCGCAGCCGACGCACTATCTCGAATAGCTTCGATAAACTATATCGAGGGTATTGATCTCGTTGAACTAGCTCGGCGTCAAAAGGAAGACCTTGAGCTGCATCATGAGTTGTCGTCCACAACTCTCAAACTGCGACTTTGTCCTGTTGGATCAGACAAGGATGCAATTTTGTGCGATGTCTCTGCTAGTCAACCACGCCCAATAGTTCCGAAGAGTTGTCGACGCAACGTCTTCAATACGTTGCACAAACTCTCTCATCCAGGTGTACGAGCCACCATTAGGCTTATCGCACAACGTTTCTGCTGGCCTGGGATGAACAAAGACGTTAAGGAGTGGGCCCAGTCGTGCTTAGCTTGTCAAAAGTGTAAAGTCACGCGACACACGAAAAGCCCTTTAGGCTCATTTCTAGCCCCAGACATGCGTTTCGACCACGTCCATATAGATATTGTAGGACCCCTACCAGAATCTAATGGATGTACCTACCTTTTCACCTGTGTTGATCGTTTCACACGATGGCCGGAAGCAGTACCCATTAAAGATATTACTGCCGAAACAGTTGCTCGTGTTTTCGTCGAAAGATGGATCGCGAACTTCGGATGTCCATCCTACGTCACAACCGACCGTGGGCGCCAATTTGAGTGCGGACTATTTCACGCTCTAACGGCACTTTTAGGTTGCACTCGGTTCCGAACGACAGCCTACCATCCACAAGCAAATGGCATGGTAGAGCGTTTCCATCGACAGCTGAAAGCTTCCCTTTCAGCTACAAACATACCTCAGTGGACCGAGGCTCTGCCTCTAGTCCTACTAGGTATTCGTAACGCGTTGAAAGTTGATGCTGGATGCACTCCTGCAGAACTCGTCTATGGGACCACTCTTCGCCTACCAGGTGAGTTTGTTTCCCCTTCAACTTTCAAACATGTTTCCGACAGGGCATCTTACGTGACTAGGCTTACAAACGCAATGCGTTCAGTTAGGCCTTCTCCGATTAGACCGCAAACGACTGATGTTTTCGTCCACCCCAGTTTACAGAAGACATCACACGTGTTTGTTCGCCACGACGCTGTTCGTCGACCACTTGAACCACCCTACGACGGGCCGTTCAAAGTGATTAAGCGACATGAGAAATTCTATGTAATTGAGCGAGACGGACGTGAAGATACTGTCAGTATCGACCGTTTGAAACCAGCTTATTTCGAAGGCAACCCCATTGTAAGTGACGTTTCAGCTCGCTACATCCGACCGACGGATGACTCAATTATCGAAATTCTCGACGATGTGCCTGGTAATGCACAGCTGCAACAACCAGCGGCGCAACAAAAAACACGATCAGGTCGAACCGTCAGGTTCCCAGAGTACCTGAAGTCATATTCAACTTAGCTGTGTGTGTGCCAACCATTTTTTTTTTCGAGGCACTATTTTTCTTATTTACCGGCACAAACCCTCGTACACTTTGCCTTTTTATATCAATTTTTATTTACCATGTAATAAAAACTAAAAAAAACGGCGAAGATAAGCGTAAATTTTTATTTTTCGACACGTTTATATATAAATAATTCCCATTTTTACGCAACGTTTTCGTGGTATTAAAGACTTTTATTTATATTCCAGGTGCAACGAGCACTGGACGGAACGTCGAAAGGAACAGATGACCGCGACCGACGTACAATTTCATTTATTGTATTTTATTTATTTAATCGCCACGACACCCTAGAATAAGGTTCAGACAACCAGGGGCCACCTCACGCAGTGAGCCCATCGGAAGAGTTTTACCAGTGGAGAAACCACTGGGTTTTTACTTCCGGCTGGTATCGTCTTAGGGTCCTCACGAACCCACTAGGGGGGGAGTGATCTGTAGCGTCATACACTTCCCCAAAATCAATAGCCTAGGGTTTGACGACTTCGACATTGATGCTGACCTTGATAGTTTAACTGGACTCGCTAAGCTGAAGGCACCCGGTCAAGCATCCTCGCCATTTGGCACGCTGTCGTGTTACGTTGCATTGCTCGTATTCGACTCTCTAGCCAGTTAGTTGGAACGCATCGGTATTTTGGCATAACCATCCAAATATACTATTCCATCCGACTACGCTATCGTGTTCTTCCTTGGTCTCGTATTCGTGGGTATATAACAAGTTCGAATAATTAGTGATTGGTCTTTGCGTCTGTCAAGTTCGCACTAGAACAAATCCTAAACCTTCAACAGAATCGACTGAGACGTAATTCGGAAACTCCTCCCACAATTCGAAGTATCACAAACCTTTATCAACCTCACCTAACATTAACATGCTGTATGATGCTACATGTCAAGTGATTGACAATGGAAACCTCAGTGGTTTCTTTCAAGTGGACTTGAGTAGGTCAAGGTTGTCACCTACTATCACCAATGATCTTCCTCATTATGGTTGACTGGACCGAATTATGTAACATATTGTGAGGAGCGAAAAGATGGACATACGCTGTTTGGTCGATGCAAAGACCCCAGAAGATTTGGATTTCGTCGATGATCGATGTCTAATGTCGCACAAACTCGAAGATCTACAGGCTAAAACTAACAGGTCGGCAGAAGAGGCGATGCAGCGAAGAAGGGACTTCTCTTAAACGTAGAGAAGACAGAGGTAGTGAAAATACCCAACCACTAACAACAACAAGCACCAGTCACCATCAACGGGAGAAATCTGACGGGTGTTGTCTCTTTCAACTACCTTGGCAGCATCGTTCCAATTACAGGCAGTAGCACAAATGAGTATGAAAAAGCCAGGGTTGGAAAAGCAAGACAGCCTTTAGTAATCTGAAATAATTGATTCGGAGGTCTATTGCACCACACTGCACTCAACATGAAGCTTCAAAAGATCCACATTTTCAATACTAATGTCAAGTGATTCGGTGCTTCATTACGATTGAGATACTTGGCGTGTTACGCCAAGCATTTACAATAAACTGCAGTCATATCATGCATCACGTCAACAGATACCACTTACACTCACTGGATACTGAAGATCAGATCAGATGGCCAGAATAAGAAGAATGAGCAACAAGGAACTCGCTCTGGCTGGAAACGAACCAACCAAGAACCCATCGCCTAACAAATATGCAGAAGAAAGTGGAGATGGATTGGACTGGACATACACTGGGAAGACCATCTGGGGATATTCGCTTTTCCGTATATAGAATCAAGTCAAAACTTCATTCTGATTAGTCATTTGAGTATTACGTGAATGACGTGCATTAAGTTGGCATTTATATTTTCTGATTTCACTTACTATTGATGCACAACTGGGAAACACATGTACGAAGATGAGGAACTATTCCATGTTAGGAATTACGATTATTTTTGGAGGAAATCTACTATCTTTTGAAATGTACTGTTACTTGGGCTAGCAATTCATTCCATTCACCTACAAGTGTTCGATTACACTCATTCCAAATTCACAGTAAGTGACATAAGATCAGTTTAAATATGGTCAAATTACCCAAAAACTGCCCACACTGCCTAGTTGTGTCCATGTTCTTTGAATCATACAGCTGTGTGATAATTCAGACAATTGTGGTTCACTTTAGCAGGGGCCAATAAATCGGTTAACGCTGGCCTTCTCTATCCGAATGCATACTGTGGGCGACTGGCAAGAAAATCAAATTCATGTAAAGTTTCATCTTTGTTGAAGTAATAAATAGGTAGCTTATTTCGGACAAGGCACCATTCCTTGAAAGAATGAATGAAGTTATTACATAAAAAGTAGAATGTAAGTAAAGAGACGGTTTTATAACAGTTTTTCAAAATGACGATCTATTGAATGAGCTACGGTAATGAACAAGTGAACTGGTTTACATTTTGTAGCATAACATTTTCAGAGTGCATTACATGCTCTTACTAAATATTAGGAAAGCATATTAACTAGATGTTCTCCTTTAGCTACTTTCGACGTAAGGGGAACTTCTTGAAAACATTTCGAAGTGTTTGCATGCTTGAATTCAGATGATGGAAAATAAGTGGCTTGCAGGTAAGATTACAACGTCATAATGTAACCGAAGGCACACGATTTTCACGAATGCGTTACTATAAACTAAAGTCTTAATTATCCTGATTGTATCTAGGTACATATGTCTGTTTTTCTTGTCATTAGTAATCAAACCACCAACACTTGTTCACTGCTGGTGCAATCTCCTACATTTATTGACAAAGACAAAATAATGAAATTTTATTATTTGCTTTCTTCTCCTTTGTCGCTCCACTTCAGCGATTGCAAAATGAAACATACGTAGCGTCCGCTCCATTCACGATTCCAACAAACACTAACCAATGTTGTCATGTCTAAGTTTCAAGCCAGCGTGATGAGTACGCAAACACTGAGGAAAAAAATTGTTATTCTCTCCCATATCCCGTGGCAATGCGTTTGTAAGAGCAAAATACCAAATGTTCTCTGGGTGACGTGGTTATCTGTATTGCATGGATTTATAATCAATCATCCCATGTGGTTATAAAGGCCATTTTGTTAGTATTCTCTGATCACATTCTATCATTAGCTACTGGAAAACATCTTAATATGTGAAAAAAGGTATTTTGGGATAAAAAGTAAACATGAAACGGAAACAGAATTCCGCAGATTACTGATTCAAATTCTGCCTGAGGAAAGGTTTCCGTTTCATCTTCAATTATCACCACGTATCATCTACATTATGACTGTCTTAGGTGGCCAGTTTCATCTATCTTTTTATGTTGCATACATTTCTCACTTGGAAGTATTCCCACAGAAATTACCTTCCTTGACAACTCCCAAATAAATTCATATCAATTAAAAAGAAACATTTTTTGTATGACGTTGACTCTGATGAGCACACTAGCAATCCCGGAATTAATCTACTAATCAGCCTTCTAGATTTCTACTTGGTAGTTAGATTTTCATGAGGTTATTCAGTCTGTTTGGCCACGTCAGCATTTGTCTCATTGTCCTTAAAAGTCACTTAAAAAAATGCCTCACTGTCCTATTTTTCACACATTTCTCCATGACATTACTCGTTTTTCTTGTGTTAGATGACTGATAAGTCACTGATAAGCCACTGGAATCTGTGCCAGAAAATGTTTAGTGAATACTCACTACTTGTAGTTTATCTAGAAGCACGATGTGAAACAACTGGCAATTGATTGTCTATTTATTTTGTGTCAGGTGTCTGATTAGTGGTAACTGTCTGAACTATATACTGTAGCCAATTCACGTCCAACTCTCACTTAACATGTATGCTTATTTTCGCATACATAATTTCTACGTATGGTACACACGATTCACCTACTGGATGAGTCACGGCGTTTGACTTTTCACTGAAACCTCGAACAACGGAACTCGAAGTTAGCTGCCTAAAACTAAATTACATGGTGACATAAAGATGCATAAAGATGGAGCAACTGACTTCATGTTCGGGAACTCAAACCATGCACATTGACTGATTTCATCCAACGACTGATTATTACAGAACTATGGGTCATAAAGAAATAAGTAAAGTGGTAAAATTATTTCTTGAGCCCAGTCAACTAATTATATTTCCCGGTAAGTCAAAAAAGGATTAGGTTGACGATAAATGAAATGATGTAACTGATAATATACATTTGAAATTCATGTCCTTCACTTCCGACTGTTTAAGAAGTTTATGTTTGGACTGTTCGTCTTAGTAGACTTAGAAGTAGTCATGATTATTAGTGCATTTTGTGCATTCATCTCTACAAATATATCACCGGTAAATGTGATAAAGTCCACTCTGTTTTCTGGTGGTGGGATTCAGTCGACTGGAGGACATGTAGGACTGGATCTGGGTTTCATGAGCATTGGCACTCGTCAGTAAAAGCTTTACGCCTAATGAAGGTACGGCTTAGTGTAACATGTATTTGTTTTGTTGTGTTGCTCATTTTTTTCCGTCGGGAAGAAATTGAATAATTCATGTCTTGCTGAAGCTTGCATTGTCGTCCACCTTTTGTTTCCTTGATCGTGATGAGGAACAAAACCATGTCATCAAGTAACAAACTCTAGAGCACGATTATTCATGAAAGTTTCAGTTCGGCACACTGATGTTCAAATAGGCTGGTGAACGGTGAGCAGCACTTTGAATGGACCTGCGCTAGTCAGTTAGTTTGGCTGGCCCGATCAGAATGGTCTATTCACTAGATTGTCTTCCTGGTCCTACGTGACAGAGATCTTCAAGCGTTTGGGTGAAGGAGTCCAGCTAACAGAGACAATTCGCTTTGACTAACATCTCAGTATGAGTGCTGGCTTTCTACTCATGTCAGTCAGTGGCTAATTTCATACATTCATAACACTTTTGTTCCAGACATCACACCGTGTGGTTTTGGCTGACGGGCGATATTCAACGGAAACCCAACTGGGACAGTTGACAGACCATTCAGCTGTGAGAAATGCCAACACCAACTGCACTATTTGAAAGTTATTTGGAAAATGATGATCATAAAATATCCACCATTTTCATCGACTGAATGAGTTCAACTGATCTCACAAAACTACTTTATTATAGCTTTGCTATCGAAGATAAACTGAGTCACGTTTCGCATTGGATTCGTAGGCCACAATCATTAATATACAATGGAACAATACCGTATGCATAAATTCTACTTCAGTTATCAACACAACCATAAAGCTACAGTTGGGAGAATGAATACGGCAGAGTCTGTGACACGCATATCCAACCGATGGCAAATTACCACTTCTGTTCATTTTGTGTTTGAATACAGTCACGCCTAAGTGACTGATTTCACAGCAAGAATAATTCAGACAAACGTGATACCGAAATGAAACGGTTTAACTCTTACAAATAAAATTTTTTACGTCATTTTCTTCGATGAAAGATCTTTAGTTTCAATGCATTTAAAGAAAACCTTTGCCGTTTTATTAACATTCTTTTATTTCCCTTACCGGTTTTTTGGACAATCAAACCAATATGATACAAATGCTTAATCAGCTGTTTGAAAATACAAAGGAAATCAAAATGATAGTTGTTTTAATTCATCAACTTGAAGCAGAATGTAAAGTTGAACAATTTCGATCCACCATAATTCATTGGATCAAGTGATAAGGAACAAAATGGAACTTCCTCGATCGATTTTCTTCTCTGTGAAAAAACTGCATGTGGAATTTGGACTACTTAAGTTGAAGTCATTAGTTACTTCCAATAGAGAATATCATGAAAAAAACGTTTTTCATATCAGTCATTCATTTGTGTAAATTTACAGTGCAAGTAATCTGGGGACATGGATTATTTGAAACACTCTGTGATGCATCACATTACATTTACATTAAAGTTTCATGTGTAGTCAATAATTGAGTAACATGAAGATAGGGGGGGGGCACGATATAAAAATTCAAATCATTACACCTGATACAGGTTGAAGGTAATAAATACAAGTTGTATCTGGAGGCACAGAGGATGTTTTAACATATGGAGGGCATTAACTTCAATTATCTTCCTCAACAATTGGCCATGACTATTGATATGCGAACCTTTGATTTCTGTTTTCCAGTCCACCCTGTGACTGGTTTCTAATAAATTTTGTTGTCTGTCAATATAGGTGGATGTTTGTCACTTGTGCATTGAAGATGTGTTGAGGTCATTCTTTTCTAATACCACTAGGTTATATGTTCAACCATCAACTGCGTATAGCAATTACTCATTCCTGCATATATGTTCGTGCACATACATGTCAACTGAAACACACAATGGGACGTAGAGTCCATGCTTATGTGAAATAGCATCCACTTCGTCTTCTCAACACTGATGACAGTGGATACCTAGTTTATTATAGAAATGACTGATTTAAGCTTAATGCTTTATGCTAAGGCCATGAGAATCAGCTCTAAATGGTAATGAGATGTGAACACTAAATATTTTTAAATGTTATGCAACGTTTTGATTATTTGGCAAACTTTAATCGGTGGGCATAATGTATCAGTCAGCGATAACTTCAACATCCAGACTTTCATTTTTCGTTGTGTCACTAGTACAGATGACACTTTGCATGTTAAATGAGCATCTAAATAAACCATATTTATACAAATGAAGAAAACAGCTTTGGGATTTGAACAATTGCCCAGTCCAAGATAGCTGTCAACAGATCGTCAACATTTTGATATAGACATCGTTCTGTTGAGTAAACAATTTGACAGTTAACTCTCCTAAAAATGATTTGAAAAGTCACTGTCTCTGATCAGATTTTTTCAAAATTCATGATAAAAATACACCACATGTTTCAAATAGTCCTTGTCCACTTATTCTGAGCTGTGTACTATTAAGTTCATTTCAAGGAGAAATAAGCGGAGAAACGATATTCAATTCACCATGAAAGTGAGTTCTGTAGGGTTACTGATCACAAAATCAGTCAAATACTTTGTTGTGAATGCAAAAGCAACACCACAGTAGGCGTATGTGGCAAACAACTTCTCTCCATCTTTTATGAAAACGTATTCTAAGGTGATGGAGAATACTTGTATCTGAGAAGGATAATTTTATGAAGTTGTGTTGTCTGAGTTGAATGATATGATCGTGGAGCTTTCATTCACATTCTAGAGAGCATAATCAACACACATCAATCATAAGAAGAATTGCAGGAAAGTAGGAATGTACAACGTTCGTCTCAGTTACCCAGAAGTTACCAGGCTGTCTTTTGAAGTGACGATTAGCCGTCCACTCATTTTACACCAGGTTATCCATGTCTGCTGTAAACAAGGCTATCTTGCTCTGCTATGCAGGCTAATGATTTAGTTGTTACAAACAATCGGCATAATCTTCTTGAATATTAGAAAGGAAATGTTTTCAACGAATTACAAATTCTTATGAAATATAGTATTTCGTATACTGGCATTCTAGATGGTTAATAATTAGTAGGTTCTCTGAAGACCATTTATACAAAATTTGACCGTTGTGTTTAACAAGCATGTCGCATCTGTATTATTTCAGCTCCTGTCATATACCGTTCACCCACAACATTGTCTTTCAGCCAATACATTCATATTAGTTACCATGCGGCTTAAATAACTGTCGGTCACTAGTTATTTCTCGATTGACCTGCACTAAACAACTGTAATCTTCACTGCTATTGTAAGGATCCTCTTTGTAAAGTAAACTTCTATAGAGCTTGATGTCAATGGATGCATTGTCAAGTATTTCTCCCTCCATAAAAATAAACTGAATCAGTGTTTACGCACTTTAAAATTAATTTAGGAAACTACTCACTTTTTGAGATAAACATCCGTTGATAAGCGCTCCCAATCACTAAAATTTAAAATAACACAGGTAAATTACAATCTGACTCAAATGCTGACTTAGTAATCATGCAATAAGCATGTTGTGGTGTAGAAAAGATAATGTAGGATACCAGAAATATGGAGTTTATTTTTTGTGAATTAATTGTATAAGGAGGCTAGGAGAAAGAGTGTATTTTGTGTTGTTTGTTTATCGAATATGATAGAAGTTTGTTGTTCACTTCCTAAGTCATTCGATTTCAATTTCAAATGAACTGAAATGATGTTGTTTGACTGGTGATGGGTGGCGGTGAAATCCTGCAAACGTGTTTCATCGCGTTTTGGGTCTCAACAGTTGGAAGTATCTATATTCTAGGTATCCTTAGTGGGAACATCGTCAGTTATTGAGATCCAAGTGTACCAAACTGACTAGTGAGCTTTAAATGGGACAATAAACACCTGCGAGGTTCCATGGCTAGTCTCTACGTGAACCGGATGACATCAATCCGGAACTTGAAATAATAAAAACGCATCTGATCGAGGGTGTGTGCGGACAGTGACAAATCGATTCGGCCCAATAATTTAATAGGTACAATATATTACGAATGAACTCACGTGAATTTCTTTGACATACTGCTCGCATTTCATATGCATCTTTAATCAGTCGGTTTAGTCTTTCAAAATCTTAGGAGCAGACGAAAATAAAGGACGATAAAAATTTAAAATGGAAGAAGGTAATACAGGTGGTTTTCAAGTTTGTGGAACGTATGATGAAATGTCAAAATGAAACCTAGATACTGTAGTCAAGTGAATAATACTGTATCCTACACTGTGTGCTCTCTAGATCAACCTAATAATCTCATACAGAATTAAACTCTATCACAGTGTTTCAATGTTTTATTCTTGCAACAAGAAAAACCTACGGTCTTTCTGTTAGTTGATTAACCAATGAACCTTCACGTCTTTAACAGACTGAGACATGATAAACAAACCGGGGTATTTTTTAAATTCAAGGCAATAAGCGCTAAATAGTCTTTCAATATCACTGTCTTAGAACTATGGTTAAAACGAACAGTGTACGAAAAAGAGGGGAATAGGTCAGTGAGATATGTCTGAGACAGGAATCCTACAAGATATACAAGAAATTATCTTGTTTCTGTAATGCAGTCGAACAACTGAGATGCGAGCTGAGGAATAAATTGAGCATGAGATAACATTGATTTCAGGTTGATTTATCGGAGAAAGTCAAATAAGTTGTTCCCAACAGATACAAAACTCAGCAGTTTCTGTTCAACAAACTTAAAGGAGAGAAAACACTACATAAAGAAGGATGACACCTCGAATGATTGACCATCAGCCAACAATAGGAAAAAATTGTTGATCTATCTTTTAACTGTAGAATTTAGCTCAAGTAAGTGTTCAAGATGAAGGACTTAGCTTCAACGTAGTAGTGGCTGAATTCAAATTTACAGATAAGGTGACAAGCATAGCAGTAGCATTAAGCTCAGTGGATAAGACAACCGATGATCGGTTGCGTGCAATATCTTCACCAACACTAAAACACCAGGATAAAGTGAGAAAGAACACGTGGTGATCAAAAGTGTTGGTATTAGACATTCAAGAAATGACAAAATTATATTACCTCGCAAATCTCATAAAGGCAACCTTACAGGAGGTAGGGATAAGGCGGAAAAGTAAAGAAAGTTAATCAACATATGGAAACAATATGGTGTCTATAAAGAGAGTATCCAGTAGACACAATGATGACTAGGGAAAAAAGGCTCACATCTGACTTAACACATTGAAGGAAGATGTCTGCGAGCGAGTTTAATTGATTTGACTTATTCGCTAAATGTTATATTTGTAGTGTGTGGTGAAACTTAGATTTTTAAACCAGGTAATCGTGTTCAGCTGACAGTTGACTTTACAAGCACCCCAACATACTATTTATGCATACATTCAGCTGCCATACTGTATCTTGTCGCAGATCGCTAAAAGTCTGGGCTGATAGACTGTTCTGATGTGAATCAGCCACTTATTAATATTCAATTATAGAGGGGGGGGGAATTAATCGGTTCTGATGTGACGAGCCTCTGAGCAAATATACCGATTATCACAGCAATTAAAATTTGAAGATAATACTATTTCACTGTGTGCCGGTGAGATAAAACTACTGGTCACATCATATTTGACATTGAAGGATTTGAACAAGAGGAATTATTTTCAGCGTACTCTTGTAGGTGTCGAACAAAATGATTGTTCACAGGAACATAAACAAACACAAATGGTAGAACATAACATGTTAATGCAGTGTGACCACTTCCCACTCATTCTGAAGTGTGGTATGGTGCTCTCAGGAGTTCACTTCAATTCGTTTTATAATGTCACTAACCTTTCTGATTCATGATAGGCAACTGTCCGTAGCATATGTCTTGAGTTAACATCAATGATTCATCTGTTAGAGCAAGGCAAATAAGGTTATAACATCAAATTCATGAAGTGAACTAAACAGGGTATATAAAGAAAATATTGCACGTTGTGTTTAGATAAACAACATAATCTTAGGTGTTAGAGACCTGTATCCGAGGGTGAGAATAATGATTGTTTCGTGCTCTTCGAGCCTATTAGATTATGCGTAGGCATTTTATCATTGCCAGGCTGACAATTAACTGCTTGAACATTCACTACATGAATCACTGAAGCTTTTTCAAGGTGCAATTAGTTTCAAGTTGCATGCCTGCAGACTTTGAGCTTTTTCTGCCTTCTTTGTGACCAGAAGCTGACTTTCATATCTGTCTTTATCATTTCTTGTATGCTGATGACCTCATGTCTCCACATTCTATTTTTGTAGACCAAGTCCTAGTTCACTTGTAATTTGAGAACCATGCTTCCGAGGACTGTTTACAGTTTATGAGCATCCTGAGGTAATATTCAAATAGAAACTATATCTTCATCTGGATTATTCGATAAAAATGAGGATTTATCACGTCCTGTGTTTTACGCGGATCTGGTTGTTCCTCTGAGATGTTGGGTTGTTTATGTTGTATGTCTGTTGATCAACAATACTACATACAAAGTGATGTAGACTAAATCATTCGTATTCTCTTTTAGTAGGGCTATTCATACCATTGATAATAATCATCAGAAATCCATCAAGGTACACAAAGTGCACTCACCTATAGCTCAGAAACTATTACTGAGTCATTCCAAAAAATGAAATACATTGATGGATGGACGTGGCAAGAGATGATGCAGCATGCTGTGGACTACAGACAGTATAAAAGAACCAAAACTCATATTGTCTACCGATCAACAGAGTTAGAATCACAAGAATCCTGTACAAAATGAACTACTTCATCAGCTCAGACGGATGTCCTGTGTAAAGCTGTAAAGATGAACACCAAGCAGCTACGTTCATGAACGATACTTTCCGTCTTTGAGTCACCCAATTGTGAGTAACGGCGACATTTTTATCCGTTTTATCAAAGGTTAAATCATATAACTGCTGTTATCATTTAACCTATGCTTTCTATATAATGTTTGATAATTCATTTGATTTATTACTTCTTTTAAATGTTTTTATATTACCTCAGTTTTGCGGTCAGCGGTTTCCTCTTTTGTATAGTAACACGAGTTTTGAAACTAATTTTGTTTGTTATTGATTTAGAGATTGTTTGTTGACTAGCGACCGACTGCTGGAAGACCAACTTCATCTAGGTTGCATGCTTACTGAAAATCTTCTGTGAAACACACCTGAAACCTGTCTTGTTATGTGTTGCCAACCTGTATCCTCTGGAACCGTAATCGACACAAATCGGTCACCACTGAGAGACACATGGCTTGGACTTGGTTAATGTACATTGAGTAACCAGTCAATATGACTCAGAGGTGACTGCGTCACTTAGGTGACTTAGTGACATGTGGAATAATTTAACAATAAGATGAGTTGGTTTGGTTCGAATTCTCAGGTGGTGAATTGAATGGTTAGTAAACGAGTTTTATCGCACATTGTCTTCTGCTAAGTTGGGTAATTGAAACTTAACGGATTAAGTGTGCGAACTGATCCAGAAACAAAATTGTTAACTATTTCAAAAGTGTCGACAAGAATGCTAAATGTCCTGGGTTCGGTCCCTATGGGTGTGAGCAGGTTGGTGAAAAGTCTTACATCAGGACGAAACTGGTGTTTAATGCTTTAAGGTTCACAAGGCTTCTCTGTGGAATGTCAATCATGCGTTATGTTGAACGTTCAACAAGAGGCATGCAGTGGCATTCTGACACAAATCGTAAATATTATTCTACATCAAAACCATCTTTCAAGCCTCCAGAGTTTTCTAGTGTCATCTGTTGGAGAGACTGAAAATTTTAAAATATGAAAACTCTACAATATGGGTGCAGAGTGCGGATATTGTCATGCAGTTATATTCCACAGATACTTTCCAGCTTTTTTACAAGACTGGGATAGTAATACTTAACTTGGGAGGAGAGTGTAGACAATTTGCGAAAGCTACTTAGTAGGAATAACGCCAAATAAACCGGAAAGAAAAGTAACTATAGCTGCAAGAAGAATTTTACTGAGTAGATTCAAGACATGTTCAGTTTTGAGTAACTGAAATACGACAGTGTAACGGCTGTGTTCTACACAATCCCTCAAGCAGAATTTACTTTGCAGATCTTCCACTGTGTATTGGAGGATGCTTCTTTAAACAGTACAAAACAGGGATAAACACAAAGTAAAGACAGTGAGTGGTAATTATTTTTCACCTCGGTATATATCATACAACAGCTCATAGAGAGGAATATTCCTGTTGTTCGGTTCAAATAATTCTCCTATAAGATAAGAAACAAAAGTATTTTATCGGAACTTTGGAGATGTGAAGACAATTATCAAAATGAAAAAGATGAAAGAATATCCTAATTAATGTCAGTTAATAAAATATTAAATTCAAATTGTTCGTGAAAGCGAACCATAACGAAAAGCATTCATGTGCTATAATGTGACTGGAACTGATTTCATCTACCAAATGCATAGAAAAACCATGGCAGAGACTTACCATAATCCTCCTTCATTTTTTTTAAACTTTCTAATAAATCTGAAATGTATTTTTGGTGACAACAAAAAGAGATTTAAAAACAAACTAGGCTTATATCATTAATTGTGTGAAATGATAATTTGAGGAGGCAAATTAGATGATTTCCCTTCTCTTCTTTAGCTCCGACCTAGTAATCTACAATGTAAACAAACATCAGTTCATAGGAGTATGAACACTCAATCAGTTAACTAACTAACCGTTCTGGAATAACAAATCCTACTATTTGCCACTTATTTGATTTGACTTTTGCGAAAACCTTGAGAGGAGAACAATTGTGTTAATACCCTTAAGAAAACATCACTGAGTACATTGATCAACTTCCAAGTGTAAAACTGAGTCAAACTGAATGTGAAACACACCTGCTAAGATTTCACTGACATGTACGAAAGGCCCCGACTGTAATTCACATGGTATCTGAATTTAGGTGTTCATGCAATCAGGTGATAGGTTTGAAAGCAGAGAATTAGGAAAGGAAACTCTACTAATGTCAAAATTAAGCCATCAACGTTCCTAAACTATATCTAATTTCACCCATCGAAAAGTAGAAAGTTTCATGGTATAACTACCAGGTTAAATACAGTGGAATCTCAATCAGGATAGATTCTATTTCTCAATATCCAATCATTAGCTGATAAATTTTCTGCAGACAAGCAAGTTATTTTGTGTCAAGCAGTGCACTCCCAGATGCAGTCAGTAAGTCAACAGGTTGATTTACTGTAGAACTGCAACTACTGATATCACCTCAAGTGTAACAATAAAAAGAATGTTTGGTTGCAGATTTTCTGAACATCTTTCAGAAAGGTTATGAGGAGTAAGTGAAAACAGCAATTTCAACAAAGCAAGAAAGTTGGCATCTAATTGTCTCAGATAATCACTGGAAAGAGTTGAAATCTTCAATAAATATTAAAAAAACAGACCTACTCATATTTACGATGGTTTTTGCCTATTTGTATAGTCAATAACGAGGCACTGTCATCAACCTACCTCTGTCATGGAAACAACATTTCAAAGTCTCGTTTATTTTACCGACTTTAAACATTTGAATCCATGGCCTTAATTTGATTCAATTTTCAGGTTCATATTGAGTAATGCAATAAAGCTATCCAGATGGCGAGCAGGCTCTTTTTCCTAACATAACTACCTATCGGCTTACCTGTTTACTGAAGTCATCTCATTCTCGTATTCCCTAGATGGTTTCCTTCACCACTGTCAATCTTCGACAACATTTCTGTGTACGATGTATGTGACTTTGATATTCTGAGGTTTCGCAGCTCAACATTTTTCGAATTTGTTATTCTTTACTACACCATCGATTCGTGAATGGTTAGTTGGATAAATGATTGAGTGTTCACATCTTTTTAAACTGAAGTCTGTCTTATATGAATTACATGCCTAGTAAGTTACCCTCATCATAATCCGGGTTTTTGGGGATAAATATTCTTGAGTCTTATTATATGCTAAAACAATTTACTTGACTTCAAGATTTAGGGTCTCATACGGCAGCACTTTTGGGCGTCAATCAACTTGTATTATCTCTTCCATTCACATAAGATATATCTGACTACCTGCTAAAAGGCGAGTGTAATATACTTCAGTCTGTGATGCTCTGTTATATTCCAGCAAAACATAGCCATTTGAAAAAGTGCAGAAATTATAGGTTTTCGAAAATAAGCGTCTTCACAGATACTGCTTATGTCTAGAGGAATCACCATATGAGCCGTGTCAAGGTCAGGTGAGGATTGCTAGGGATGTTGGTTTTGACAGATTACTGATTCACGTGCCCTCAGCTTTTGTTGCGAATACCCAGCCATGGTCTTACTGGGTATGAAACAGGAAGTGAAGTACGATTGGGTTGAAAAGTCAAAGATACCAAGGATTCGGTAAAACATCATCACTTACAAGCTCTAACTGTTAGCTTGAGCTAATTAAAGAGTTGCTGACTGCTTCTGCCAGCCATCAGATTGATTCTGCTTATTCCTGGGGTGTGCACAGATACATTCTTGGTGAATGTTAATGGGCTGTTTTCATAAGCCGGTTGAATGATTTCTGCAGTGTTCACTACAACCGAGGCATACCGGTCACGGTATTTGTCATCAGCACTTCTGAATTTTCCCAGAACTCGCTAAACGTTTCCTGTTGCGAAACTGATGAGTCTCATACTAGTGCGACGAAATGGCCACCCATAGTTTCAAGGTTTCCAGCAGTTCAGCAACTGACGGATGTTCATGACGAATAGAGTATTGAAATACGAGTCTACTGGACCACGGTTATCTTAGAAAACCAAAACGAAAACAAAGAACATTGGTTAGTTGTGGCTAGCTGAGGAATTCAGGATGCGCGTTCCGTCCTATTTGGGACTCTTCAGCTACATGTACATGCACCCAAGTGAGTGATGTTGTTCCCACGGAGACTCGAACCTCGTATCCATGGCCTCAAACGCCAAGGAGTTATCCACTATGCTACAGACGAACGGTAGCCACTTCTGACGGGTCCCAAATCTGGTGAAACGCACTTCCTGGATTCCTCTGCTAGCCATTACCAACCAAATTACGATAATTAGCACTCAGGCAATATCTAGGCGTCCACATAGAAGCCCATATGCCAATAAAGGTCGAACAATTCGATCCAATAAAACAACTCAGAATAACAAGTATATCAATAAATAGTGAAAACAATGAACCTCCACAAAAACGCAGGTTAGCTGGCTTCTATATAATGCCACGTTCAGCGTTGCTGATGAGCCTGGTGTTTTCTAGGTATCATTATGTATTCATAAACTTGTAATGTTGTTGCATTGCACTTCCTTATTTCTATTGTTCAAATTCTACTCATCTTGTTTTGTTCGACAGCGTGATCCCTTGTTCATATATATATCATGTAACTTTTACCAATACATCGTACTTATACATCTTCTGCTATTGTTTTTCAGAATTCCCCTTTGGAATACTTGTGTGATCCTTTTGTACATGGACACACTTGCAACTTATTACAATTAGTATTCCACACATACTGACATCAGTTAGAGTACTATTGAAAACCCAGGAGTACTGGACAGCTGTTTCATTCCACCAGTGTTGGACTCTTCCACAGTAGACACTCACGATTTTGCCAGCCACCCAGCTTACTAATGGTTCTTGTATATTTAGTTACTCAACTTATTTGTCTTGAATATCAGTGATGTCGTTTTTTGAGGCCGATAATATTAAATCAAACTAAATCTCTATCAACATTCTCTGTATAAATGGATATTAAGTGTTTTAGATTTACTAGGATCAAATGAAGAACTCTGAAATATGTGTCTGTGGATAAACTCTTTGTAGTTACTGAGGCTGAGGCTGTTTTCCTCACTCCTTTAAAATTAATTCACAAAGAAGGGATTGCAGAAAGCATATTCAGGTGAATTCTTCGAAATCCTTTCGAAATTTCACTCAGTCTTAAACTGCTTCCGTCTATCAAAGCAAAAATAACTGATGTTCTCAACTTCTGCACAAATTACACGCTTTGTATACAATAAGTTTTATTGTAGTGGGGTTACGAGTGGACTAGAGAGAGGGAGGACGAAGTGTCGATATGAGTTAGCTTTCCTTCGTATTGAAAAAATATTTTCAATAAATATACAAACATTTGCTAACCTGTATACATTTTCCTGTGAGCATTCCGATTGTAAATATCAACTAGGCAACTGTCTACTTGAAATAAAATTGATTTTTCAAAGTTTTTTGGATAACTGTCAACTTACATGTATCAAGTTGTTCGCTGTAATCAGCAAACTTGTGTTTCATTTCTCCTAGAAAATGGGGAAAATGGGAAATAACTTTCTTTTTCTCTCTGTCGAAATCTCAAGTACATTCAGTACAGTCCAGTGAAGGAACAAATTGGAGAAAATCAACCTCATATATTATGAAATCAAAAGCCAATCGGAGTGATGACTGGACACAGATTAGTGCACAGTTGCTGACTGAAGTCAGTGCTGATAAAATTGCATTTGATCAGAACTAATTTGTTTAGATTTGCTTAGAAGAATGAGAACTGAGAAGACAGACAGAAAGTTAGGGAATATCAACATGCTCTTAGCATTTCTACGAAGCGGTACCAGTTGTAACCCTAAATTGGCACACCAATCTGCAATGCATCAAAACAAAAAGGAAGAAAGCAGTCCAAAGCGGTTAAAATTCGTGAAAATAAGGACAGTGGGAGGAAAATGAGACAATGTTGACATACAGTATGACGATGAGGATGAAGATAATGTGAGGATGCAGCATCTGTGTCGCTGAGATCGGTTCTGCACACACCCACTAGAATATCATAAAACCCTTTTTAACGTAATTCTAACACATTGCTCAGCATGACTCATACCGGTAAGCAGGAACTCAAGGATATGACGTAACATATTATTCTGGAAAACTAATTTTTCTCCTTTGTAAACCCATAGGTGGTGACTAAACGTACGAAACACTTTCTAATCAAGTAAATCGGTGAAGGTTCACAGAAAAGCGAAACATCTTTTGTCTTAGGCAAACAAAACTAATGAAAATTTCTTTGACATACCTTGAAATTTAATCATTTCTGAAACTGTTTTCATTGAAGATTTTGTTTCTTCTTGAATCAATTCTGTATGGAAGCATGGAGAGTTCATCCAAAATTATGCAATTATTATTTTATCTTTAAATGTTACAGTCTAATTTCGCAAATTTTCACGTGAAATCCTTGATTAAACTTAACTAATCAGGCACTTCTCTAATATCTGGTGGTAAGGAGAAGCCTGAAGAGTTTTTGAAATGGTAGAGAATATTTGCAGCTCAGGTGGATAGTCTTGGTTGTATTGTGCTCTCTGAGCTGAGTTGTTTACTCTTGAAGCTTTCATCTTTCTACACGACATCTTCAGCACTAACTTCATACTGATGCCTGAATAGTGTCCATGATTTCATTTAAGTGTAATGGACTATGGTCAGCAAAGCAGTTTAGAACAGGCATTTCGAGAAAGATGCAAAATCAAGACTGTAATTATCTCAAGAATAGTGGCGTTTGAGATGAAGTAGTCTAAGAATTTGCTAACACTGTGTCATTTAAAACGATGCCTACTAGGTTTGAGACCCACTGGAGACAATGTCACTCACTGAGATGCAAATACTACCAGCTGGTGAGTTAGTTTAAATTTGGATGAAACAGACATCACGTATTCCACTGCTGGTTACTATGCATTACTACTAACACGTTAAAAATACACTGCAGACAAATCATTTCCTTGTGAGCAATAAAAATAATGATAAAATGTTTTAGGAATATTCAGGTATTGAAAACTTAAGATCAGCCTCATTCATGAAGTACCCTAACTAGTGACGTTTATGCACTTTTTAAGTGGAATGCATTACCACTTATACTAAGATAAACATAAGGAGAATGCATAATTATAGAGAAGAAAGGGTAATCTTGTTACCTCTGTATTCATAGACAACTTCCAGAAGATGACACAGTTGTGTTTCATTAACTGTAATACATAAAACAAATGAGAAAACAAACAACCGGTTAGGAATTAAACCGTAGTTTGATTTGATTTCTATCACGACAGATGAAACATGACATCTTTGTTTCTTGTTGTATTGCATCAAACATGAGGGAAAACAAGCTGAAGGAGGTGAGTGTTGATGGAAACCCACACCTGGTGTTCTAGATAATACCATTTAGGTCACTAGTCAAGTCACATGAATATATACTTGATATATCGTAGTATCTCAAGTACATGGGGAATTGTATGCGGAAATCTAGACAGCGTACTGGAAGTGGTTTCACAGTAAGTGCTGTCCCACGCATCCTTATGCATCCCTAAACACCGAAAGGAACAAATATGACGTCAAGGTAGCCATGAGAAAACGGATTTTCGGCCAAAAAAAAACAAAACACAACAATGAATGCAAAATGCACGAAACATATTCTAGTCTACACTGCACTTCACATTGGGTCATACAACTATTCAATTGCTACTGCTTAGATTATAAAAACAAGCCCTTAAGTTGTTATTATTAGCCGCTTCGCTGTATCTACCACCCTCAACGTGCATTTCGTTCATAAAACTTCTTGCAGATAATGTTTGCTTGTTCGTAGGTTAGCATCATCGTATAGTTTTTTTACTTGTCTGCTAAAGATCTCAGAACAAAGTCCGTGTGTGTAGGGTACTAATGACTATTATCACAGCGTGAATGTCTCATAGATCATCCAAATGGATTGGCATTCATCCTCAAAAACACATTTTTCTGACATACTCACAGTATCAACACAAAACGTCAAGTGCGTGAAAACGGAATTCGAAAATAAGAAATAACACAGTTCCAGCACTGCTGATGTCGTTGATTTATCATTTCAATGTGTTTCATTGTAAAGGAAAGAAGTGCTTGGAAAGTCTTCATTGTACTTCTTTATTGCTCACGTATGCACGCAACTTAGTCTGATCAACCATAGGGGAATGCGATTATTTCAATGACATCAAAAAAGAAATTGTGTAGAAATCCGTTAGTAAAAAGTAACAGTTTTGGAGAATAAGCACACAGATGAAAGCATCCTAAGACTAACCTTCAGCTATGGAAGTATGCAGAATCAAAAGGATGAGAAGACCCAGAAAAACCGACGAGGAAAAAGGAACAGCCATGTGTCTGTATGTCCATGAACACGAACAAAGTCACTTCTTTATATACTGAAAATAACCTCTAGAAAACTGTTTGACAAATCAGATAGCTGATTGGTGGCCTACAGAAACTAACATAAGCTTTATTTACTGGTGGATGTATTGTTTTGTGATACCATTGAACGCCAATTCCCTGTTCAATCAATAAGACTGTTCAACACAAGAATCGATTACTTTCATAAATGTTCTTAAGAATTTTATGCTCACTATAAACATTCATTTAGCTATTAGTTGAAGAAACTTCTGATTTAATTAATGCATAAATTACGTTCATTGTAGCTGGTATTCTTATTGTTTTATCAACTGTTTGTTATCAAATATGTTAAACTTGTTTCTCTGATTTTACATTTTATTAATTATGGATTAAGTTAACAGTGTGAACAGCGTATTCAGTTGAGATACAGACGTTTCGCATACACAGGAAGAGAACGCATTGCACTACATGAATGGTGTAATGAAGAAAATTTAGAGGCTAAATGAATCATTCATGAAACACGCCTGTAAAGTATTGAAAAGTAGCATAAAAGCATTTGAAGAGAGTTTGGAAAGCCAATAGTCATATTCAGTTGTGCATGAAGTGGCTCTCAGTGAATGATGTTTTGAGCAAAGTGGCATTGCAGTATTCACAAAACTGTTTGACTCACATTGGGTTGCGGTGAATGGGCACTTTCCGAAACAGAATGTTGTGGTTTATTATTCAGTAGGAAAACTGAGGATGCAGTTTTCTCACAACCGTTTCTGAACTTTTTTTCCTGTCAGAGGTGCTGCTTAGGCTTGATAAACCACAAAGCATTCTTCTAGCAAGTTCGAGTAGATTTCGTTTACACAAGTTTACTGTTGACTTTCTCAGAGTGGTTTGACTTAAGTTATCAAGGCTTTGAGCAGCAAGAATTTTTATGGATCACTGCAATAAGCAACGTGGAACATCCAAGTAGGATAGCAGTTGTTGTTGGGTAACTCGTGTTATCAACTGTTTGTTCTCTAGTGTAATCGTCATACTTTGAGTCAAAATTCCATGTGAATTCTGAGATGTGTCAGCATCATGATACACTGATAATAATTATAATAATTTTCAAAACGCAATCACTACGAAGCGCCAAACTCATTTTTCGTGCTGCTACTGATACAAACGAAAGGAATGATATTGACGGACACTGGCATGTAGTGAGGAGTACTATGTAATTATTATATTCTATTTTCAAATGATTCATTAGTCTAAATATTTACAACTTTCATTTTACTCGTTTCTCTTAAGATTACTCATGGATCAGTCATGTACTCAGCAGAAGGCTTCACTCAGTATACAAACAAACGTATTTCCTATTTGTTGATGTACATGCAATTCTCCATTTTTACACTTGATCAGACTGTTCGACCTGTGTTGGTGTATGGGATCCTATGTGGATTCCTCGGTAACGCTTTGGTGTTTGAAGAGATGGGTACAAGTTTAGAGTTTCATTCACTAGGGTGCAGGTAGTTTGGCTGATGAGTCCCAAATAGGACGAAATGCGCGTCCTGAATTCCTCAGATAGCCACAACTAAGCAAATTACCGAAACTTATTTCCTATCATTGGAACCGAGAGGACAGAGAGATAAACAGATGATAATGGGGCACAGGATTACTGCATGAAAGTCCAAGTGGACAGACCATATGTCATCACATCATCAAGCAAAAATGGATTATGATCAGTGGTGGGAAAACAAGGGAAAACGCTGTGAAAAATGGCAGACAGTCGTAAGAATAGGGATAGAAAATGGGAATCAGACAATACTGAACAAAATTATGACGACTGAGTTGAAGATAATGTGTGAACGTCTCTACACAACTTGCATTCATTCGAAGCCATATCAGAAGTTCATATACAGTGGTTTCTGTTATCACGTGTATTTCAATGGAAATATCTGCATTTTCTAGCACGTCTCACATCAGCATCGAAATATTCTAGGGATTGGTGGCATTTGTTAGTACGACTATCTCACATTTACTTCCGATGAAACAGTGTCACGTAGCAGACAATGACAAGAAATGCGTAAAGTATGTCTAAGCCACCTGAACCAATGGAAGGTCCACAATCTCACCAAATGACTTTCCTCTTCTACTCATAAGTCTATACTTGATCTCTACACTACTGACCTTGTGGCAACATGACGCATAGCCTGCACTAAGGAGGCAACGATGTTCGACCACCACATGCCATCTGATTTTATCTCCCATGTTCCTAAGACATATAGTGTAGAAGAACGAACTGCGGTACACGTTACACTAGACCAATAAGAGTTTAATATATATCTTGTTGGTGTCATGAATAATGTAATCTATCGAAAGGCTGGCATGCTTTTTGTATCCTTGAGAAGATTTAAGCACTGGTCCAACTACTTTAGATGAGTGAACCCGTAAACACATTCAGCCTCTACACTCATCATTGTAGGATGTGGCAGCCACAAAGTGGTAACTTCGGTGAACCTGAGTTCACCGCCTTGAATTCCTTCGATGGTTCAAAACCAAAGATGACTGCACAGAGTATAAATTATAAAACCATTCATGTGATATTTTGCTTTGAGTTAATTTTGTATCCTGTTGTTCTGTCGTTTAAATTTAAGTTCACTCTTTCCCTGCAGCTAATCTGCAATTTTCTCATCTATTTGAACGTATTCTGACCAATAATGGACTGGATGGTTTGAATAAACTTGGGCCACGAGTTAGAGTGATTCATCGTATAAGGTGTATTTTTACATGTGTAATCCCGGCGTAGTGTATTAGAAAAAAATAGCAAAATCAACAAATATTTTGTGTTATTCCTTAAAGTTTTGATCTTGTTAGGAAGATCTTTTTCAAGAGTATGAATCTGAAACTAAGTTTTCAGGGTAATATTCAGGTTTTGGTACAGAAGATGACCCTTACGATCATCCGATTACGTCGTGATGTTGAACAACGATCAATTTAATGCAGGTGAGTGAATGAGTAAATCAGTCAGAGAGGCTTTTCAGGTAAAAGAAAAATAAGGTGCGGAATTTTAGTTCGACTACAATGGGGCTGTGAATCATCAAGGATGAGAAAGATTAGATTACTATTTTGGAAAGATAAATATTTGAGCATCAAACAATAGTAAATAATAGTAGTGATAACGATTAAGGTACTTTTGATAACAGTTAAAGTATGAATGATAACAAAATAGACTATGTAATATATAGAGTGGTTCATAGAATGTATTTAACCTAGAAATGAAAGTAAAACTGATGAAAGTAGTAGATCAATAAAATATTGTGTAATAGGACTCGACAAACTATTAAAATGAAATCAATATTCTTCCCTCTTTTGACTTGATTAAGACGATTAAGCCAAGTCTCGTCGGCGAAGGGTAGCTATAGCTTAAAAAGGAACCAAACTTAGGAAATTTGGATTCCACAGGTAACCCGTTATCATGAACCACTTAGTGAAAATTGAACCCTTCACATTTTCTTACATTCTTCATTTCGTGGCATATTATGTGCAACCATCATCCGATGCTGATTTTAAGTATCTCTCCTCACGTACGACGTTTTTCTCACTGATCAAAAACGTTCTTATACGATCGTATTTATCTAAAATTGAAGAAAGTCACTCACTGATAAGCACTCGAGACTATTTCATTCTATATTTTTGTTGGGATTTCCTTAATTTCAAGTTGGAATTCATCACAAGCTGACATCAGTTGGTGCTCAGCTGAAGTCAGTCCACGATGAATACAAGTAGGAGTTTATATTCCAATAGTTCTTTGAATATGGTGCACAAGCTATGCATCGAAGTATACTGCATAACCTTCAGAACACAATTTATTCCTTATAATCATACCAATAATATTATACAACTTGAACCCTCCATTTGGTTTTCACGCGCTAGGTGTTTTCGATTCCGACACTTTTAGTGGTAATAAAATCTGTTATCTGCTTTGATTACGTAATAAATCACTTTCGTTGCATGCTTTTCAATTGCTGCTTTGATTAGCAACCATTAGGAAATCAGTTTTTTACATCACCTATCTGTGATCACCCTGACAGCTGTCACTGCATCTTATTTTACTTACATTGTGTGGTTGAGGTAGTGTACACCTAGTGTTTGTCTTCCGCATTTGTTTATTTCTTATCCTAGAGGAAAATAAATTAGGCTGGAAACGTCATTCAGTGAATTTAACTGCCATTCACTACGGTCTTTGAATCAGACAAATGAAATACTTTTGGATTATCTTTTACCACGTTAACAGTTATAAGTTTAACTTCGTGTAATTGCCTTAATCACATAATTCTGCAGATTCAATCTGAACACTGACCTTGCATTTGATCAGTCTACAATATGCTTGCCCTACCGGTCTCGTATACTCATTCCGCTTTATCCAGAAGATCAACCACGCAACTAGTTCCTCACAATCAACCGCTCATAACAGAATAATAGGTCTCATTCGCATTTTCCCTATGTCTCAGGATACATTATATATATATATATATATATATATATATATATATATATATATATATATATATATATATATATATAAATGGTGGACGTCACAGTAAAAAAGGGAGATTACGTGCGTTGCAAGACGCTATGTCAAGAATTTTAGGTTTAAGCGAACACAGCTAGTAATAAACTGGTGTGCATAAAAAGTAGTTGAATTAACATGAAACTGATTATAGCCATAATGTATATTGCTCTCAGTGATGTCCGTAATGGTACAGTGTTAAGAAGTAAGCGCAGCAGAAAACTTAAATGATACATACCATCCGATGAAATGAAAATGTACAAAACGTTATCGACATATACGCTTGCAGGTTTTGGCATTGTCGTCACGCCACACTTTGCAGATTATGGGGTTGACACTGACGGCGTTCACTTATGAAAAATACGTGGCATTTTTCTTGAATGTCCAGAGATGGATCACTACTACTATGTATTACTCTACGTTAGCGAAATGTTGTGTACAACAACGTAAACGAACTTTATTGTTGACAGATTCCGCTTTAATTTAACGCATCCAGAAATGTATGTAATGAGATTGTTCTCACTTTCACTCCTAGTTACGATTCATTACTAAAACTAAACAAAAATGTAGATAATATACTTAGGAGATGACGTTTACCTGAAAAATGAAATGAGTTAACAAAAACATTTGGAAAAATGTGGTGAGATATTTACTTGTCAAGTCAATATTAAATGAAAATGAACGATGTTGTGGAAAAGAAAATGAATCCGATGATTTTTATTGATATTTATTTGTCCCTTGGGTTGCTTGTGGAACAAAGGGCTTCAGTTGCACGTCACCATTGCACTCCCTTCTCTGCAGTCTTTTCAACCTCGCTCCATGACCACCCACAAGCTTTCATTTCTTCCTCATATGATCTCCTCCATGTCATCCTCCAACGCTAAACTCTTCGTTTCCCCTTTGGGTTCCAATAGTGCGAATGGCCTAGCGCGTGATGTCCCCGAATGGTCTTCTTAGTGCATGCCCAATCCATCTCCACTTCCTTCTGCATATTTGTTGGGCGATGGGTTCTTGGTTGGTTCGTCGCAAGTCGGGGTACGTTCCTTGTTGCTTATTCTTTTGGCCATCTGATTTTCAGTAAGGAGTGTGCGTAAGCGGCAGCTGTTGATGAATGTCTGTAGTTTGTTGGAAATGCTTTTCGTGAAGCACCGAGTTTGTGGACCATCACATAGAATAACTGACTTGACGTTGGTGTTGAAAATCCGGATGTTGTTCACGCTTTATGCTGAATGCAGTAGATCTTCACACTGGTTCCAGGTTATTGAAGGACCGTCTTGCTTTTCCAAACCTGGCCTTCACGTCCTCATCTGTGCCGCTGCCACCATCTGCAGTTGAAATGATGCTTTCCAGGTGGGTGAAAGAGGCTAATTCCTTTAGGTTTCTTCTGTTGATGGTGATTGGTGCTTGTTATTGCTGGTTGGATGTTTTCACCACCTCTCTCTTCTTCACGCTAACCAGAATTCCCTCCTTCGCTGCCTCGCCTCTTCTACCAACTTGTTAGTTTTTGCCTGTAGATCATCGAGTTTGTGCGACATTAAACATAAATCATCATCATCGGCGAAATCCAAATCCTCTAGGGTCTTTGCATCAGTCAAAAAGCGTGTGCCCATCTTCCCACTGCCCATGGTATGTTGCATGATCCAGTCGAGTCCAGTCGACCACAAGGAAGAAGATCATCGGTGATGATAGAAGGCGGCAACCTCGTCTTACTCATGTCCATTTCAAAGTCATCACTGAGCTTTCCGTTGTCAACCACTTGGCATGTGACGTCTTCATATAGTTGTTGAATGAGATTGATAAAGGTTTGTGGCACTGATACTGTAATGTTGAAGCACTCTCCAAATTACTTGTCGGTCGATGCTTTGGAAGGCCTCTTCAAAATCATTGAAGTTGAGGTAGGGCGTTGAATATCCATCTAAGTTCTGTTCTATGATGATGTGTAGCGTTGCAATTTGGTCCGCACACGTCTAGTTCTTTCTGAATCTAGCCAACATGTTCTTGTAGTAATTTTGAATCCAGCGCATCTTTAAGTCTTTCCAGAGTGTTGCAGCTTGATATTTTTCTTGGGGTGGACAGGGACAGCAGCATGATTCCACGTCAGTTTTTGCAAAGATTTAGGTCTCCCTTCCTCTGGAGCTTGACAAGGTAGCCCTTCTTCCGATGGGCAGATGGAGCCCTTTCATCCTTCCACACCTTCTACAACAGTAGTGTTGTGTGAGCATGTCCACTGTTGTCTCTGCGTCTGTTTTCAGTGCTTCTGGCGGGATTCCATCTCCTCCTACTGCTCCCCCAGATTTCACTAGCTTTATGGCGTTCAAGACTCCACTTTTGCTTTTGTCAGAGGGTTTGTGTTCTCTGATAGTTCTGTGGCTGGGCTGTTGGTGTTATTTCTGAACGAGTTGCAAGTGGTTGTGGCAGTCGATTCAAGAGTTTTCTCAAGTGGTCAGCCCATCGTTTCCTTTCTTTCTCCTCTTTGGTAACCAGCTTTCCTTCACTATCCTTCGTTGGTTTTATCTACGTTTGCCTCTTCCCAGATAGTAAGTAACCTGGCTATTTGATATAATGTTGTCAGGTCTATGTCTCTCCTACCCACAACCTCTTCTGCTTCACTTGCCAGTGTATCGTAGAAGCGTCTTCAGTATTTCCGCGCACTCTTCTTGACTTCCTTGTCTAGTGTTTTATAGGTTGTACTCAGTTCCTCTTCTCGTCGTTCAACCTTCCAATGGTTTGTCTTCTGCTTCACCACCCTCCTCTCCCTCCTCTATCAGCTTCCATGTATCCGTCTAGATCCATTCCATTCTTTGTCTACTTTCTTCTTCCTCCCTAACACGGTTATGCAGGTTTCCTTCCATATCCGTTTCATAGAGTTCCAGTGCCCTTCCACACAGCCTTCTTCAGGGATGTTGCTCGATATCTCCCATTTTGCCCTGATGGATGACGTGAAGATATCCTTTGTAGCTTCGTCCCTCAGTTTCTGTTCTCAGTGTTCAACTTGAACTGTGGTCTATCACCAGCTTTAGTGAAGGCCTTCAACTTTCCTTGCACTAGATAGTGAGTGGTGTGAATCTACATCCGCTCCCCTTCTTCATCTGATCTTGTGTCCAATAGGCCGCTTCTTCACCTTCTTCAGATTGAGATGAAGTCGATCTGATTTTTAGTGTGCCCATCTGCTGAAATCCATGTCGCTCGCTTTGTGGATATCCTTGTGATGGTACACAGTGCCTCCAATCACCAAATCGTTGAATGCACAGAAGTCTGCAAACAGTTCCCCATTCTCATTCATTTCACTGAGTGCTTCTCCACCCATGACTGGTTCTCTTCCTGTGTTGTCTGCTACCAGTTTAGCATTCAGGTCACTCAAACCATTGGAATTTTGATGTCAACAACTCGAGTCTTGCGAGTGCTCATTTCAATTGTCTGTAGAATTCCTCCTTCTTCTCTCCATCTGCAGTAATTTTAGGTGCATAGCGTAGCATTGTATAATTGTGACATTCGTTTCCTTTGATTTAATTCTTGCTGTCACGATCTTGGAGGAGATTGGTCCCCATTGCATGAGAACCTTCGATGCTCTCGGGACATCATGATAGCCACTTCAAAACTCAGTGTGATCATGGTCGTCGTCTGGGTAACCGGAGTAGATTATTGACTCTCCAGTTGACAGTTTGGAGAGTCCACTTCCATTCCACCTGCTTTCGCAGATTCCTAGAACTTCTATGCTGTACCCCTACATCTCTTTTGCAACCTGGGCAGCCTTGCTGGGTTCAAACATAATGCGGACATTCCATGTCCCCATGTTTACTTTCGTTTCCATCTAGGGAGAGAAGACACGTCAGCCAATTGGCTTCCCGAATACAGGCTTTCACCAACCGGCGTCATTTCGTCTCTCTGATTCCAGCGAGGAGTGAGTTTGTTTTTACCTTTTATATTTCGTTTGTGCTTTGAAGTTTCTGTAGCAGTTGGATTGGTTTTCCGGGGTAAGGTTGCTAGCCCTATGCCCAACCTTCCCTGTTCACTCGGTCTTAGGACAGTCTAGTAACTAGTGAACTATTTACCTAGGCGAGATTCAGTCCGATAATAAACCACTAAAATTTAAAAAGGTGAGGACACGAAGAATAAAACCGAAATTAAAACGGTGTCAGTATAACTGTAAATAAAATAGGTAAATACGTCATTCATGCACATTTGGTGATCTGATTCTTTCATTTGTCAGGCTTTTATTTGGGTCATTTAAACTGATTTTCTCCGAGTTTGTCAGGAAATTGAAACCAACATAATCTTACAATTACCATAAACCTACGTTGTGATAATGACGTAAAATGCAATTCTATTCCTGTTTGTGTCTATATGATGTATCATACACAATGAATGAAACAGATACCATTTCATACACTACTTTAATGTCAACTGTGATAGACTTGTCTGATCATCAGACCATCGATTCGCTAAGATACAGGTTATGGAATGCATCCTAACCATCTGTCATCTCTCACAATATGGGAGTATGTACTTGACATAGACTGGATTCCTCTTATAATGTCTCAGCCCAAAATAAATATCTTTATTACAACTTATTCACTCTACCAACGATAAGCAGGAGTGAAATGGTTCACTATTACACTTTTAATAACTAGTTGTGCAAACCCTTTTTCCAAAATATGCTTAGTTAAAGATGAATTAGGATGTCTGTCATTTTTACTTATCAAAACTCTAAATAACATCTGTATTTGGAATTTTTATATATAGATTCTCAAATCAGCTAATGTGTGGCTTGATTACCCATTAAAATTTGAAGGTTATTATGACATCAGACAGTGAGTGCGTGGAGAGTACTAACTTGAAATGATAGTATACACAAAGACATCCCATCAAATACTTCTTCATATCTGGGTCTTCATCTACAGCCTAATCGGCCTGATATAAGGCAACTACACGTAGTATAAAGTGATTCCCTGGTGATAAGCATGAATAGATAAAACGTAGTGAATTTACAAATATCAAAACAGCGTTTCATTATGAGTGGAATTCGATTAGCACTGTAAAGGAGGAAATGTTTCTCACAACGAAGTTGTCAAGGTTGAACCCAACCAGTTGTAACACAGTCTGCGTTTTCTGCAATAACGAGTATTTTGAATAAAAATTCAGTAATTATAGTTGGATCAGCAATTTTTGGAAACTAATATTGAACGAAATGACACAGAAACAAAGAAAATTGAATTAACTTGCAAAATGGAAATAATGTCGGAAATGTCAGCCACCGTGGTAACAGTTTTGACTGAAAACGTTATTGAATACTTTCATCGTCCTATCGTTAATTGTAGAGGATGAAGGTTTTTCGATGTAACCGGCTATATATTCCGGTTGATCATTTTAACCTCAATGTCCTTGTAGTGGAATCAAAGTAGGGATTCAGGATTCAGTTATGATAGATGATGGACATGAAATGCACTAGCCAACAAGACGGATGTATGTTAAGTTGACAATAGTTCACATATATTTTGTCACGACCAGTTGTAACAGTCGCTCGCTGTATAAAGATGGGGTTTTATTTTGTGAATCAATGCGTACAACAATGGCTGATAATTTCATGATCCCAGAAGACATTTACATATAACTCACAAAACTGTGAATACCATTTAGTAGGTATACGTGTACACTATCCCTCAACAATTTTAATCAGGAGTAGAATAAGGCGGCTTTCAATTCAACGAATTCTTTTCCATTTCCACTAATTTAATCATTTTTTAAGACACTGTAATCAACTTCACAGAAGTTTGTTGTCTTTATTTTGTCTTCTATCCTACGCTCAGATTTGCTCTTCACAAAATGAAACCGGGAATTTTATTTTTTGATAGGTACAAACTGATGTGTGGTTCAGTATACTTTAGTTTGTGATGAAATTTAGGCTTCATTTAACTTATTTACCCTATGAATGGAAGCATGAATTGACAGGTTGGTTGGAGTATGGCATCAGGCCTATTCGACTGATTAATGTTGCATAACGTCAACCATAGCATTTCATCTGCTCTACTGCTATACATGTAAACATACTTTCGGAGTGATTTATAAGAAGCATTTTGAAAAATTCGAGCTCTTCACATAGGTTAAGAAGGTGATAGTCTTAACAGATACGTATTCATCATTATTCGCTCAACAGCTGGTAAAGTAAAGCATAGTGGACGAAAGGTTGTTAAACTGCTTGTGGTTTTTACCCATGATGCTGCTGATAAATCTTGGAAACCAGTGGTAATTTTCCTTTTACAAATTTAGTAGTTTTGTTACATTATCATGAAGAAACTTTTGACTTCCCGCTTTGTGAGAGACACTCCTTCTCCTGGCTGCACTCTACGTTCCATTCTGTTTCCTGTACCATTAAAGTTGATTTATCGTACATAATACCTACTGCGTGTGAAATATCATTGTCACTGCATTAAATTTCGTTTACAATCTGACTGGCAACGCCTAAAATTGATAACTCCAAACCTTCCAGTTGTCGTTTGTTCAGTTCTGATTCTCTATCCTTCTTCGTAGCATCTAGTAAATAAGATCGACTATACATCTAGAAAGGATGTCCAGTCATTGCTGTTGCATGTACCTGGCATTGAATCGATGAACAACTAATCGGTCATCAATCCATACCGTCACTTAAACAAGTTAGTTTTGAGGACTGTTGACCCGTCAGATCCCACTGTGTGATTGTACTTAGTTGCTTGCATAGAAATAGACGAGGCATTTCCCCGATTCCTAATCTTACTGGTATTTGCATATTTCAGTGTAGGCAGTATCTTGTTCTCAGTCGTAATCACTGGCTCCGATCGACTTCTCTAATCCATGAATTTAATATCGCAAAGTTTGCAGGGGATTGCAAGAACTAAATTACTCTGCCTAATTGTATCGATAGTACTATTTCAATCACAAGCATTATTTGCATGCACATTATTTGTTAAAATGCTATTGTGGTCCACACTTTCTAGACAATTTTTCATCACGCTGTCGCTTACGATGTATGGGAACGAAGCAGATACTCCGTATAACATCTCCACCATGTCACCATAAAAAAATTAATTATTATTTTATTACTATCAACATCTTTGTTCATATTTTACTCACCATTTCTCATGAATTTACCCATTAATTTAGGTATGTGAGCAACCAATTCATATAATTTGAGATTGGGTAAGACGTTGATTAGAATTCAGAGTCAAGATTCTAGTGGAGAACTTCACTGCGGACACTGATCTCTAATTTTCACTCTCTCTGTTCTTCATCTCTGCAATCCAGCATTCTTTATTCTCTTACATCACTTCGTTAGTGGAACAAAAGTTTTCTCCCAGCGAAAAAAGATTAGCTATCTGAAAATTTTATTATCAAGTTGTGAAGCCTTTAAAAAGAAATATTTCGTCATTGATGAGAAACTTGTTTTTCTTTTGTATGAATGAATGTGGTATACCTTGTCACTTTCTAATTCATAGGTAAGATGGATTGCGCTGACTAAAGACTGAGTTTCTATATGTGAGGTGACATGCTATCGATGTGCTCCGATTTCACCACTGTACACGTCGCATCCACGTAATCCAGTGTGTGATGTTTACAATTATGTTTCACTGTATATGATGCATCTGGTAAGGAAAACTTAAATTGATATTTCATTCAACTGCAATGCCCAAGTATGACGATGATATCGATTTCCTATCGCTAGTCAGGAATGCAACTAGATATCCCACCATGTGAAAAATATGAGCAAGTAGTCTAATTCAGCCATCATCAGCCTTGTTTTACTTGAAATTACCTTACGTTCCTATCGCTTACGTAAGAAAAAAAGCCGACGTTGGAATCCTCAATTCAACTGTTTCCTCTTACTGTTTCCCTTGATCTATTTGTCCATCAGATATATAAATGAATGAAACCAAAATTTCAACGGCGTCAGTATAACTGTAAATAAAATAGGTAAATACGTCATTCATGCACATTTGGTGATCTGATTCTTTCATTTGTCAGGCTTTTATTTGGGTCATTTAAACTGATTTTCTCCAAGTTTGTCAGGAAATTGAAACCAACATAATCTTACAATTACCATAAACCTACGTTGTGATGATGACGCAAAATGCAATTCTATTCCTGTTTGTGTCTATATGATGTATCATACACAATGAATGAAACAGATACCATTTCATACACTACTTGAATGTTACAAGTTAACTTTACCATTTGAAACGACTTCAACACAGGTCAAATTCATTCACTTTTTTTGTATTTTTTGGGATGTTGTGTTTCCCGTATATCTGGAAATAAAGTCGACCTATTCCTAATGCATGTATTGCATTGTGATTGAAAAACAAGACTTACAAATATCACCAACTAATTTAGTAGGAATATGAGTGTTATTAATTATAATGATAATTGTTTTACTATGACGACAGGATTTGAAATATCCGTTGTTTTGCTGTAAGAGTGAAGCATCCCGGAAATGTAATCTAGGATTCTTAATAAGTTGTTATGAGAATATCACTTTAAGCTTGACAGTTATTTATAAACTGGCTTAGTAGATACTCAGATTCTTTTGGTCAAATAAGGTGGAATAGCTAAGTTCACCAAACACCTTGTAATGATAACGAGGTGTGTTGCAAATGGCGAAGTAGTCGACCAGGGTAATTATGACTACTTTAGCACAGAAAACCCAGTCTAGTCAAAATTAGTTGATCGTCATAAGATAAAAGATTTAGATAAAGCTCGATCACAGTTGTACATTTTATCACACACCACCGTGCATGTTAGAGCAGAGTGACAATCCTTTAAGCTAACTCAGTTGGGTAGAGCGAGAGATGGGTAACTCAAAACCGAATATACCACAGCGTATGTTTTACTTTCATATTAACTCTTGTTCAGTAGACTAGGCTGGTAGTCACACTTTTCTAATTTAGAGGGGAATTTAACTCTCTTAGTGATATATCGCACAAGAGAAATGATGGTCTGTTTATGACATCCACCAGTTCGAAATAAAGCTTGAACAGAACTATCGATTCGCTATGATTCAGGCTAGCTCTGAAGTTGGTGTTAACCATTCATCATCTCTCGCAAATTGAATATGAAAGTATTTACTTGACGCAGACTGGTTTCTTCTCAATATGTTTCAGCCTAAAACAAATATCTTTATTACACCTAGTTCAGACTACCAACAATAATTGGAAGTAAATTGGTTCAAATTTTAAGGCTTCTTTCTTTGGTAAGAGAAGATCAGAAATTGTTAGACGAATCTCTAAAAGGTGGCTTCTTTTATACTTCTCTTGAATTTGCTTTGAAGTTTTCCTAAAAGATTATGAAATTTGAAATATTGGAGTAAAAGTGCTTCAGAGCTGGTGATAATGAACGAATCCTAGCTATTCTTATCTTTTCACCTGAATGTATGTGTATCACTAGGTGACTTTCTTTTCAAACTCTCTAAAAATTTGCTGTCATAATGACTAGCTCAAACACCATTATATCCTCCTTGCCTTAAATTAACATTCTTACGCTCTTTGACCGACGAATGAATTAGAAATGAAATACAGAAGAATTGAGTCACTGGTTCATTCTCACTTCCAGTTTTGACGCAGTGATCATATATATTTTACAGAAACTTGAGTTGCAGTGCCATCGCATTCATAAACAGTTGTATTACGTCAGTGAGCAGTGACCTGTATTGCCCACTGATATCAACCAGCCATTTTTCTCTCCTTAGAAAATTAGCATAACCAAATGCAAGTGAACCTTTGCTCTGCCAGGCGAACTCAAACTGTGTTAGTTAAGCTCAATGATATATACCCACCATGTGAACGGATATTTATACATTGGTTTTCAGGAGAGAGCGAAACACACATTTAGACTTTTTATAATCAAGATGGTGTACAGTCTCATCCTGAGGTGCAGTTACACTGTCGGCGAAACAAAGCAGAAAGTGCAGACTTGTCATCAGTGTTAGTTGTGAATTTCAAGTGTGTGAGATATGTCACCTTATTTTAGGGCTTAAAACACGACAAAGCAACCACTGTTTTTCATGTTTGGTAATTTAAGGCAAGAATCGAATTGCTGCAAGACACATGCATCTGTCATATGACTTTACGGCTAAAGTCATTTTGCTATCATAGAGCGCCTGCGCCTCGATGTCAAAAAACATTTTCACTGGGAGTATACAAATTATTCTCTGTAACAAAATATTTTATTAGGCATTTTCGGCCTCAGCTTGTAATTATCCACCTATGGTTGCTATCACCAAGCAAAATTCATTTCGGTTCACTTCACCTCAGTAGGCTATGAGAACGCTCAGTTCAGTTAATCACATCAGTCATACTACTTTATTTGACTGCTTACTGGTGATTACACGCTTCAATATGCTGCTAAGACTTTTGGGAATTCGCATGATATATGATATCAAGTTCCACACAATGGCGAAGATATATTTTACGATATCTCTTGTCTCAAAAATAATTAAAAAGTTTTGCTCTGGATAACACACTCCAACACTGCGTCTTTCCAGCTTACTTATTTAACAAACCATCCGTTTATTTCCACGTGTCAGAATAAGTCGTGTTATGGAAACTCAAAACCTAGAAATTTTAATCAACTTCTTACTTCTTCATGCTGTTCATTTTATTTGAATACTCATCTGAAACATGCATCTCTGCTAAAGTCTGTTGACAAAATAGGTGACTCAATTTGACTGTTACAGCCCATACTCAGCTATATATGAGTAGGCCACCAGTAAGCAACTAACGAGATTTCTTGGTGCATCTGTTCAACACGGATCAGGATCCATCGTTCATGTTCCGCGGTGTGGCCACAAGATGGAGTGTCTTCACACTGTGGTTCCCCAACTGATGTCGGTCCATGATGAATACTACTTCTAAATAATGATAATAAAGGCTATCATACACAGTCACACATCATTTTTGCAGGTATGAACAAGTTACCAGGTAATTTATATTCCTTAAGGGTAGGTGGCTTGAATATCCACCTACTCATTCATTTGAAGACATACGTGTTGCATGTTATCTGGATGAAGCATGGAAGCAGAATACGCACTCATTAACCGGCAAGATGAACAAGTGAAAGCATTTTCTTCGCATTAACGAAAAACAGCAGGACTTCTTTAAAATCATAACATGCATTGCCTGGAGAAAAATAAAGCTTGAAGCCGATACTTCCACTGTTACACCTCATATATTTTCCCCAAGAATAATGATGAAGAATTGTTCGTGGACGTATATATGCATGCTGTCTGCTATCTATTCCTCATTATTGATTGTAGAGCCGCGCATTTCGCGCATTCTCACTTTAATTCACATCAAGAGTTCATAATCTTGCTGAATATTACCACTGAGACCCAATTATCCGCATTTCTCTGGCTCCAATCGCGCGCTCCTTGAATAGTGACGTGTTTTTGCTCGTCGCCATCCATCTCGACAAAATCCACATTTATGACTATCCAACAAAATCTTCCAACTCCTCATTTATAGTTTTCGCTACAGTTCTGCTGCAGAAAATGCCACTGTTTACTTCACCTTCATTATTAAGCTCCAAACGGACCACTGTGTGGTAGGTCTAGCTATCTCGACCAACTGTTATAGTCCAGATTGCTGCATCTGCAGCAAAATATATCTCACTAACATCTGCGTCCAGGACTTGGTAGTTTTTGAACTTCGACAGGTTCGCAGGAACAGACAGTTGAAGGTAAGGTCGAAAGTCCTCCGTTTACTTGCTTCGCATTTTCGTTGCACTACTCCTTTTATCGAACCTGTTATTATCTTCAGCTGTTTACTGATATGCTTGGTAAGAGTGTGCTAACCCCAAAAAGGCAAGCAGTAGGAATGCTTCCAGTACAATCTCGTCACAGTTGCTGGCAACCTCATTTTCAGTGGTTACTAGGGCTGGAGCTACGAGACGCCAAAATGTGACAAAGAAAGCAACTGTGGATACGACCGCAACACGTAGGTCCACCTCAACCGAACGGTCACAATCACGGCTTGCAACAATCGAGGTTAGCCTTACAGTCAATCCCCCCGCACTGTAAACGTCACCTTCCCTAGTCAAGTAAACCCAGAGCCCCATGCTACACCTCGCGCCTACCCCAACTCCCCAGTGAGAACCGCTAGGCAGAAACGTCAAAGAGTAGGGCGGAAGCATTTGGAAAAACCACATGGACATGATGACAAATGGCACACATGTCCTCTCACTATCACCAAAATTGGTGCAGCCTTTGAGCGCAACAGCTGCAACAGATGGGTACACTACCGATGTGACAAAGAAGTGCAACGTCATTACTACAGCTTTATGACGCGCCACCTGTGCACGTGGTTTTGGTACATTTGCTCACAATGCCGTCTGAGACCGCACCTAGCTTCAGGCTTATTTAGAGTAACCAGTAAATCTTTAGTAACCAAAACGCAGGTATCCGTCCAAACCACTATCACAGAGGATATTCACTCTACAGAGGATTTCAACAATGGCCTACAGAAGGTCAAAAACCTGGGAGGTTGCAAGCTGAACAAAACACTGCCTACATCAACGGCAACTGCATCCACCTCAAGCCTTGAAGCCGCACCAGGGACAGCAACCGGCGGACAACATGACGAATGGGTCAGGGTGGAGAAAAAAGCTCGAGTCATCCATGAAAACGTACCTATGGGACCAGAAAATGTTGGCATCACTGACCGATCTAGATCTGTCATTCTGTTTAACGTTCCTGTCTGTGATGATAGCCTTCTGGAGCACAAGATCTAGTTTGACAGGCAGCAGTGGGACTCCCTTTGTGTCATGCTAGGTGTGGGCGCTCTCGAGGTATAACTGTGTCGACTGCACAAAGGCACCCGCTGATCCGCAGGGAAGCCTCGGCCATGAGAGTGACCCTAGGGTCACACACCCTGGTCATCAACAGATCGTCCAACATTCGAGCTAGACCTGACCGATCATAGGTATCAAGAAAGATGTCTCGAGACCCAGTTGATCCTCTAAGGCCCACAACCATGTTCGTGCATGGAATGCCTGAAATGGTGACCAGTACTATAGGTGATAAGTACACAGGTGACGTCCAACAATCGAAGTGGCTATCGGCTCGGATGGAGATGAGTGGGGTTGCATCTGCGAAAATTAATAGACTGCCACGTACCTCGCATCTGACAACTGTGACCTCACCAAGACGAATGACTGTACCCATCAGAGTGCTGGAGACCTGGCACAAAGTCAAAAGCACCATAAACGGTAACGTTCGCTGCTGCGAAAGCAGATCGAGAACACTGTGACAATAGAAGACATCAGTTACTCCTAGTGCTCAGGCCACCGTCACTGTAAACCGACGCTGTGAGAGTCAGACCAGCAACCTCCACCCAACACCGAGTGCACCATTCGACGCGGGGAAAAACTTAACTGGGCCAGTCCCATTGGAACTGGTCAGTAAAAACCCTCACATCCAAACCTGTGCCACTAATTAACTCGTAGACATCTCACGTTACGAGAAGCACTTCTAAGTGTCTCTAAGGCAACGTAAACGGACTACGAAGTAAAATGCCAAAGCTCCGTTTCCTCTGTCTCTACCTCGTCCCCAAAATCATGATCACGAGAGAAACATGGTTGTCACCAGACGTAAGTGACCCCGAAGTTAGCATAGATGACACGATTCTGTTCAGCAGAGACAGAGAACATAGGGAGGGAGGGGGGTTGCAATATACTTGAACAGTTAGTTCAGAAGGGAAGAAACCACTGACACTGTACTGACAGAGCTCCCAGACTCTATCTGGTGTCATTTCACGGTCAAACACGTCAAATTCCTAGTTGGAGGAATCTATAGGTCCCCTAATAGCAACTCGGAACATAACCGAAAACCACTCCAAGTAATATCCACAGTGTCAACTATAGGGTAAGACCAGATTCTAATAGCTGGCAACTTCAGCGCTCCAACCCTCAGCATAGAGCAGGGTGGAAGTTCGACTGAAACCTGCTAAACGCCATCCAAATGGCTGAACTGCAGGATAAAATCAGTGACAACACCCGCTCGGGGTCATATGGTAAACCATCTAAACTGGATTATCTACTGACTAGTAATCCCCTTCTGGTTGAAAAAGTTCAGGTACAAACTCCCCTTGGAAGTAGCGATCACATTATGGTAATGTTCGACATGGTAATCAGTGAAAATCTATCATGGGAGGGACCTCACTCTTACCTATGTTGCATACAACAAGGCAAATTACGAGAGTATAAACAAAAGCCTATCAACGGCTCCGTGGAAGGTGGATTGGTGTTCCTTATCAATCGACCAGCACTGGGAACTGGTAAGAGATATCATTAAGGCGTCCATCTTGCAAAACGTCTCTTTGACGATAACAACAAACAGAAAGCGAACCTCATGACTAAAACGAGGCACTGAGCACCTTCTAAAAGCCACAAGAAGAGCACGGCATGCATGGAGACTCTCCAGAGAACAGGAGGACCACGACGCATATATGACTCTACGGAATCGAAGCAACATCAGAGTGCGGGGAGACAGGAGGTCGTTTCAGTCCAATCCCGCTAAAGGGCTTGGGATAAACCCAAAAAACCTTTATCGATTCATGGCGAAGAGAAAACCGACAAGACAAGAAACATGCGTCATAAAAGGCCCGAACGAAGAAAACCTGTCTGGACAGATCGCCGAAATGTCGAGTACCACATTTGACACACGGCTCAACATTCCATCAAGATAGTGCGCATACCAACTACACGAACAGACCTCAACGCTACTCGATGCTGTGGAGTTACACGAAATACATATAGTTCGCGCTGTTGTTCTCGACAAGCTATCAAAGCTAAGCTCAGCAAAATCCCCAAGGTGCGACGACGTCCGCCCATGTGTGTTGAAAGAATGTGCAAGTACCCTAAGTGGCCCACTGTGTAATCTCTTCCAACACTCCTCGGATGAGCAAAAGCTCCCACGAGAGTGGAAACGGGCTATCCTTTCTCCTATCGTCAATGGAGGAGATAGGCAGAATCCTAACTGTTATAGACCCATGGCACTTCTACCAGTAATATCAAAAGTCATGAAAGTATGATGGGTGACCACATCAGGGAATATCTGGACAGAAAACAGGCACTCATTGACGTTCAACATGGCTTCCGGAAGTATAGGTCCTGTGCCTCCAATCTCCTGACGGCCTATGGTCACTGGACAGCATGCTGGGATCTCAAGGTCCCGGTCCACCCAACTTTTCTGGACTTCGCCAAAGCCTCCGACACCGTCTCACATACGATCCCAATACACAAGATAGCTGGGTTAGGTATTCGTAGCCAGGTGCTAACGTGGCTGCAGAACTACTTAGACAACAGGGAGTTCTGCACGAGAGTCAACAGGGTCTACTCAACTTGGAGAACATCCTCATCCGATATCTCACAAGAAGCAATCTTGGGTCCACTATTGTTCCTACTGTTCTTGAATGACCTGCCGCTACATATCAGCCCTCCGACTCTCCTATACGCTGATGACGTCGAGTAATGGTGGGCAATAACTTGCGAAGGGGAATCTATGGCATTACAGAACGACCTCAAAACACTAGAGTAGTGGGGAACTAATAGCGAACTGGCATTTAACCTCGGTAAGTGCCGGTCCATGTTTTTCCGCACTTCTGTTCCCCAGAAAGTATCCCAATATCTTTGTGGTTCACGTCTATCCCACACCACTGCAGGAAAAGACCTAGGTTCAACGGTGACGGAGAAACTGGACATCAGTTCCAATTACCCAGGTGGCGCCTCAAAAGCATATGGTGTAGTACATTTTGTGCATAAAAACTGGATGCCCCCACTCCAGAGCTCTTACCGAAGCTCTACAAGACTTACCTGGAGGTCCATAACGTCTTCGCTCCACCACAACTGAAAAATGACACTAACCTACTTGAGAAATTCCTGAGGCGAGCCACAAAAGGGGTTGTTGGGATGAGACGAAAACCATATGAGGATAGAGTGAAGGACCTAGGCCTATACTCTTTTAGCCACCGAAGGTGACTTGATAATGGCCTACAAAATACTGAATAACCGAGGTCACGCGAACAAAGGAATTCTACCGATTGGCCAGTATGGAGATCTTCGAGGAAACCCCAAGAGAATAGCCCATCAAAGGTCAAAAACGCATATGCCTTCACAGTTCATCTCCCTCCTAGTCTGCGGGTACTGAAACGCACTGGCAGCAGAGGCGGTCTCCGCCCCAACCGTTGAAAGCTTCAAGAAGAGGCTAGGCAGTCATGCAGAAACTCATGGTCTAGCTGTAACACGAAGTGATGTCAAGACACCCCAACCAGTTTTCTTTCTATCGCAACCATTTAAGCCTTTCTCACCCCTTCCACTTGCCATAACTTAGCCTCACTTACCTAAGTTCTTCATACTTTGCACCCCTACTCACCTTACTTGGGTGTAAGTAGATTACTCCATTAGTTCACTTTTCTCCTCCTCTTTTGCTCATACAAACACTTTCTAGGTTTTCTCTTCACTATCCCTAACCCTCACTAGCGACCAGTCCGAACAACTGACTGGCAACTCGACACCTGAAGAAGCCAACTGCGCCATAGTCCACAGCAAATTAACCAACACTTAACTTCCTGTTCTGTAAACCAGAGCTATAGCAGACGAGTGGCTGGATCCACTGCGTTGGAATCCGCCAAAGATCTGGAGCGGTTCCACAAGACCAAGAGGCGAGCAAAAAGAAATCAACTAGTTTACACAAGCTCGTTAAAAAGATATTAGATATTGAACATCAAGGCGTAACAAGTTTGTTCGAACGCATCGAGTGAACTTTGGAACACTCTGTCTGCCATTTTCGCCGGTCGTGATGACTGAAGGTTAGTAAGTGTGAGGTTCTTCGGGTCTCTTTCTTAATCAATAAATTCTACATTTCGATAATTATGAAGCTGTAGTCCTAAGAATATGAATGGTTCGCATCCGTTGTAGTTGGCTGTTGTGAACGTATTGACATTATTATTATTATTATTTTTCCCTTGGGTTCCTGATGGGACAAAAGGCTTCACTGGCACGCCTCTATTGCACTCTGTTCTCTGCACTCTTTTGAACCTCGCTCCACAACTGCTCACAAGCTTTCATTTCTTCCTCACATGATCTCCATGTCACCCTCATCTCGGACATCCAACTCGTTTCCCCTTTGAGTTGCACTCGAGAGACTTACCTGGCCTGGAGCGTGGTGTCCTCGGATGGTCTTCTCAGTGCATGCCCGATCAGCCTCCACTTTCTTCTGCATATTTGATGGGTGATGAGTTCTTGATTGGTTCGTTGCAAACCAGAGTGAGTTCCTTGTTGCTTATTCTTTCTGGTCATCTGGTCTGATCTTCATTATCGACTGAGAGTAGGTAGCTGCTGATGAATGTCTGTAGTTTGTTGGAAATGCTTTTCGTGACGCACCAAGTTTATGAACCATCACATAGCAGCTCCGACTTCGCATTGGTGGAACGTATTAACACATATTGGATGGTTCCAACCAAGATTTATTGGTTTAGAAAATTTTGAGTCATATCCAAGCCAACATTTAGGACTGAAACGTTTTGCTACGACAGGAAATTGAAACACCGGCAAGCAAAGAAAAGAAGCAAGATTTCAAACAAAACGTTTTTTCCCTGTGTGCGTGTTTTTCCCTAATTGGCTTTCTTCGCTATGACACAAGTCACGCATGCTTTGTTTATTGAACACTTAAGAGCATGGCTTCACGCTTTTATATGGCTTTTGACCCTTATCTATGTTTATTATGGTAGGTAGAAAGGAGTATGTGCCGTTAAAGTAGGAATTTGTGAGGAAGTCTCCTTAATGTTACGGAAATTGCCCAACGTTAGGTTCCTTGCACATATATATGAACGTTTATAGTTGTAGTTGTTTGCGGACTCTGCATGCTTGGTGCTTGAACTTATTCAATTAAACGGGAGAACATCATGAAGCTTGTTGCATCTTTATATGTGCTAATGATCAGGCCTACCTTAAGCTGACTATATTGGTGAGTAAACTTTAATGAGGGTAGATCTGCGAAGTCATTAAGCGCATTCTCTGTAGCATAGGTGTTTTTTCTAAAAGTTGGTTGATTAGGCTTAGTGGTTACTACACCACCTGATCGTCTAGAAATTCAGGCGACCTGGTATGTTGAGTGATGTGCAGCATAATTGTCTCTCGGGCCTAATGTATTTTTTTAGGCTGCTAGAGGTTACGAATACGTTTAGCAGCCGGCTAAGCCGAATAGGTGAGGCACAGGCTCCAATATCAAGGGGGAATCGGATCACGCAGAATCTTGGAAAAAAAACAAGATTGATCCTTAATCATCTTGTCCAAAGTGGTTGCAACTAAGGGGATATACATCTAGACATGTTATCCTGTCCACATTCGTGTCCGAGCAGGCTAGGCATTAAATACCTTTGGACTATTCTACCCCGAATTCGTCAATGATACGGATACTGCTCAGGTAGAAGGAGCAATATGTCAGTGGTGGTTCCATGCAAGTCTTGTGGAGCAGAAGTCTTGTCATACGGCTGTAGAGGCTGCAGATTATGCAGTCCAAAAAGGGTTCTTGACTTTCGGGTCTAAGTGGCAACGTTTTCAGTGAATGTCAAGTCACCAGAATATCTAACACCTAATTCGATGGCACTTCAAGGGTTAGGCAACTTCAATTACTTCAGACTAAGTTACATGTTGACGGTGGGTGCCCTAAAGCATATCCAGCCACACTTGTCTGTGTTGATTACTATGTTGGTTACCTGATCAAGTTCTTTTTGTGCCAACGTTTGGGAGCAGCTTGATTCATCAACAGGGAATGTACAGACCACCTTAAGGTCAGCGGCAAGCATAAACAGTTTACCCTGTGAGAAGCAGCCAGGGAGGTCACTGGCGAGGAGGGTGAAAAGCGGAGGACCTAGCACACTACTCTGGATGACACCAAATAGGATGGCTCTAGGTTTTGCAAGATAGGGTCCAATCCTTACTACTCAAGAATGGTTGTTAAATGAGGATCTGATCCAAGCCAGTAGGAGGTATTCTATTTTGTGAGCTTTAAGTCTTCGTAGTAGCAGAGAACGGTCAATATGACCAAGATCTTTGGAGAGGTCAAAATAAGGGACCAGAAGCATTAAGCGCTGGTCACGGCTAGCGGTTATGCAGTTAAAGAAGTCGAAGTGACAAGTGGTGCATGAACCTGATTTCAACCCAGGCTGACTAGAAGCGATAACGCTGTTTAGTAGCATATACTGTAGAACGCTTTCTTGAACCATTCCGTAATTCCAGAAGCAACCAGCGTAGTGTTCACTGGCTGTAGTTACTCATTTCACTCCTTGGACCAGACTTATGTTTAGTTCAGATGAGGGACGTTCTCCACAATCTGGAGGGTAAAGGAGTTTCTAAAGAAATGGAGTATAGCTGAAGCAGTAATATTGGAATGTCAGAGCTACCAAGTTTAAAGAAATGTGATGCTGATGGTGTGAATAGCCTCTAGTGCGTTGAACAAGGCCTGGTCGATGCTACATTTCGAATCTGCATCAGTAGAGAGATACGTTGGTGGCAGATAGCGACAAGCGAACACTTAGCTGAATAACCCAAACCTTACTGCCATGGATGAAAAGATTGATGTCATGTTTCTGCCGGTTTGTTCGCTTTCTTAGGAGTCCTGCGAGCGCATTTGCCTCAGAGGAGTTAGTTAGCTCAGTAGTATCAGCTCACTTCGCATGCATTTCTTGATGATTAGTTAACAAGTTAAGAGTATTGAGAAGAGACTTTAGTGCATCAAAGTCATGGTACCTAAAATATTTTGTCGACAGTTGACGCAGCTTTCGTCGCATTTTCCAAGGGATGAAAGGCTTATGTGAAATTGGGGCGATTGCATTCACCGAGACGGCGGTCACATCAAGGCAGTTAGATGAGAGTAAATTGTAATTATTGCCAGTTCAAGATCGGTTGTGGTGAAGTGTTCCCTCAAATAATTACATCTGATTCGTAAAGACACAAATCCCCAGTCGTTTAAGGCACAGTTCCTGCACTTCATTTGAAAAGGAATGAGTGTATAACCTGGTGTCTGGGCTGAAGAAGGGAGTGGGAATGCAGACATAACCGACTTGAAGTCCCCTCCGGAGAGCTCAGAGTTTATTCTAGTTTATAGAGGACTAGTTTCTCGACCGAATACAAAGTCAGGTTCATTACCACTCCTTGTCGAGGTGGCGATCAGCTGTTTGCATCCTAATATAACGAGTGTGCTGCGAACGCTGTCAACGGTAGCAGGTCTTGCAGGTCTGGCTTCCGCGTCTACAGTCCGTGGATCACTACTCCTTTAGGTTGTTAACCTGTTGTACAAGTAAAGAAAGGTGAAAAGTGGCAATTAAAATGTGAAAATTCACTTAGTTCTGGGTAGATCGCAGACACATCAAGTGGGTACCCAGTCGGCGTTTAAAAGATTCAGACGAAGGAGCCTGGATCATATCCTCAGGAAGAGTGTTCGAGGGTTTAACAACTCTTAGGGAATGGGAGTTGTGCCTGACATCCAGCCTGCTATGTTCCATGCTTAGTTTCTGTGCATGTCCTCTAAGATTAGCGGTGCAGGTAAGATTTAATAGTGTCGGAGTAGATGGCCAGGCGCGCTCAGAATGTCGTAAGTCATTATCAAGTCACCTCTTAGCTTTCTGTATTCCAGAGGATACAGATCCAGCGCAACCAGCCGTTCATCGTATGCTTTGGACCTGAGTCCTTGAACAGATTTTGTCGAACGCCTCTGGATGCGTTCTGAGCTCAGTTTGTCTTTCTGGAGATAAGGGGGAAGACTATGGTCCCAAACTCCAGGTGAGGCCGTATGAAGCTGTTGAAAATTTGGTGGAAGCATCTACGATCGAATTGCCCGAAAATTCGTCTAAGAGTTACTAACGCCAAGTTCTCACGAAGTGCGCTTCTGTCACAGTTGGCATAGGATTATAAGTCCTGGGGGACCAGCACGCCCAAATCCTTTTCCGCCAGTGACGCTTCAAGTTCCATATCGTTGAGGCTATATACACGAGATGCATGTTTTACGTGTATTACCTTGCATTTCTCAGGATTAAATTCAAGCCCATTGTTGACTGCCCAGCTATAAATGTTTTATTCTCGCGTTAAGAAAAGATTTTAACATGAAGTCGAGTTAAGTCTTCCTGTAGCGAAACACTGTCTTCTTCACTTTTGATTTCCCTCCAGAGTTTCACGACATCGGCAAAAAAAGGATTTCGGAAGAGACCCGTTGAGGCAAGTCGTTTATGTATACTAGAAAAAGAAGAGGCCCTAGTACTGAACCTTGGGGAACACTACTAGGACATTCTGTTTCTTTAGACACAGAGAAACTCAGCCGAACTCTAAATGAATGGCCCCGTAGATATGACGACAACCAGTCAATGAGCGGAGGTCGAATCCCAGTCAATCTTAGTTTATCGATAAGACAGTCGTGATTAACACGAGCAAACGCCTTAGCAGAGTCTAGGTAGATAACGTCAATTTGTCCTCGACGGTCAACAATGCTATTCCATCTATCTGCTGCAGTGAGCAAATTGGTAATGCAGTAGTACCCCTTTCGAAACCCATGTTGTTGGGGGTGCAGAGAAGTTTATCTTTGCGAGGTAATCCCTCAGTCCATCGTATAGCAACGATTCCATTACTTTGGAAGGAATGGATAGAAGTGTCACTGGCCTGTATTTCTTTGGATTGCTTCGCTGACCCCCTTTGAAGATTGGCTTTATGTGGCCCAGCTTCAGAGAGTCAGGTACTATCCCCTGACTCACAGAACTCTTCAATAACTTACTCAGGGATTCGGACCAGATTGAGGTTCCCTCTTGCAGTACCACCGGATGGATTTTTTCTGGTCCCGGAGAGGTGTCTCTGGTGAGCATTAGCAGTTTGCGCTGTACTAGCTCAACGCTTAGGTCGACCACTAAGAGTCCTACTTCGTTAGTGGAACATTTGTAAGCTCCTGAGTAGGTGGACGATGACGAAACGATTTGCAGATACTGGTCGGCCAAGAGCTCAGCTGCTTCAGGGTCACTATTAGTCAGTCCGTTCTCACCTAATAGTTGAGTGACTCCCGTTTTGGCCTGCCGGAACGAAGCAGCGTAGCGGAAGAGACTTTTCGGGTTAGACACAAACATGTTTGTAAGCCTGACTTGATGCCACTTCCAATCGGCTCTCAAAGCCTTCGCACACATATTTCTTGTCTGTAGATACATTCGGTGCCAATCCTTTTGTGATCAGCCCAGTGATGTCTCTTTAACTTAAGTAGTTTGCGAATGTGGTTCGTTATTACCTTAGGTAACTTGAGGCACTTAGGCCTCGAAAGTGGAACAGACTGACTGATCGCATGCATGATCTTGTCAAGTATGAATTTCCAATGGGTGATGGTATCTTGCTGTGCATGGCTAACTTCCCAATCTGTCTGTTCCAGTGTGGTCAGAAGAGCCGGAGTGTTGAGTCGTCTGAAGTTCCAACGATGTTCATTGAAAGGTCTGGTTAGATTGGTTTCGCCCCACCCCCTCAATCAAGTGGAAGAATCTGCCTTCAATGGAATCGTCGCTAAATGTGCCGCTAAACGTGCGATCTGCAAAGTTGACCTTTGGTATGTTAAAATCTCCTAGAATCAGTATGTGTGTGTGCCACAGTTTAAGAGAGCAACTGATTGCCTCCAGCATCTGGTTGTCATATTGTGAATCAGCAGACGGTTTTCTGCAAATGACTCCCACCAAGCACTTTGTAGTCTTGGACAGCTTTATGGTGCACCAAACGGACTCTTCAAGGCATTCCAGTTCTTGGATATGGATTTGGTGAGCTGAGAGAGAGGAGCTGACGTAAAGTGCTACGCCACCCCTACCAGGCTTCCTGTCACTACGAAACAGCATGGTACTAGCAATTGCCAGTTCTTGGTTTGACATGTCAGGCGAAGCCCATGTCTCCGTAACACCGATAAGGTGAGTAAGTGTCCCTGCTTAGGTCCAGCAGCTCGTCAAGTTTGTTCAGTAAACTTTGTGCATTAGTGTAGATGCAGTTTATGCTCTGTACTTGGAATGCAATGCCTGCACCCTCTTTATTTCCCAATTGGCTGGCTGGTTCCTCAGGCGTGGGGGCTGGGAATGTGTCTAATTGTTGACTACTAGTGTAGTGTTCCCCACCCCTTCCCGTTTTTTGCATCTAGACAGTCTTCCAGAGATACAACTAGTTCCAGTTTTCTCTGTTTTCTTTGTAGTTTTTCGTGCTGCTACCTATCAGGCTGCATGCGGACTGCAGATGACAGACGATTTCTGTTCGCCCAGAAAGCCTCCAGTGTGGATGCTGCCATTTGAGAGGTCGGAAAGACCACTTTGATCAGCCTTAGTCTGGGGCTATCGTCGTTTTTGGGCGTGCGTGAGACGCTTTGGGTGATTACTTCCTTGAGGTTCATAGTATTCTTGAGGAACTTCCACTCGCGAGAATCGTAGTGAATATCCTCGGTGTCTGAGTTCTCTGGTGTGCCTTGAACTATTAAGTTTCTTCCTCTGAAGTAAGCACCACGGTTGTCACCCGACAGATTCTTTAGAGCCTTTCTCTCAGAATGTGGGATATCCGGCAGTATCCTAACTTCCGCTTCAGCTTTTAGCACGTGAGATGCCAAGAGTACATCCTCAACATCCTTTGGGCTGGAGAATGTGAACCTCAGAAGACGGGGTTCGCCCTTAATTATGTGATCGGGACCGCGAGAGAGCCTAGTTGCAGCTACTGGTTTTATGTGGTCCAGCTTGACTTTTCTGCATACGTTCTCCCAAAGAACCCTATCATTCCTGTCCTGAAGGCTATATGGGAGTTCAGAACTGTCTATTACGTTCATGACGATCAAGGAATCATTCCGGACATTGGTGTGTCTTGTCAACTGTTGACGCTAGGTCGTTTTTTGTTGAGTTTTCATTTTCCCTTCAGCTTTGCCCCCGTTCGTGGGCAACACGTTTGCTTGTCTGGCAAGCTGGTTAGTGACTCGCATGGTCTGCTGTCCATTCCACTTTCCTGCGGGCCCATGTTTAGCCTCCCTGATTTCCAGATTACCCAACTTGGATTTGTTCCCTAGATTTCTCACCTTCCCAGACCCGGTGGGTTTGACTGCAGTTGAAACTCGCTTGTTATTATTTCGTACAATGGTTACCCATTCTCCATCTTGACCATCCATGTTTGAGATAACCGTTTCATTTTGCGCCTCATCTGTCTATGACAAAATCCGAGTGAAGGACTGTAGGACAGTTGATATTATTGCACTGATAAGGTGCACCATGTCCTCCGTCAGACCAGACCCTTGCTCTTGTCGAGTGACTTGAGCACCTTTTCCACCAGACAATTTCCTAGTTCCATAACCCTCGTTCTTAGGCACTGCTTTTGAGTTTTCCAGCTTTCCCTTTTTATGATCTACTTTCAGTCTGTTTTTTAATCCCGATAACATGCTGATGATGTCTCCAAGAACATCGTCAAGTGCAGTTCTACACAGGCGACAATGTCACTTGCAGCCGGGCTTACTGAGTTTGGTGTACTCAGTTTGCGTTAGGTCAGTGCAAGTGCTATGGAACCGTCCATCGCACGTGTCACATTGCATACCCGCCTGAACAGGTTGACGACAGCCCTACCTCTTGCATATCTGTTTGGCCACCAATTTCTTTGAAAGTATAAAGAGGGTATACATTTAAAAAAAAACTGGAAACATAAACTCTGAAGAAGCTTGAAAAAGAGTAGTAACCTAAACGTTATCAGATCAAACCAAAACTGGGACAGAGGTAAAGCCTCGTTATCCTAGTATGGACAAAATTACACGTAAAGAAGGATGAACTTATCGAACTGGAAGCTCGAGAGAATACTCTTACTAAAAACCGGAGCTGTCGTTGCGTTAGACACAACAAAAGCTAAATTGCTAAATCACGGTAAGATTACACTTCCTTTCAAAAGCAGCGTGTGATGTGCTCATATCGGTACCGATTGTTCTTGTTTCTTTGTTCATTTTCACAGTAAATAGATTAAAATGCATTACTGTTTCAACTGAACAGTCACTGTTGAATGTGTTTTGATTTGTTCTTGTAATCAAAAACACTGACCACTCATTTTGTTTAACTTCGTTCAATTTCCCTGTACAACCATATTTTAACCACTTGTTTCGACTAGGGTTACAATTGTATTTCGTTTTTTGATAGAAACTGCAGTAGCCGTTAAAACTGAAGGTTTGTAACTAAGTTTTTACACATATTTTGTTGTGAAGAACAATTTTCGCAGGGTTCACTTACTGTTTGAATATACATTCGCTTTTTGGCAACCAATTGTTTTGGATTTGGTCGGTTCTCGCTTTGGGTTTTGGAAACTCCGAAAATTTATATCTTCGTTACGTGCTACTCAGCGGATTTGACGTAACAGTCACATGGAGCACAAAAACTGTGGTGTACGGGAACCTCGTAGTGCAGTTCAGGATATAAAAGTATGTTGAGAGTACTGGTTGTGATAAAATTAAGGCTTGTGAAACAGACAAAATCGCTTTTAACTCAAACTTTTGCAGCATGCATAAATTGTATGACAGCGGAAGCAACATAGCAATAAAATTCTCTTCAAAGACATCTTATCACATACAGACTATTTTCTCTCTAAACGTTTATGAAATTGTGGTCAGAATTAGAATGTGAGAGCCTCTACCAATGCCTTTCAGATGTATCAATGAAATGAAGTATAAGGACAGTTAGGGAGAAGAAGACATGTGGCGAAACTATCACCACCTTAGAGCAATTTCATTCTACCATCCATCGCACCAATAAATCTGCACCTCTAATGGAGCAATAAGGCTATCTGATATAGTTTGCTCGTCAACCGTACAACTTAGAAAGAAGATGGCACATTTTTCGATCTAATGTAAAGAGTCATGTATAGTTGAAATGGGTCAAAAGAATTTGAAGTTTTCTCCAGCCAGGTGAAATCTGCCGTTCCTACTCACACTTTTCTTCTATTCTCTCTTCGGCATCAGTTTAACTAGAAACTTGGAAACAAAATTTCGACCAAAAGATATCAACTTGCTGAAAGTACTACTTGCCACGTGATATCAGAAGTTTGCTCCTAACGTTTTACTATTTCATGGATATTTTAACAATAGACCCACTTGAATGGTTTAGAAATTCTGGTTGCGAAAATCCGAAAAAAACTGCCTCTTAGAAATAGACAATCTAGTAGCTCTGAAGGGATTTTTTATGAGCCAGTGCTTCGCAGCAAATTATCAGGTACTTTTACCACGTGTGCAGCAAAAGGAAGACAAACAACGGTAAATATACTATTTTTACATTGCTGCCTACTTCACTATAAAAAAGACGGATAATAGTAATAATTACTTTATTCCGAAAAACACATGATACTGTATGGCATCTTCAGTATGCAGCATTGCAAAAAATTTGCTTTTTATACAACGTTTCTAAAATAAATAGCTATTACGACTGCAAAGTGTTGATAGCAGTATTATCAGGGGCATAAACTTGAAACATGCGGCTGCCGCAACAAAAGGATCTGCACTCGAATCGGAAATGAAAACAAAATTGAGTAAGATTTTAGTAGTAAGGATTTTGACGACATTCATGGGACTCTTTTGCTGCCAGTATTAACCCACAATGAACGAGGTGTCACAGTGAGATATGACATTTTAGGAAATGTCCTGGTGCGAACTTGACAGACTCAGACGCCAATCACTAGTTATTCGGACTTGTTATATGCCCACGAATACGATACCAAGAAATAACACAATAGCGTAGTCGGATGGAATAGCATATTTTGGAAAAAGGGTTTGCACAACTAGTGATCAAATGTGTAATAGTAGACCATTTCACTCCCGCTTATCGTTGGTGGAGTGAATAAGTTGTAATAAAGATATTTATTTTGGGCTGAGACATTATAAGAAGAATCTAGTCTATGTCAAGTACATACTCCCATATTGTGAGAGATGACAGATGGTTAGGATGCATTCCATAACATGTATCTTAGCGAATCGATGGTCTGATGATCAGACAAGTCTATCACAGTTGACATTAAAGTAGTGTATGAAATGGTATCTGTTTCATTCATTGTGTATGATACATCATATAGACACAAACGTGAATAGAATTGCATTTTGCGTCATCATCACAACGTAGGTTTATGGTAATTCTATGATTATGTTGGTTTCAATTTCCTGAGTAACTTGGAGAAAATCAGTTTAAATGACCCAAATAAAAGCCTGACAAATGAAAGAATCAGATCACCAAATGTGCATGAATGACGTATTTACCTATTTTATTTGCAGTTATACTGACACCGTTTTAATTTCGGTTTTATTTTTTCGTGTCCTCACCTTTTTAAATTTTAGTGGTTTATTACCGGACTGAATCTCGCCTAGGTAAATAGTTCACTAGTTACTAGACTGTCGTAAGCCCGAGTGAACAGGGAAGGTTGGGCATAGGGCTAGCAACCTTACCCCGGAAAACCAATCCAACTGCTACAGAAACTTCAAAGCACAAACGAAATATAAAAGGTAAAAACAAACTCACTCCTCGCTGAAATCAGAGAGACGAAATGACGCCGGTTGGTGAAAGCCTGCATTCGGGAAGCCAATTGGCTGACGTGTCTTCTCTCCCTAGATGAAAGCGAAAGTAAACATGGGGTCATGGAATGTCCGCACTATGTTTGAACCTAGCAAGGCTGCCCAGATTGCAAGAGATGAAAGGGTACAGCATAGAAGTTCTAGGAATCTGCGAAAGCAGGTGGAATGGAAGTGGACTCTCCAAAGTGTCAACTGGAGAGTCAATAATCTACTCCGGTTACTCAGACGACGACCATGATCACACTGAGTTTTGAAGTGGCTATCATGATGTCCCCGAGAGCATCGAAGGTTCTCATGCAATGGGAACCAATCTCCTCCAAGATCGTGACAGCAAGAATTAAATCAAAGGCAACGAATGTCACAATTATACAATGCTACGCTATGCACCTGAAATTACTGCAGATGGAGAGAAGAAGGAGGAATTCTACAGACAACTGAAATCAGCACTCGACAAGACTCAAGTTGTTGACATCAACATTCTAATGGTTTGAGTGACACGAATGCTAAACTGGTAGCAGACGACACAGGAAGAGGACCAGTCATGGGTCGAGAAGCACTCAGTGAAATGAATGAGAATGGGGAACTGTTTGCAGACTTCTGTGCATTCAACGATTTGGTGATTGAGGCACTGTGTACCATCACAAGGATATCCACAAAGCGAGCGACATGGATTTCACCAGATGGGCACACTAAAAATCAGATTGACTTCATCTCAATCTGAAGAAGGTGAAGAAACGGCCTATTGGAAACAAGATCAGATGAAGAAGGGGAGCAGATGCAGATTCACACGTTCTACGATACACTAGCGAGTGAAGCAGAAGAGGCTGTGGGTAGGAGAGACATAGACCTGACAACATTATATCAAATAACCAGGTTACTTACTATCTGGGAAGAGGCGAACGTAGATAAAACCAACGAAAGATAGTGAAGGAAGCTGGTTACCAAAGAGGATGAAGAAAGGTAACGATGGGCTGACCAGTTGAGAAGACTCTTGAATCGACTGCCACAACCACTTGCAACTCGTTCAGAAATACCACCAACAGCCCAGCCACAGAACTATCAGAGAACACAGACCCTCTGACAAAAGCAGAAGTGGAGTCTTGAACGCCGTAAAGCTAGTGAAATCTGGGGAGCAGTAGGAGGAGATGGAATCCCACCAGAAGCACTGAAAACAGACGCAGAGACAACAGTGGACATGCTCACACCACACCACTATTGCAGGTGTGGAAGGAGGAGAAGGTACTTGGCCATTGATTGGAAGAAGGGTTACCTTGTCAAACTGCCGAAGAAGGGAGACCTCAGTGTTTGCCAGAACTGGCGCGGAATCACTCTTCTGTCCACCCAGAGCAAGCATAATATTAAGCCGCATCATTCTGGAGAGGCTGAAGGATAGGCTTGATTCAAAACTACGACCGGAACAGGCTGGCTTTCTTCAGGACGTACAAATCAAGCACGGACCAAATTGCAACGCTACACATCATCATAGAACAGAGTATAGAATGGCAGTCAACTCTACACCTCAACTTTATCGACTTTGAGAAGGCCTTTGACAGCGTCAACTGAGGGGTAATTTGGAAACTGCTTCAATACTACGGAATACCACAAACTCTTATCAACCTCATTCAACAACTATATGAAGATGCCATATGCCAAGAAATTGACAATGGGAAGCTCAGTGATACTTTTGAAGTGTAGACAGGAGTAAGACAAGGCTGTCTACTATCACTAATGATCTCCTTGATCGCAATCGACTGAATCATGCAGCAAACAGTGAGGAGCAAGAAGAGGGGATATTCTGAACCACAGAATAGAACCTAGAAGATTCGGATTTCGATGATGATTTGTGTCCAATATCGCACAAGCTAGAAGATCCGCAGGCGCAAAACTAACAAGTTGGCGGAGGAGGCAGCGAAAACGTGACTTCAAGTGAACGCAAAGAAGACAGAGGTGATGAAGATACCCAACCAACAACAACAGCAATACCAAGCTCCAATCACCATCAACGGGAGGAACTTAAAGGAAGTGGTCCCTTTCATCAATCTAGGCAGCATTGTTTCAACTACAGGCGGCGGCACAGACGACGACGTCAAAGCTAGGATAAGAAAAGCAAGACAGGCATTCACTAACCTGATACCAGTGTGGAGATCTACTGCACACAGCACAAAGCGTGGACGAGGCCTGGATTTTCAACACCAACGTCGAGTCAGTGCTTCTGTGTAGTTCAGAGACTTGGAGCGTCATGAAAAGCACTTCCAACAAACTACAGACATTCATCAACAACTGCCTAAGCTGACTCACTACTGAAGCTCGGATGGTCAGAAAGAATAAGCAACAAGGAACTCTGGCTGGTGATGATCCAACCAAGAACCTGTCACCCAACAAATTTGCAGAAGGAAGTGGAGGTGGATTGGGCATACACTGAGAAGGCCGATTGGGGACATGACGTGTCAGGCCGGCCAGGCACTCGAGTGGAACCCAGATGGGAAACGAAGAGTTGGGCGTCCGAGATGAGGGTGATATGGAGATGGTGTGAGGAAGAAATGAGAGCTTGTGAGCAGTCGTGGAGCGAGGTTCAACAGACTGCAGAGAACAGAGAGCAATGGAGACGTCCTACTGAAGCCTTATGTTCCTTTAGAAACCCTAAGGCTTAATAATAATAATAATTATTATTATTATTATTAGTCCCTTGGGTTCCTAGTGGAACATAGGGCTTCAGTAGCACGCCTCCAGTGACCTCTGTTCTCTGAGATCTTTTGAACCTGGTTCCACGACAGCCCACAACCTCTCATTTCCTCCTCGCATGACCTCCTCCATGTCACCCTCGGACGTCCAACTCGTCGCTTCCCATGGGGATTCCACTCGAGTAACTGGCCTGACGCGTGATGTCCTCAGTCGGCCTTCTCAGTGCATGGCCAATCCATCTCCACTTCTTCCTGCATATTTGTTGCGTGATAGGTTCTTGGTTGGTTCGTTCCCAGAGTTCCTTGTTGCTTATTTTTTCTGGCCATCTGATCTTCAGCAGCGAGCGTAAGCAGTTGTTGATGAATGTCTGTAGTTTATTGGAAATGCCTTTCGTGACGCGCCAAGTCTCTGAGCCATACAAGAGCACTGACTTGACGTTAGTGTTGAAAATCCGTATCTTGTTCCACATGCTGAATGCAGAAGATCTCCACACTGGTTTCAGGCTAATGAACGCCTGTCTTGCTTTTCCGATTCTGACTTTGACGTCCTCGTCCGTCCCGCCTGTAGTTGAAACAGTGCTGCATGCCTAGATAAGTGAAGGAGGTTACTTCCTTCAAGTTTCTCCCGTTGACGGTGATTGGAGTTTGTTGTTGTTGTTGATGTTGGTGGTGCGGTATCTTCATCACTTCTGTCTTCTCTATATTCACCTGAAGTCCCGTCTTAGCTGCCTCTTCTGTCAACTTGTTAGTTTTTGCCTGCAGATCTTCAAGTTTATGTGACATTAGGCATAAGTCATCGGCGAAATCCAAGTCTTCTAGGTTCTTTTCCGTCGTCCAGTGTATCCCCCTCTTCTCGCTGCCTACTGTTTGCTGCATGATCCAGTCCACCACAATAAGGAATATCATGGGGGATAGTAGGCAGCCTTGTTTCACTCCTGTCTTCACTTCAAAGGCATCACTGAGCTTCCCATTGTGGATTACTTGGCATGTGGCATCTTCATATAGTTGTTGAATGAGGCGGATAAAGGTTTGCGGTACTCCGTAGTATTGAAGCAGTTTCCAAATTACTTCTCGGTCGACGCTGTCAAAGGCCTTCTCAAAGTCGATGAAGTTGAGGTATAGAGCTGATTGCCATTCTACGCTCTGTTCTATGATGATACGAAGCGTTGCAATTTGGTCAGCACATGATTTGTACTTCCTGAAGCCTGCCTGTTCCGGTCGCAGTTTTGAATCCAGTGCGTCTTTAAGCCTCTCCAGGATGATGCGGCTTAATATTTTACTTGGGGTGGATAGGAGAGTGATTCCGCGCCAGTTCTTGCAAACACTGAGGTCTCCCTTCTTCGGCAGTTTGACAAGGTAACCCTTCTTCCAATCGTCAGGTACCTTCTCTTCCTTCCACACCTTCTGCAATAGTGGTGTGAGCATGTCCGCTGTTGTCTCTGCATCTGTTCTCAGTGCTTCTGGCGGTATTCCATCTGGTCCTGCTGCTTTCCTGCATTTCAGTAGCTTTATGGCGTTCAGGACTTCCATTTTCGTTGGGGGATTAATGTTCACTTGTAATTCAGCGGCTGCAGGTGGTATTTCTGGACGAAGTGCAGGTGGTGGTCGATTCAAGAGCTTCTTGAAGTGGTCGGCCCATCGTTTCCTCTGTTTCTCTTCTTTTGTAATTAAATTTCCTTCTTCATCTTTTATTGGTTTCATCTGTGTTGGTCTCTTCCCTGATAGCAACCTGGTTATTTGATACAATGTCGTCAGGTCTCTCTTACCTGCAGCCTGTTCTGCTTCACTTGCCAGTGTGTCGTAGAAGTGTCTTTTGTCTTTGCGTGCACTCTTCTTCACTTCTTTATCCAGTGTTTTATACATTGTGCTCAGTTCCTCTTGTCGTTGAGCATCCTTGCACTGCACTGGTTTATCTTCTGCTTCACCATGCTCCTCTCCCTGCTCGATCAGCTTCCAGGTATCCGTCGAGATCCATTCCTTGTCCTTTCTTCTTCCTTCCTAATACGGCTGTCCAGGTTTCTCTCCACATCTCTTTCAAAGACTTCCAGTGTTCTTCTACACAGGTTTCTTCAGGGATGTTGCGCGATATCTCCCATTTTGTCTTGATGGCTTCCGTGAAGATCTCCTTTGTAATTTCATCCTTCAGTTTCCGAGTGTGTACTTGAATTGAGGTCTATCACCAGCTTCCTTGAAGGCTTTTAACTTGATTTGGAAGGTTCCTTGCACTAGATAGTGAGTGGTGCCAACATATATCTGCTCCAATTCTTGACCTGGTGTTAGGGTTAGGGTAGTGTTAGGATGAGGGTTAGGGTTAGGGTTAGGGTTAGGTTTAGGCTTAGGGTTAGGGTTAGGGTTAGGGTTAGGGTTAGGCTTAGGCTTATTGTTAGGGTTAGGGTTAGGGGTTAGGGTTAGGGTTACGGTTAGGGTTAGGGTTACGTTTAGGGTTAGGGTTAGGGTTATTGTAAGGTTTAGGGTTAGGGTTAGGGTTAGGGTTAGGGTTAGGGTTAGGGTTAGGGTTAGGGTTAGGGTTAGGGT